>CM042168.1:40462410-40484910 GCA_023376005.1 Doryteuthis pealeii | reverse complement strand
AACAGTAACTTTCCATTTATCATCCCGTTATTTGAATTATAACACTTACAGATATAATTCGTTGGCTACTAGTAGAAATTGAACAAGTGGAAACTGAACAAGTGGAAATACAAATCATTATTATTACTAGCAACAGAAAACACCCTCCGGGCGTCGTAAAAATTAATTTTTTAAAGACATTGCCTGAGAGGGTGGGAGTTAAAAATTCAATGTCAGAGGGTTTGTATCATAAGTAAGACAAATTCTCATATTTATTAAAGGAGTAAAAAAATAAATAAAACAATTTGAAATGAAAACTGAGCCCCGTCCCTCTCAAATAAAATGTTGCGTGCATGTAATAATCAAACAATTATTTTGAATATTTTCCACATCAATTTTACACAAAATCGTAGGTATTTATTTTATTTGGAAACTTTTTAGTTAACTTCTTGTTACTGTAAATAAAAAGGACGAGAGTAAAAAACAATTTTTTAAATTGCTTACTCAAATTTTGGGTGTATATAGCATAAGAATATTGTGACGTAAGCTATGTAGAGCTATGACATAGTTTTTGTTACAGTCAGAAATACAGACAAACTCCATTATGAATAGATTAGTTACTTGAAACGATATATTTGGAAAAAAAAAGGCCGATTTAAAGTATTCAATAATCCAGCAAGTGTTGTCGTGCCTCAATGCTAATTAGCCTAACCCACCTTTTTTCTATCAAACTAACTTTTTTTTCTTTCTTTCTTCTCCCTCTTCTTGTCATGAACTTTATTTTTACTTTCTTTCTTTATTTATTTATTCATTTCTCCCCCTTTCTTCATTTTTTTTCTTTCTTTTTTTCTTTCTTTCTTTCTCTTCTCTTTATAATATTTCTTTCTTTATTTCTCCCCCATTCTTCATTTTCTTTCTTTCTTTCTTTCTTGCTTTCTCTTGATATTTATTTCTTTATTTCTCCCCCACCCTTCTTCGTTTTCTTTCTTTCTTCAATCTCATTTTACTTTTTCCTTTGCTTTAACATTCTTTCTTTCCTTCTTGTCTTTGTAAACGTTCGTTCTTTCTTCCCCTCATTCTTTCTTTCTTTCTCTTTTCTTCTACATAATCTGTCTTTCTTTCTTCCTTCAATATATTTATTTTACATTTTCTTTTGCGTCAACATCCTTTCTTTCTTTCTTTTCTCCTCTACATAATATTTCTTCTCTCCCCTCTCTTTTTCATAATTTCTCTTTTCATTCCTTCTTTTTTCTCTTCCTCATAATTTTTCTTTCTTTCTTTCTTCAATCTCTTTCTTTTCCTTTCTCTTTTCTTCCCATTCTTTCTTTCTTCCTTTCTTTCTTTCTTTTTCTTTTCTTTCTTCTCTTCTTTCTTCTTTCTCTTTTCTTTTTCTTCTTTCTTCTTTCTCTTTTTTCTTACTTTTTTTCTTTTCTTTTCTTCTTTTTTCTTTTTCTTTTTTTTCTCAACATTCTCTCTCTCTCTTTCTTTCTTTCTTTCTTTCTCTGTTCAATTTGATCCTCTACTCTTTCTTTCTTTCTTTCTTTCTTTCTTTCTTTCTTCCATTAATCTCTTTCTTTTGCTTTCTATTTTGCTTCAACATTCTTTCTTTCTTTCTTTCTTTCTTCGTGAGCGTGAAAAACGGGGTTGTAAAAATTCTAGAGTAGAAAAACATTTATAAATGAAACGTATATATATATGTGTGTGTGTGTGTGTGTGTGTATGTGTATGTGTATGTGGTGTGTGTGTATAAATGAAACGTATATATAAATGAAACGTATATATATATATATATATATATATATATATATATATATATATATATGTGTGTGTGTGTGTGTGTGTTTGCGTATGTGTGTGTGTGTGTGTGTGAGTGTGTGTGTATGGAAAGAGAGAGAGAGAGAGAGAGAGAGAGCGAGAGAGAGAGAGAGAGAGTTTAATATAGTTACATAGATATATATATAGATAGATAGATAAAGAGAGATAGAGGGCGGTTGAGAAAAACATTTTTTTAAAGAAAGGGAGTGAAACGTTTGCGAACAACAACAACAACAACAACAACAACAAACAAAACCAATACGTTGAAGAAGAGAGGATGTGTGTGTGTGTGTGTGTGTGTGTGTGTGTTAGAGAGAGAGAGAGAGAGAGAGAGGGGGTGCGAGAGAGAGAGAGAGAGAAACGGAAGTCTCGTTTCTGTTTGTCGTACTCCGAGCTCAACTAAACAAACAGATACGAACATAAATATGTGAATATTCTAGCAACCATCTGTGAATCTCGCTTTACATCTGATCTTATTGCACTGCACTGAAAAAGTTGAAGAGAAAGAAGATATTTTCTTTAGTCTTTGCTGAGTGACAAAAAACTACTTCAGCGTTTGACATTAGCCTGCCAACATCCGTTTGGCAAAACGCCCATTGCCCAACACTCGTAAAATCACGACATGTTATAAAAACTAATCATTACCACGGGTAATTATTACCGTTGCTTACAATGGTTACCGGCCGTAATTGATGTTGGGTTATTTATTTTGTTTTGTTTTGTTTGTTTGGGTGTAGCAAAAGAGTTTCGGTTTTACAGACCTTTGATCCCAAAATCTTTTTCATTGACATGTTCAAGAGAAATTAGGCACATTCCTATTTGGACCCTAACGAAGTGTTCAAGCGTTAAAAATATGATATTAATTGAATGAATTCTACTTAAAGATGTTCAATCGAAAATGTAAACAAACAGTGTTCAAGTTATTTTTTTATTTACCTTTTAATTAAATTAACAATTCTCTTCAATAGAATAAGATTTTTTTTTGCATTTAATATTGTAGGAGACATTAATTTTATTTTGGTTTAAGTCATTTTACTTTTTTTAAAATAACATACAATTTGTATCGGCTTATTCATTTACTAAAGTTTACATACTAAAAAAGAATTGTTTTCAATTTAAACATGGTTGCTTTATTTTCATGCATTTATTTAATGCAATATTTTATATATATATATATATATATATATATATATATATATTATATATATTGAAGTATGAGAATAAACTCAGGAGACCTGTTGATAAGGCTTTAATGGCGAATAAAAGACTACATAACTCTACAAAGGAGAACGGTAGTAAGGGGGGTTAACCCCGAAGGGTCAAAGGGAGATAAGTTCAGAGTTCAGAGGGCAGGGAGTAATATAGAATACATATACATATATATATATATATATATATATATATATATATATATATATGTGTGTGTGTGTGTGTGTGTGTGTGTGTGTGTGTGTGTGTGTAGGGTTTTCGGGAGAAATTTGACAAATTCATATTTGGACCCTAACGAAGCGACAAGAGAATACACTAGATGGGAGCTGCACAAGAATTCTGCGTGCGGTCCTAAACAGAACGTGGAAACAACACCCCACGTGGAAACAGCAGTAAGGCCACCTGCCCCATATCACCCAAACCATCCGAGTAAGACGGACAAGACAGGCAGGACACTGCTGGAGAAGCAAGGACGCCAGTGTGAGCCAGCCAACAAAGATGTACATTGACCAGCTCTTTGCGGATACTGGATGCTGCATAGAAGACCTCCCGAGAACGATGAGTGATAGGGACGGCTGGAGAGCGATTGTCATTGATATCCGTGCCAATAGCGCGACTGATGATGATGATGATGATGATGATGATGATGATTTTTCTCCGTAGGTTGGAGGTATTGACGCACATTAGGCATCATTTAAAAGCTTGGACCCTTCTTCATTCATATACGTGATGACAGATAGAATGGATGACTGGAACCCACTTGAATCATGGAAGAGAATAACTTATATCATGATGGTATACGCCGGCCATCAAAATGAGGAGATTATGGTTGCTGCCCAATGCTCCCTGAACACTATAAAAACAATCAGGCATGAACTGGAGACGACGAGGCTGTGGCTAGAAGAAAGCAACATAACAGATGATCTGATTGCGTTTGTACAGCAGAATTCCCCACATTTTTAAGATAGGGTATCAGGTTGAATTAAGATGTCTACGTGGAGTTGCTAAACACTGTAGTCAAGTCCTGGATAACAGAGATAGCCAATGGTAGGCCATATGTATGGCAGTAGAATTCGCGTACCCTGTCACACCTCGGAGAAAAGTAATAAATGGTTGTCTGCGAATTTTTACGACTACACCAGTCCCAATGTTTGGTCTCCAAACTCCCAGATCTTAACCCCAAGGATTATTATGTATGTGTCGCTGTTGAGAAAGGCACCAATCGCCGTGCCAGTACTACAAAAGCCCAGTTAATCGACAGAATTAAGGGAGTTTTTGAGACCCTTCCCAGGGAAACTGTAATATCAGCTTGCTTCAGGTTCCGGAGCAGGATTGAGGACGTGATCGACACTAATGGCAGTTATTTTTATTGAAACTTATTGACAGTAGTGTAATTTCCGTGTCTGTTGAATTTCTTTACAATCCATTAAATTTTCTAGTTACCAAGCACTTTTTCTTTTTCCTTATGAAACTGTCAAATTTCTCGCGAACATCCTGTATGTGACAATTATTTATGATGTTGTTATTGTAACATGGTACAGGTGTCTTGCTGGCACTTTGCTCAAGAGCAGGACTCAAAAGCAGTTGATAGTCATTTCTAATCGGTTGGTTGATTGATTGATTAAATAATTAATCTTTCTTTTTTTTGTTTGTTTCCGTTCTCTTCATAATATTTCTTTCTTTCTTTCTTTCTTTCTTTCTTTCTCTTTCTTTTCCATTTTCTTTTGCTTCAACATTATTCTTTCTTTCTTTTTCTCTTTCTTTCCTTGTTTTCGTGTCTTCATAATCTTTTCTTCTTCCCCTTCTCCTCGTCATAATCTTTCTTTCTATCCTCCTCTCTCTCTCTCTCTCTCTCTCTCTCTCTCTCTCTCTCTCTCTCTCTCTCTCTCTCTTCTATCTTTTTCTTTTTGTGAGCGTGAAGAAAGAGGTAGTGGAAAATATTAAAACAGAAGAAAACATCCAGAAAATAAACAGAAAAAGAAGATAAAAAACAAAAGGCAAAGAGGAAAACAAAAAAGAAGAAAAAAAAACGGAAGGAAAAAAAGATAAACAAAAGAAGGAAAAACAAAAAGCAAAAAGGAAAGACAAAACAAAAAGAAAAAAAAACAAAAAGAAAATGAAAGATAAAGAAAAAAAGAAAACAAAAAAAAGGAATGAATATCAAAAGAAAATTAAAAGGAAAAAGAAAAAAAAAGAGAAAAAAAGGAAAAACACAAAAAGAAGAAAAAACTAAAAGAAAATGAAAAGCCAAAGAAAAAGAAAAAACAAAACGAAACTGAAAAGAAAAGAGAAGAATATAAAAAAGAAGAAAAAAGGAAAAACAAAAGAAAAAGAGAAAGAAAAAAGAAAAAGAATAAAGAATGAAAATAAGAATAACAAAGAAAAAGAAAAAAACACAAAAAGAAGGAAATAAAAATAGAATGAAATATAAAAGAAAAAGATATAGAAAAAGAGAAGAAAAAAGAAGGAAAAACAAAAATGAAATTAAAAGAAAAAGAAAAATAGAAACAAAAACAAAAAAAGAAGAATATCAGATAAAAAAAAGAGAAAAAAATTGAGGAAAATAAAAAAACGTAGAGTCGAAAAATTAGTGGAAATATTTGAACACACAAAATAAAGTTTTCTCATCCAAATATGGTCGAATTATTTTGGATAAAACAATAGAAAAACAATAAATAAATAGATGAATAAATAAATAGATAAATAAATAAGAAAAACGAGAATTTAAAAAAAAATGGCAAAATATCCGGCAGTAAACTCGAAAATAGATTTTTAAAAGAATTAAATTCTGACAATAACAAAAAATATTTATTTTGGCCGGGAAAAAAGAGCAATAGACAGAGATTATGTGTTGGGGTGTGGGAGGGGAGGTCGAAAATAAATATGAACAAAAATAAGTAACAGAGATGGTTTAATTAATGGGACCCGGATGTAGTGCGCATTTAGAAAACAAGAAAGAAAGAAAGAAAGAAAGAAAGGAAGAAAGAAAGAAAAAAGTTGAAAATGGTATAACAACAAAGAAAGAAAAAAGAAAAAAATAGTAAAAGGGTTAAATCTGAAAAAAAAGAAAGATGAATGAATAGAATAAGAGGGAAAGAAAGAAGAAATGAGAAGTATAAAAAAAATAAAGAACAAACGAACGAAAGAAAGAAAGAACGAAATAAGGGTAGAAGGAAAGCAGAAATGGGACGGATATAAAAAGAAAGAGAAAATGAATGAAAAAAAAAGGGTTATTTCCTAATTGAGTAACATGATATTACAGGGTGACCCAGAAAAAACAGAACCCAAATTATTTATTGATTTTCCCATTAAACTAACCCTAAACCCCAACCCTAACCCTAACCCTAATCCTAACCCTAAACCCTAACCCTAACCCCCCTAGTTGAGTAACATAATATTACGGGATGACCTAGAAAAAACGGAACCCACAAATTTTGTCATAAAACTGTTAATTTTAACTAGGAGGGTTAGTGGTAGGGTTAGGTTTTAGGGTTAGGGTTTAGGGTTAGGGTTTAGGGTAAGGGTTGGGGTTGGGGTTTCGAGTTAGTTTAATGGGAAAATCAATAAATAATTTGGGTTCTGTTTTTTCTGGGTATATAAACAATATATATTTAAATTATGGTATTGTAGACATAGACTCAATTCTACATATACACTACCCTAACAAAGTGAGGTGTTGCATATCATCAACTGCTCGACCACTAAGATTCTGTCATTAAGCATCACAAGTCACCACTCATGGCCAACGGAGGAGCAGTTGATGATATGCAACACCTCACATGTGTGTACGGGTGTGCATGTATGTATATATATATATATATATATATATATATATATATATATATATCAAACAAGCATACTCTCTCTCTCTCTCTCTCTCTCTCTCTCTCTCTCTTTCTCTCTCTCTTACACACACACACACACACACACACATATCACACACTTCAAATATCAAACATTTTACTCTGATGAAGGCCGTTATTCTTTGTATGCTTAAAGATTTTATAAAAAAGTAAAGTCGTCGGGGTGGCCTAAAGTCGGTATTAGCCAATCAGCGAGGGAGTCTATCCCCTTTTAAATAACACTAGACCAAGGAGATTGTTTTTGCGTCTGAGGTGGAGCGCCACACCTACTATCAGCTCCTTACTTTACCGCACAGATCCCTGTGCTACTCATACGCTGAGTTGGCGAAGGCCGGTATCGAACTAGTTACTTTGTGGTTTCTAGCCGAACGCTCTACCGTCTGAGCTAAATTATCTGTTATTATCATTTTATTTTATATTAAAATGATAATAAATAGAATATATGTGTACATGAACAAACTCCTAGCCGAAACACGTGTTAGTAACTCATATTAAATCAATTTTATCCATTCAATATGCTTTTTGCTTTATCTATTTATCCTTTTATCGTCGGATTCATTTTCATTTTCAACTTTTTACAATGAACATCCACACAGTGATTTGTTTATAGTGGTGAAGGCTTGTGTTGGACCATCCACACTTTTTGGTACAGTCGATAGGAAAGAATTGGTGCATCAAGGAATGCCACGAACCCAATCAACGACCGACCTCAGGAATTTTGAATTCAGAGTTATCCCTCTCCTAGACTGGTTACCTACCCAAGGCTGAAGGGCCCAGTCTGCCCTACTATTTTACCCATAGCTGGAGGGAGAATATATGGATTCATACATTTCCCAAAGGTATTAGCGCTATGTGAAATGTCAACAGCTTCGTCTAGGAATTGAACTCGTCTAGGAATTGAACTATATATTTTTATATGTAAATATGTATATACATATTTATATGTATATATATATGTTTATATGTACTAGCAAATATATGCACCCTCCGGGTGCAAGTATTTAAGTTTTAATGTAATAAAATATTGTATTAAATTAGAAAGACTAATAAAACTAAATAAGAATACAGATAAAAAGATTTGAAACAGAGGGAGTATAATAAAAAATGGAACAATTGAAACTTACTCTTCCATCACTCTCGTCTTTCATTGTTATTTTTTCTAATTTAAGTATTTAGTTATAAGAGGAAGTAAAGAATAAAATGACAGTTATTTTATCTTGTTAATGGATTTCATTTAAGATTCATTGAAGAGATTTTTGCTTATATTCATTAAAATAAAACCAAACAGTTAGAAATCAATAATACTAAGCACATATTTATTAAATTCGATTTTTAAATATTAATATGCAAATTAGCCTTCCCGTTCACACTGTAAACCGCTATTTTGTTGTATATATAAATATAATTGCATGTTGTCAGTATGTAGACATAGTTAACAGTATTAATAATGTAAGACAATTTTATTAATAATTGAGGTTTAGATAAAAATGCAATCATGGAGAATGTGATGTCAATAACTAAGAGAATTGTGACTTGAGTAGGAATATAGTTTCGGTTACAGACAGAAAAACACACAATCTCCATTATAATAAGATACATATATATTTATATATACTAGCAAATGTATGCACCCTCTGGGTGCAAGTATTTAAGTTTTAATGTAATAGAATATTATATTAAATTAGAAAGGCTAATGAAACTAAATATGAATGCAAATAAAAAGACTTGATACAGAGGGCGTATAATAGAAAAATAGAATAACTGAAACTTACTCTTCCATTACTTCTGTCTTTCATTGGTAAATTTTCCTAATTTAACTATTTAGTTAAAATAGGAAGTAAAGAATAAAATGACAGTTATTTGTTTTTATTAATGGATTTCTTATAAGATTTATACCCGAGATTGTTGCTCATATTCATTAAGATAGAACCAAAGAATTAAAAATCTCTAATACTAAGCACATATTTATTAGAATCAATTTTTTAATATCAATATGCAAATTAACCTTCCCGTTCACACTGGAAACCACTATTTTGTTGTATATATACATTATATTATATTGCATGTATATATTGCATTTTATTAGTATGTAGATATAGCGAACAGTATTTATAATGTAAAACAATTTTATTAATAATTGTGGTTTAGATAAAAATAAATTCATGTAAATAACTAAAGGGTAATTGTGACTTGAGTAGTAATATAGTTTCGGTTACAGACAGGAAAACACACAATCTCCATTATAATAAGATACATATATATATATATATAATATATATATATATATATATATATATATATATATATATATATATATTAAAAACAAACCATTAAAGAAGTTAGGGAGCTCTTATGGCTTTTTAATGACAGTGCAACAGGAAATATGAAACGTTTTAGGCTCTTTACCTCTGTGTGTGTTTTTTTTTTCTTTTAATTTCAAAGTAGAGAACATTATTTTCTTTGAAGGAGAATATTGAACTCTGGGGTTAAGAATTTTATCAGATGTTTGAATCAAACACCCTCGTCATTAACGCAACAAATGATAAAGATGCATGTTATAAGTTGGTTGGTTGGTTGGTTGTTTTGTTTTTTTTTTGTTTTTTTTTTCTTTCTTGGTTGGTTTTACGGCATGTAAACCTTGCTGTTTTTTAATGCAATCTTGTTTGTACAATTAAAAGATTTAGAGTAGATATTTCTTCTTATAGTCAGCGACACCATTGAGACCGATTTAGCATTTTACTCATTACGTTTTAACTATTTGTTTGTATATATATATATATATATATATATATATATATATATATATATATATATATCTTGTTTTTTCTACAAAACTTTCTATACATATTGTCGGATTCAATATCCATTTTTACCTTTCACACATATATATATATATATATATATATTATATATATATATATATATATATATTATATTATTATTATCATTATTATTATTATTATTTATTTATTTATTTATTTATATTAAGGAGGCAATTACAATGCGTACAAAAAAAATAGAATCATGTCCAGTGTCCAAACAATTTCAAAGAAACTTCATCTTCAGAGACTGTTTTTGGAATGGACGCGGTATTGGGAGTTTTTTTTTTGTTTTTTTTTTGTTTTGTTTGTTTTGTTTTGTTTTGGATGTTATAAACACGCGTCTCGTGGGTTGTTATAACGCCACGCGGAAGAGACGTGATTTCCGTTGTTCAATCAATTTCAATTTCATTCCTTTTATTTATTTATTTATTTATTTATATATCTATTTATTTTTATACACACACACACACACAACACACACACACACATATATATATATATATATGTGTGTGTGTGTGTGTGTGTGTGTGTTTATGGAATGTGTATGTTAATTAATTATATATTCAGTGTTTAATTCTAACCTACTGTTTATGCAAGGGTGTAACTTAGCTATTAATAAACTTTCTCTAATTCTGAGATTATCAAATACTATATATATATATATATATATATATATATATATATATATATGACGATGTTATATAAAAGTAAGTGTACTGAATTTTTTGAAGCATGGAAAAATAAGAATTAAAATAGAGAAACTTTAGGTTATTGTCATTTCAACAAATTGTTCGGTCTTAGAGTTTCGGTTCTATTTTTGAGTGTTGAACTTTGGAATTTTTATTTCTATTTTTATTCTTTCATGCTTTTTAAAAATCCAGTACATGGTAATCTGAACATTAGCTACATAAATGAGAGTAATCTCGCCTTGTTTATTGAACTTTGAGGAAGTTTTGGTCGGCCATTTTCGTTTCACCGTAATCAATGCAATTGCATGTTTTAACACGAAAATATCATAAAATGTGCTCTTAATAACAATTAAGTTCTTTTCAAATAATGCACAAGCACAATTAAGAACACATTTTATGATATTTCCGTGTTAAAACATGCAGTTGTATTGATTCCAACAAATTCGTATTTTCTGTGTAGATTTACGGTTAAATGAAAATAGCCGACTAAAACATATGGTTTCCTCAAAGTGAAATAAACAAGGGGAGGTTACTCTCATTTATGTAGCTAATGTTCAGATTACCCTTATTTTCATATAACCTTGTCATTTAATACTTGAAACATACGCGAAATTCTTACATTTTAAAATCATATATATATATATATATATATATATATATATATATATATATATATATCGGGATGGCCTAAAGTCGGTATTATCCAGACAGTGAGGGAGTCCTTCCGCTTTTCACAAGCGCTAGACCAAGGAGATTGTTTTTTAGCATCTGAGTTGGAGCCACAACTACCATCAGCTCCTCACTTTCCCCTACAGATTCTTGTGCTACTCATATGCTGAGTTGACGAGGGACGGTATCGAACCAGGAACACACACACACACACACACACACACACATATATATATATATATATATATATATATATATATATTGCACCAATGTCAGAATTTGACTGCATATATATTGTCATCCACATGCTACTCTGTTTCGCTGTTTCACGGCTCATCCGTGTATCTAGAAGATGGAAGACGGACAAGACACGCGGGACACTACTGGAGAAGCAAGGACGAACTCATAAGTGACGTCCTTTTGTGGAAGCAGCATATGAGCACGCCAGTGTGGCCGGCCAGAGAAGTCGTACATGGACGTGCTCTGTACGGATACTGGATGTTCCGTAGAGGACCTCCCGGGAACGATGGGTGACAGGGACGGATGGAGAGAGATTATCATGGATATCCGTGCAAACAGTGTGACATGATGATGATGATGATGATGATGAAACTCCGTTTAAGATGAACTTTTGTCGCATCCTGCTCGAGCGGATAGGGATGGGTAACTATACATATTTTCATTCCTTTCTTTTAAAATTTTCTTTAAAGCACAAATAAGGGATGTTTTCTCATGAATTATGTGAATGATTGTAAAAAAGAAAAGAAAAAAAAGAAAGAGAAAAAGAAAATAAAGAAGGAGAGAAAGAAGAAAAGAAACTTAATGACGTCATTGGACAACCAACCAATGAAAAATACCCCCCCAAAAAGACATCCATTCTCTCTCTCTCTCCCCCTCTCCTCCTCCTCCTCTCTCTCTCTCTCTCTCTCTCTCTCTCTCTCTCTCTCTCTCTCTCTCTCTCTCTTTCGTGTTCTTTTTTTCTCCCTTCTCATTTGACACGAAGGCGTTTATTGAAAAGATTTTTTTTCTTCCTTATACAGTCAAATCATGACCTTGGTGCCATAAACCGGCACAGTTATCCAAATTCCCGCCCCCACACCTTTCTGCACTTCCGTTTCTTGTAGACAAGATCACAACATGTGCGTTGCCATGGATACGCCGCCCACACCAAACATATCCGCTGAGATAGGTTCCACACGCACTCTTAACCGTGGCTCGTCTAGTAAAGATGTTTGTCACTTAACATCTACGTGTTAGACGACTTACGTTCGAGCCACACTAAAAGCAGCAAAGTTAGTGGCTATGATTCTGTAGCAGTGCTAAGTTGAGTGACCAGTAAGCAACCGTATGCACCGCATGTATTCACCCAACCCGTCCACAACGCGATACAAGGTCAATATATAAGCGTATAAATTGATTGATTTTAACGGCACGTCAAACCATCTTGGTTTATTTTATGCCATAATGTTACGTTCATTGTTCGTTTATATATATATGTTTGTGTAGTCTTTTCTAGGTAAACACACACACACACACACACACACACACACATATATTATATAATATATATATATATATATATATATATATATATATTGCAAACTGTAAACAGTCTTTAAATAATGTCGAGTCAATATATATATATATATATATATATATATATATATGTTAATTCAATGCGTCAATAAAGAGTCCGGTGGAGGTGAAGAAGGCTTTTCCATTAGGGACCTTTCTTAAAAATTATTATTTTTCTTTTAAGGGAGGTCCTTTGGAAAATATTTTTTCATTTATTCCATTCATTTTTTATTCCATTTATTCATTCATTTTTTTTCATTAATTCTTTGTTATATATATATATATATATTTTTTCTCGATTTGTTTAGCCATACATTTAATAGGTATTCCCGCCTAATTCATTATTAATTAATTAATTTTCAAAAATTAGGTACGACTCCAATTAAGCACTTGTTTATATCTTTTTACCCTATTGTTTACTGCTAATAGTCAGTGTCTTTGAAAACCATTAATTTGAATTTGCTTACCGATTTTGCTTTTCGATAATCTAAAATGGCATCTGTGGACTTATACTAAGTTAAAACTTAGATTTTTTCCCTCGGTGTGGTGGACCCGTAGATTTCGTCAGATCATCTACCTACGTTCCCCAAAGTCTCCCAGTCATCTTGCCTCGGCTTGTCACTGATACTTGACTTTGGGGAAGGAGAGCATGCGGCGCGTGTCGCACAAGCGCACAACATGTAAAACAAAAAACATGTGCAGATATTTCTACAAGTCCCAGAGTGATGGGGGAATGGTGAGATGTGCAGGCCTGACGGGCTGGAAGTACGCAGATGTGAATCTACATACGGCTTGACTCGTGACCTACTTAACGTCACCGCATTTGCTGATTGAACAACAATGGGCCTTGGCGAGATTGTGAGTGAATGAGCAGCCCCTTGGTTATCACTGTTCATCCAGTCATTTGGGAAGTGTCTAGAAAAGGTTACCTAAACAAATGCCGGTTCACCTGTCAAGCTGGCCAGAAACCAGCGTTTCGACGGCTGTCCACATTAGCTGGGTGAAAACAAGAAAACACCACAACACAAAACAAGGCCAAGAATAGCCACCTGGAATGTCTGGACACTTCCCGATCTTGAGAGATTGGGAAACCCCAAACTACGTACTGGTATCGTGACAGGGGAGCATCTCTATATGGGGCCGACATCGATGCGCTTGCGGAAGTCAATTTCAGCGATAAGGACCAATTGACAGAAGGGGGTGGGCTGGATACACATCCTCATGGAAAGACAGGCCGATGGTAGCTGTAAGAAGTTTGAGGTAGGGTGACTCGAGCCCTCCATCTTGAAGCGACACATGACGGACGCCATGAAAACATTTCCTACATTTAAGTCTGACCTGTGTGGCAGGGCCTGTATGTCGAGGGTTTCATATGTGTGACAGGGTACATAAAAACAAGCTGGATCCGTGGGCCATCTGCGTGCTCACAACTGCTCACAACTGAACTACTTGTAAAAATGGTCTTATTCTGTGAAGAAGCGGCTATCAGCATATATATATTATATATATATATATATATATATATATATATATATATATATATATATATATACCAATCCCTTCACACAAAGAGGTTGTGACACAGGCTCAATTTCTTAACATGCTTTAATTCAAAGTTTTCCTTCTCTTAGACTGGTTACCTAACCTAGGTTAAAGATCCCAGCCTGTCCTACTATTTACCCATAGCTGGAGGAAGGGTTGTTGGATACATACCAGCCTCGTCCAGGATTTGAACTTTGGTCGACGAGTTTATTTCCTACGACTCTAACTATTAGGTGGGTAAATACATATATGGTATTGCGCTAATACCATTGGGAAAGGTATGAATCCAATTCTCCCTCCACCTATAGGTAAATAACAGGGTAGACCGGTCTCTTTAACCATGGCTAGGTAACCAGTCTAGGAGAAGGAAAACTCTTAATTCAAACCTGTTAAACTCTGCTTAAGAAATTGACCTTGAGTCACATCCTGCAGAGGGGTTGGTAAATACATATATGGTATTTTTAAAAAATACTAATTCTGATTTGGATGTATTTATGGAAAGAACTGTAGCTTTACATGCGAAAGAATTGTTATTTTTAATAATCTTTTTCTATTATTTGTATCATTCGGACTATTGTCCTCATCTTCATTGTTATCTGTACAACGTTTCGGCTGATGTGCCGAATAATACAAATAATTCTAACTATCAATTCTCGTCTCAAAAATTCAGAGAAATAATCTTTTTCTACTCGTTCACTGCCATTTGAGAATTTTGGGAATTTTCCAGAATGTTGCTTAACAGATTGACTAATATTGTGGCTATCAATATCCTTCCCGAACTGCCGTATCGGTGTCCTGATAAATGTATCACGATGGACTTAACTCTTTGCCTACCAAATTACCGACACGGCTGCACCAAAATTTCTTGGTATTTTTTACCCGTTCTGGCAAGAATATACGCTCTCCAGGCGTAAGTATTTAACGTTTAATTTCATTAGAAATATATCTAATAACAAAGACTAAGGAAATTAAACAAGAACACATATAAAAGGATTACACTTATTTTGATTATATTTTAATTGGTTTCTGTTGTATCGTTGAAGTGGTAAAAGATACACAGAGAAATAGTGGGCTTGAGATATATTTTTATTCAGAACTTGTATCTGGTGCTAACAGATACTTATTACATTTTCAATGCATTTTTATAGTAAAAATCATTTCTAATGCATTTTTATAGTAAAAATAATTTCCAATGAATTTTTATAGTAAAAATCATTTCTAATGCATTTTTATAGTAAAAATAATTTCCAATGAATTTTTATAGTAAAAATCATTTCCAATGTATTTTTATAGTAAAAATCATTTCCAATGCATTTTTATAGTAAAAATTATTTCCAATGCAATTTTAAAGTAAAAATCATTTCCAATGCAATTTTTAAAGTAAAAATCATTTCCAGTGCATTTTTATAGTAAAAATCATTTCCAATGCAATTTTAAAGTAAAAAATCATTTCCAATGCAATTTTTAAAGTAAAAATCATTTCCAGTGCATTTTTATAGTAAAAATCATTTCCAATGCAATTTTAAAGTAAAAATCATTTCCAATGCAATTTTAAAGTAAAAATCATTTCCAGTGCATTTTTATACTTGTATCGTTGAGGTGGTAAAAGATACACAGAGAAATAGTGTGCTTCATATATATTTTATTCATCACTTGTATCCGTTGCTAACAGATACTTATACATAAAACAAGAAATAGTACAATTCACAAGACAAGCGTACAAGAATGAGGAGGGTCAAATGTCTGTAGTCAAACGCAGTGATTTCGTCCGAATATATTTTTCCCGACTTTATCATTGCTACGTCAACTCTTATAAGGCTATGAGCTAGTCCATCTTGTAGGGTGTTAACTCCTCTACAACAATTTCTATATAATATCATTCATAGGATTGAATAAGACAATAAAATTAGAAATTAATAACACCAAGTAATCATTTATTAAACCCAGTTAGTGTTAAAACCAGTATGCAAATTAACCACACACATATTATGTAAACCTTTATTTCTTAGTGCTATAAAAGATACATTTAAGGATTTTAGATGCACTAACATGGGCTAACTCAGATTTTTATGAAGACATCGTTAATAAATAAAATTTATTCTGTGTATTAATGATTTTAACTAAAAATTAGATACTCATTGATAAACTTACGCAATTCATGGGGGCAATGTGACGTAAGCAGTTACGTGGTTTCGGTTACAGACAGATAAACACCGAATCTTCATTATAATAAGATATGAGATATTTCAAAGTTCATCTTTTCGCCTCAGAACCCATTCTATCTTATTAATAATGGAGATTCGCTTCCGGTTTTTGTCTGTAACAAAAACTACGTCACTGCTTACGTCACATTACCCCAAATCGTCATAACATAGAATAAATACACTCAAAATTTGAACATGCAACATTAGACAGCCCTCATTGTTTTTTTAAACAAGTTTTGATAAATACATGACTGGTATTATATATCTATATATAGTTTGTTTTATTTTAATACATATTTAAAGCTTACATTTCAAATTGTTTTATTTTTTAATCCTTTAATGAATTTGATGATTTCACTTACTTAGGGTACAAACTCGCTGACATTGAATTTTTTACTCCCACCCCTCAGGCAATATGTTTCAAAAATCTATTTTTACATCGCCCGGAGGGTGTTTTTTATTTTGTACTAGTTCAAATAAAGTCCGATCATCATTGTAATCTGAGTCCTTCTACTCAGTTATAAGGAACTAACCATCAGTATTTTGTATCTTGCTTTGGGTGTGGTTAGTATTGAAAGCCGCTGTAGGCGGTTTAAAGTAGGCAAAGTTATATTTTAGCTGATAACTTAGTGTGATATTTCTCTGAATTTTTTAGATGAGGCTTGATAATTAGTATTATTTGCATTATTCGGACTATTGTCCTCATCTTCATTGTTATCTGTACAACGTTTCGGCCTTCAGGAATTTCTTGTCAGATGTAATTGTGCGCTTCTCAGCAGCTACGCATAGGGTGCCTGTGTTACATAATCTATGCGGTTGCATAGATTATTGTCAACTCCCTGTATTTCTGAGGGTAAGCCCTTTTCATATCACGGGCGGGACTTTCCATGGAATATTACAGAAAGCCCGCGAAATACGTGAAGTCACAAGGGACCTGGTGGATCTTCAGTTTCAGCCTGGACGTCAGGCAGATAAGATATGTCTGCTTAGCTGGGACTCACCTGCATACGCCCGCTATGTTTAGTTACATGAAATGTTTAGTTAAGTAAATAAAAGCTTACGAAAATAACCTGGTTTTGTGGTTGATGAGTGTCTTGGTAACAAGACTGATCTAGAAGAAGAAATGAGTTAAGCGCGACCGACCACCAAGACGAAGTCCAGACGCTAGAAGAGACATTAGAAGAGACGCTAGCAGAAGAACGTAAGATACCAAAGATGACAAGAATAATAGAAGTAAGAAAGTAAGGAAAGAAAGGGTATACAACACCTGTCTTTGTTTCCAGAACTCCCGATAAATATTGGTTTCCATCCCTTTGTTGCTTAAAATATTCTTCATATTCCTCAAACTCCTTGTGACTATCTTGTGGTTTGGGACAGGTTCCCTCTTTGTATGTTGTATAATCAAATGTTACAAACAATTCGCTTAAAATCATATATAAAAGATAACAAGATTTATAATTAATTTGGTTTGGTTTGTTTTACGGCATATCAACCTCGGTGGGTTATTTAATGCAGACAAAGTTGTGAAATAAATTCATTCTTAATGCATAATACAATTTTGTTTATAAATTCATGTTTTTCTATTCAACCCATAGATGGGACCCTAACAAGTACTACCATTCCGGGTCGGAGTAGACCAGGGAGCAATGGTGATGAAAGGGTGCTCCACATTCCCCAAACCTCTAGAACTGGAACCTCAACATCAGATAGATTTTAACGTCATTCCCAGGACATGTAGACCCTCAGCCACCGCCTTCTAGCACCCATATGATAAGAAGTATTGGGGGTTGCCATAAGGGCAATAGGGTTGGGGCAATTATATAGGTGCTAGGGCTTGACGATTGATCGGAGGGGGCCTCTCCGACTGCCCGTTTAGCCCAAGAAAAGCCTAAAGTGGAATATTGCAAGTCATTGGGTTCTATCCTTAAAACCCACGGCCAATAGATGGCCCCATTGGAGGAGTCTTACCCCTCTGCAGAGGCGCAGTCGGTGCATTCTAACGCTCCAGCCGATAGGGCGGAAGATTTATAATTAAATAAGCCATAAGTGTTAATATGCCATTAAACAAAAATAAGCAACCTACCGACCTACCAACCAGTTGCTTTTAAGAATAATCCAAATAATATCTCCATAAAATACTGGACAACGTTTCAATCTATGTAGACGTTTAGCTAAAACACATTTCTCATATTCTCTTGTGAAAATTCACCAATATAGAGGTAGTAATAGTCATAGTCTGTTATTACAAAAACATAAATATACATTTATATAATCTAATTAAACTCGCGTTATTTTCAGTCTGGGGCTAGTTGACACAGCAAGTACTTATTCACATGCCTACACTTGTAATTGAGCTCGATTTTTTCTTTAGACGATGCGTTTGTTTGGGTAAGTAATTATATCTAATTTCTACTCTAGACATTATTTAGGATTCATTGAGCCTACTCAGCACGCTTAATATGTATATAAATATTATTTATTAGTTATTAAATATTCTATTTTAAAAGATTGACGTTATATATATATATATATATATATATATATATATATATATATATAATATATATATAAGAGGGAAATACTTTAGATTTGCTTCATGTAATAATTTATTTCAACTACAACAAGCTTAGCTTTTTACTGGCCCCTCCCACACGAAGCAAAACATCTATATTACCCTGTCCATTCACATAATTGAAACAGTGTATATCGAGCTGTCAAAACGGATATCCTGTATCATACAGAAGAATTCCACATGGAATGATCCTCAACACCAATAATATATATACATATGTTGAAAAGAGAAATAAAGAACATATAGAATGGATAGAATAGGATATTTTAATCAATTTTACTTACACGTATTTCGGTCAGGAGTTTATCCATGTGTACATTATTCAATCTATTATTATTTATCAATAATAAAATGAAATGAAATAATAATAATAGAAAAAATGTAGAAATGCTCCGCACACAAAAAAGTATCGACCTTCCTCAGAGTTAATCCTTATTTTTTTAAATAAAATTCGTTGGAAAGCGGAGAATTTTTGAAATGTTCGAAAAAAGAACTTTAAAAAAATCATATTAAGCGTGCTGAGTAGACTCAAAAAAATTATTTATGAATGATATATATATATATATATATATATATATATATATAATATATATATATATTTTGTCATAATTCAAGTGAGTTCGAAGCATTAATTAAAATGTAATAATTTTTTTGAAGGCGTAATAATGTTATGTTTAAAAAACATATTTATTTCTTTTTTTTTTTTTTTTTTCATATTAAAGCTAAGCTCATCATCAGGGAATGAATTATTTTTTCATAATTTTCATCTGTATTTAATAGATTCAATCGTGTTGTTGTTCATTGAATGTTTGGTGGTAACTGTGAAAAAATTTCTTTTTTTTTTTTTTTTCCGGCGAAGATATAGTTACGCTCGGTAAATTCCGTAATAAATCGTTGCGGTGATCGTGTTCCGCGGGATTTTTTGAAATTATTTCATATATAAATTCTTTTTTCTTTTTTTTATAATACTATAAATAATGAAGTCCTGCTCAGGGACACTGGAATAAAGATTTTTTTTGTCATTATTTTCATAGTGAGTTCGAAGCATTAATTAAAATGTAATATAAATTTTTGAAGGCGTAATATGCACATTTATGTTTAAAAAACATATTTATTTTTTTTTTCCTTTTTTTTTTCATATTAAGGTTCCAAATATTTCAAGCTAAGCTCATCATCAGGGAATGAATTATTTTTTTCATAATTTTCATCTGTTTAATAGATTCAATCGTGTTGTTGTTCATTGAATGTTTGGTGGTAAAAAAAATTTTTTTTTTTTTTTTCCGGCGAAGATATAGTTACGCTCGGTAAATTCCGTAATAAATCGTTGCGGTGATCGTGTTCCGCGGGATTTTTTGAAAATTATTTCATATATAAATTCTTTTTTCTTTTTTTTATAATACTATAAAATAATGAAGTCCTGCTCAGGGACACTGGAATAAAGATTTTTTTTGTCATTATTTTCATAGTGAGTTCGAAGCATTAATTAAAATGTAATAATAAATTTTTTGAAGGCGTAATAATGCACATTTATGTTTAAAAAATGCGTAAAGGCGTAATAATGCACATTTATGTTTAGGAAAAAAAAGAAATAAATATGTTTTTTAAACATAAATGTGCATTATTACGCCTTCAAAAAATTTATTATTATATATATATATATATAATATCACTCATAAATAATATCACTCATAAATAATATGCAAGCCCAATTTTTTTTAGTTAAAAAAGGTTAATTTTCTTTTATGCTAGGATTTCATTATTTTAACCAATTTTTCATAGAAGTAAACATATATTATTAGGTAGTATTTAATACCAAACTCTACTGAATAAAAACCAAGAATCAAACTGCAGAATCAAAAATGTAATTTATCTTATTGACTGCACATGCTGCCAAAAACAATATGTTGGAAAGTTTAAATGGCCTTTTTATTTTAGACTAAACAACTATAGACAACAATCTTCATACAATGACTGCTATTTACACAGTAGCATTGAAACCAACAAAGCCTTCATCAGATGATGACTCTAGGTTTAGGCATGGTTTCAGGGCCGAAGCCTCATTACCACTAACCTAGAGCGCCCAGCAGTATCTCACGATACCACCAGACTTTGTCGGTTTGATGTCACAATATAGGATTGCCATGCTGATGCGGTTAGAGCTTTCTCCTGGATCTTTTTATGCATTTCCTCTTGTCTGGTGGAGAAAGTCCAAGTTTAGACAAAAATACCAAGGTTGAGTTGGTAATAAATCCCCGGCATCCGACTTCGATAGGAAATACATCTGTTATCCATCCGTTTCTGACGCATTGTTCTAGTAGATCTTCATATTTTTCCAACTTACGCTGATGTGTCCAGTGAAGATTTTCTTCAAATGGAACTGTCAATTCAACGATAAAAACTTTCTTTTGATTAACAGACCAAATGACAATATCAGGACACTAGGCCATTAACGTAATATATATATATATATTATATATATATATATATATATATATATATATATATATAACTCATGCATTATTAAATTCATTTATTGATAAATCAACACCATAAATTTCATTAAAATTTGACAATTCCTTGATTTTTGGTAATTTTTTTCAATCGGGGTGGGGGAAGGAATTTATTTTGTAGAATACGGATTTTACGGCAGCTTTGGCAGTGCCTAGCTTATTTTGTGTTAGAAAGTTTGTTTTTTTTAACAGAAAGTAGAGATGTACAAATTCATACACCTGCAAAAGTACGATTAATTTTCAAAATTCCACCCAAATCGTCTAAATATCGGATATCAATAGAATATTCCGTGCTTTGGTATTAGAATTGTCCCGGGTTTCCTGCCCTTAATAGCGCTGTGTCACTATTTCTATTTTTTGCCCGGTTAACGCAATAGATTTGCGAAAATCAAATAGGTGCTAGGGCTTGACGTGACCAGCCGATTGATCGGAGGGGGCCTCTCTGACCGCCCGTCTAGCCCAAGATAGGGCCAAAGTGGAGTATTGCAAGTCATGGACTGCTCATCCACCTGGGTTCTATCCTTAAGCATCACGGGTCGCCACCCATGGCCAACAGTTGGCCCCATTGGGGGAGTCTTACCCCTCTGCAGAGGTGCAGTCGAACGCTCTAGCCGACAGGGCATGTGTGTGTGTGTGTGTGTGTGTGTGTGTGTGTGTGTATGTGTGTAGATAGTTTGGTTGATTGATTTAAAGGGATCAATGGGGAAAAAGACTTCGATAGATCAAATTACAAATATGATTAAAATGTGTTATATATAGATATATAGAAAGATAGATAGATTTTGTATGTGTGTGTGGAGAGAGAGAAGAGACAGAGAGAGACAGAGAGAGAGAGACAGAGACAGACAGATATATAATATATATATATATATATATATATATATATATATATATATATGGTAGAAATGTGAGGAGGTTAATCCGACAGTATGTGGAGAAAAGTAGACAAACACGGGATGTTGTGGAAACTTGATGTTTATTGTCGACGGTGCAACGTTTCGGTCTCTTATTAGACCATCTTCAGGACTTGAATATAGTTCTTACTCCAATG
>CM042168.1:40447410-40457410 GCA_023376005.1 Doryteuthis pealeii | reverse complement strand
ATTAAACAAAGTAGCCAAACCAAACCACATCCCCCAGCTATGGGTTAAATAGCACCACTACTATTTTTTATAGGGATAGCTTTTGCATTAAATAACCCACGAAGATTGATATGCCATTAAACAAAGTAGCCAAACCAAGCCTCATCCCCCAACTATGGGTTAAATAGTACCACTACTGTTTTTCTATAAGTATAGCATTGGCATTAAATAACCCACGAAGGTTGATATGCCATTAAACAAAGTAACCAAACCAAGCCTCATCCCCCAACTATGGGTTAAATAGTACCACTACTGTTTTTCTATAAGGATAGCATTGGCATTAAATAACCCACGAAGGTTTATATGCCATTAAACAAAGTAACCAAAGCAAATCTCTCGCCCTTGCTCTCCCCCTTTCTCTCCCATCGCCCCATGGTGGTATAACAGTTAGCAAGCTTGCCCGGTAGTTCCATTACTACTGAATAGCAAGTTCGATTCTTGTTACATGCCCCATACTTACGACCTCATGTCACATGCTACAACGAACGGGTTGGGTAAATACCTACCTACTCGCCCCCCCCTTTATCCGTCTATATGCCACGTCTCATTAAGGATGTAATGGATCACGGCTCACCACAGCTTCCTTCGATACGCATACCAATTCCAAATTCGGGTTAGAATATCGGCCACTCCCACCCCCCAAAAAAGACGCGTGATCTTAATTCATCTTAACTTTTACATTCTGCAATTTTCTCTTAAAATTTCCGGTGTCTCAAGCTTTATGACATTGTTGCTCAGGTCATTCGTCGAGATCATTTCATCATATCCTGGCACACCTTAATTAAAGTATTTCTATGTTTCTTCTGACATGCTTCAAGTTCCTCAAAATCGGCATTCTCTGGCGATTCCCACGGTAACTGAAAAAATAGGACTTCCCTTAAAAACGAAAATATTTTTAAAAATTACATATGATGAAATTACAGAGCACTAATGCAGAATAACACGCAAGAGATACTATCATTCGATTACGTATAAAAAAGGATTACTTTTGATTTGGTTTCGTTTGTTTTGTTTTACGGCATATCAACCTCAGTGGGTCATTTAATGCTGATAAAGTTTTGAAATAAAGTCATTCTTAATGGATAATCAAATTTTATTTATAAACTCATTTTTTCTATTTAATCCATAGATGGGACCCTAACAGGTACTACCACTCCGGGTCAGAGTGGACCAGGGAGCAATGGTGATGAAGGGGTGCTCCACATTCCCCAGACCTCCAAAACTGGAACTTCACTATCAGATAGAGTTTAACGTCATTCCCAGGACATGTAGACACTCAGTCACCGCCTTCTAGCACCCACATGATAAAAAGGGTTGGGCTTGCCATAAGGGCTTGACGTGACCAGCCGATTGATCGGAGGGAGCCTCTCTGACCGCCCGTCTAGCCCAAGATAGGGCCAAAGTGGAATATTGCAAGTCATGAACTGCTCATCCACCTGGGTTCTATCATTAAGCATCACGGGTTGCCACCCACGGCCAACGGTGGCCCCATTGGGGGAGTCTTGCCCCTCTGCAGAGGTGCAGTCGGTGCATTCTAACGCCCCACCGACAGGGAGGGATTAGTTTTGAGACGCTAGGATTAGGGTAAGGGTAAGAGTTTGCAATTGATTGTTTGTCAAAATTAGCATTCTCCGGTTATTCCCACGGTAATTAAAAAAAAATAAGACTTCTTCTACACAATCAAACACATTTTAACAGAATGTAGCAACCTAAAACAAATACGAAAAAAATACTACCAAACAACAAATCTAAAACAGATATTCTATCAAATTAACCCAGAAAAACTACTTGGATACATAAAAGAAGCCACACATCTACAACAAAATCTAAAAATCTTCCCCAAAAAATGAAAACACAAAAATATATGTTAAAAAGAATCATCTAAAAGTTCCATTCACAAAAAATATGTCAAAAACAAACAATCTTCAGAAAATTAAACATTATCACCAATTCATTTCAAAAACGTAGTTGGCATTAAATGACCCATTGAGGTTGATATGCCGTAAAACAAGAACAAAAAAATGAAAAAGATTTTTTTAAATGGAAAAAAGAAAAATTAAAAAGAAAAATTGGATATGGTTAAATTAAATTATAGTATATAATCATGTAAGGGGAGAGAGTTCGAGTCTCGTTCTAAGTTTTTTTTTATATAGAATTTAATGGGATCACAGATTGTTTTTTCCTCAAATTCAGCATTCTCTGGGTATTTCCTCGGTAATTGATAAAGAAGGACTTACCTTATAAATTATATTTAATGACGGTTAAGTTAAATTAAAGAATATAATCATGTACGAAGAGAGAGAAAGAGACAGAGACAGAGACAGAGAGAGACAGAGTGGGGAGAGACAGAGACAGAGACAGAGACAGAGAGTTTCAGTCTTGCTCGAAGTTAGTTCTTTATTTTTAATTTTTAATTTAATTGGATCGTATAATCCAGCTATTCCAACGGTAACTGAAAAAGTAGAACCTCCCCTTAAAAAATATAAGAATAAAAGAAAATTAAATTAAGAAATACTACATTAAATGAAAGTTAAATTCAATTACTGTATATAATCATATAAGGAGAGAGAGAGAGAGAGAGAGAGAGAGAGAGAGAGAGAGAGAGAGCGAGAGAGAGAGAGAGAGAGAGAGAGATTGTGTATGAGAAAGAGAAAGAGAGAGAAATAATGTATAAGAGCGAGGGATATATTGAGAGAGCGAGAGAGAAAGAGAGAGAGAGAGAGAGAGAGAGGGGGGGGGAGAGAGAAATTATATAAGAGAAAGAGAAAGAGAAAAAGAGAGAGAGATAATGTATGAGATCGAGGGAGAAGAGAGAGAGAGAGGGAGAGAGAGAGGATATATATAGAGAGAGGGTGAGGAAGAAAGAATGTATGAGAAAGAGAAAAGAAAGGAGAGAAATTAAAAGTGAAAGAGAGAAATTATGTATGAGAAAGAGAAAGAGAAAGAGAGAGAGAGAAATAATGCATGAGAGTGAGGGATATATATCTATCTATCTATATATAATGGAGATAGACTGCATTTTTGTCTGAAGCCGAAACTATATTACTACTCAAGTCACAATTCCTTTAATTATTTACGTCAAATTCTCCATGATTTCATTAATTGATAAAAATTGTTTTACATTATTAATACTGTTGATCATATCTACGTACTAATAACATGCAATTGTATTTATATATACAACAAAATAGCGATTTACAGTTTGAACGAGAAGGCTAATTTGCATATTGATATTTAAATTTATTTTAATAAATATGTGCTTGTATATTGATTTCTAATTGTTTGGTTTTATCTTAAGAAATATAAAAAAATCTCGTAGATAAATCTTAAAAGAAATTTATTTACAAGAAGAAATAACTGTAATATTATCCTTTACTTCCTATTTTAACTAAATAGTTAAATTAGGAAAATTTACCAATGTAAAGGGGAGTAATGGAAAAATGATGGAATAGTTAGTTTCAAAGTTGTTCTATTTTTCGATTATACCCCCTCTGTTGCAGATCTTTTTATCTGCATTCTTAGTCAGTTTCATTAGCCTTTTCTAATTTAATATGATATTTTATTATATTAAACTTAAATACTTGCACCCGAGGGTGCATATATTTGCTAGTATATAATATATATTATATATATATATATATATATATATATATAGAGAGAGAGAGAGAGAGAGAGAGAGAGAGAGTGAGTCTCGCTCGTAGTTAGTACATTATTTTGAATTTAATGGGATCACAAATAGATTGTTCCTTAAAACCCTCATTCTCCTGAAAAAGTAAGACTCTCTGAGAAAATAAAATATTTAAAAAAAAAAAGAAAAGAAAAAATATTGCATTCGATAAAGTTAAATTAAATTACTGTCTACAATAATGTGAGGGGAAAAAGTTCGAGTCTCGTTCGAAGATAGTTCTTTATTTAAAACTATCGTATAAGCCGCCATATCGGGTGACAATTAAGATGGCTGCTGCGGAGTAAATAAAACTTGAGAATTCAACATTTCAGGATTGCGGGTCCGGATTCGGCCCGGAATTTTTTTAAATTTGCTCTACGGAGTCGGTGTGATTACAAAATAGTATAGGTTTAAATCTGGAAAAAATGTTACATACTGACACATTGGCATTCGTATTTATTGTTAGGGATTTAATGGGACCGTACGTTGATTTGTTCAATTAATGAAGTTTATGATAATTGGCGAAAAAAGAAAACAGAAAAAGAGAAATCAGCTGAAATAAAATTCGTCGATAATAAAACACTAAGATCAGCAGACACCTCTTTCTAGCACAGGGATCGGCAACATACGGTCCTCGGGCCAGATCTGGTCCGCAATCCATAATCATGTAGCCCGCTGTCCCTCCTAAGAGAAATATTATATTATTCCGATCTGCAAATGAAATAGCCGGTGGCTTAGATGCTTGTTTTTAATTTATATATAAAGTCATAAACACTATGTTTATCGGGTTTATGAAATGATGGGATGAAGAGAAATAACAAGACTCAACTGTCTCGAAGTATAGACGAAGACTTTATTGATCAGACCGTTAAGTCTGGACGCTAGAGTCCAGACGCTCAGATCTCGGATCGACGAGTCCATTTTCCTACGACTCTAACCATTAGACCACACGCCTCCGTTTTTATCACTAGCAAATATATGCACCCTCCGGGTGCAAGTATTTAAGTGTTAATATAATAAAATATCATATTAAATTAGAAAGGCTAATGAAACTGAATAAAAATGCAGATAAAAAGATTTGGAACAGAGGGGGTATGATTGAAAAATAGAACAACTTTGAAACTAACTCTTCCATCATTTTCCATTACTCCCGCCTTTCATTGGTCAATTTTCTTAATTTAACTATTTAGTTAAAATAGGAAGTAAAGAATAAAATTACAGTTATTTCTTCTTGTTAATGGATTTCTTTTAAGATTTATCCCCGAGATTTTTGCTCACATTTAAAAAGATAAAACCAAACAATTAGAAATCAATAATACTAAGCATATATTTATTAAAATCAAATTTTTAAGATCAGTATTCAAATTAGCCTTCCCATTCACACTGTAATCCGCTATTTTGATGTATATATATAAATACAATTGCATGTTGTTAGTATGTAGATATGGTCAACAGTCTTATTGATGTAAAACAATTTTATTAATAATTAAGGTTTAAATAAAAAATAAATTCAGGGAGAATGTGATGTAAATAACAAAGGGAATTGTGACTTGTATAGTAATATAGTTTCGGTTACAGACAGACAAACCCACAATCTCCATTATAATAAGATATATGTGCTAGAACAGGGGTCGGCAACCTTGTACTACGTAGGGGCTAGGGGCAATGTCTGTGGGAGAATACATCCCCACCCAAGTAGCGGAGCTACGGTAAGGATACATCAGTGAGTTTTTTTCTTTTTGTAAGGTGTGTGTAAGGCAAAGATAGCTTTATTACTCAGGCTTGAACGAGGTTATAGTGGCCTGTAGCGAGTTAATTTCTCCCTGGCTAAAAAGGACCAATGTGGGGATTGAAATAAAATTAGATTAAAATTAAAATTAAATAAATAAAAAATTCTGAGCGTCTGGACTCTAGCGTCCAGACTTAACGGTCAGATCAATAAAGTCTTCGTCTATACTTCGAGACAGTTGTATCTTGTTATTTCTCTTCATCTCCTCATTTCATATTCCCTATATGTTACATACTATTCATCTGGTAAGAATTGTTATTATCCTCATAAGGTATTGCAAGATCATATAATCTTGATAATTAAAATCTGGTAATGAGTAAAGCAAAATATGGTTAAGACTTATACAATGTTACAATCATGCTATTTGACCCCATCCTGCCCGATATATCATTACTGTATGCTACAAGGACTACGGTGATAGATGTGGTCCGTTATTCTCTAATGGACATGGCCCCTATGTAGTACAAGGTTGCCGACCCCTGTTCTAGCATATATATGATAAAAATGGCCTCCATGTGGTCTAATGAAGTCGTAGGAAATGGACTCGTCGACCCGAGTTCAATTCCTCGACAAAGCTGTTTGCATATCACATAGCGTTTATACCCTTGGGAAATTATGACAGGGTGATTTAATGATTTACTCTTGTATTTCTAGGATATGATTTTTAATGTATTTATCTCGTTAATTCTTTGGATTATTTGGATTATTCTGACTATTGTCCTCATTTTATTGTTATCTGTACAACGTTTCGGCCGATGTGCTCTTCGGGCTTCTTCAGATATTTTTGTCGGAATCCGGAACTTTTTTGGGAACCTTCTCTTCGAACACGGGAACCTTCTTGTGGTAATCAGGAGCCATCACGGAACTTTGAACCCAACCCTTTATTCAATCCACGGGGTTATTCTCTTCTCATTCCGCTAAACATTTACAAAATTCAGAGAAATAGTTCATTCTTATCTGGTTTTATAAGGAAACGATGTGAAAATGTATTTCTATATTCAGCATTATTTGCAGGATCTTCCGGTGTCCCAACTTTATTGGTGCAGGTCTTTAAGAATTTTACCATTTGCTGGCACTCCTTATTTGGCGAACGTATTTTCTAAATTCTTTAGACACTTTTCGAGTTCCTGAAAACGGTTAGCATCGGCTATTCTCATATTAACTTCCCTTAAGAAGTAAGAAAAAAAAACAATAAAAAATAAGTTTATCAGCCGTTAAATTGAATTACAGTATGGAATGATAAAAGGGATGGGGGTGTAAGTACAACTATCGCTTGAAGTTACCACATATGAACTTCTATAGAAAATATCTTAAAATCTCGATACTAATGCAGAATAGTGCGCACTACTCCATATTTCCCAGACACCCATAATTGGAATCTCACCATCAGATAGAGTTTAAAAGCATACCCAGGACACTAAGACCCTCAGCCACCGCCTCACACATATGATAAAAAGGGTTGGGGCAATGCGGTTGGGGCAATCATATAGGTGCTAGGGCTTGACGTAACCAGCCGATTGATCGGATGCTCTCCGACCGCCCGTCTTGCCTATGTATAAATAGTTGGGTCGACTGAGCTCTTTAACCTTGCCACCAGTCTAAGAAAAGTAAAACTCTGAATGAAAACCTGTTAAACTCCTCTTAAAAATTGACCTAGTATCACATCCTACTCGTGTGGAAAGATTGAAATATATATATACACACACATATATATATATATATATATATATATATATATATATATATATATGCGTGTGTGTGTGTGTGTGTTGTTTGGGCAGCATTCTTTCATTTAAACATGTGGAATTAAACAAAAGGCAGGTCTCCCCGGCAAACTTTTTTTAATATTTGGATGGAATTCGTGGATTAGTCCACCGAAGTTCATATTCCGAGTACTTTCGGCCACTTCGATTGCATCATTCAGGGGTGATGTGTTCAGTTTTTTTCAGTTAGTATAATTATAGAGATTTTCAACTGGGGAGGGTCAATTCTAAGAAGCGTATAAAGTTAGTTAGATTTTTTGTGAAATGGCTATAAACATTATTTTGTGGCTTCGAACTCTCTGTGACCACTAAATGTTCTGTGGACGCACAGATGGTCCAGCTGGCCCACTGTCGAGAATCAATTGTTCTAAAGACACAGCTGACAGGGCTGATTGTCATTTGTTGCACCAAGTTCGGTTTCAAGTAACTAATAATAAATCTTAGACCACCACACACCCAAAAGAAACGATCTTTATCGAAATCATCGGATAAAGAAATAAAGCGGGAATTCATACAGGCATTAGCCAATATCAGTACTATTATATGGCTGCAATCATTCGGACTTTAACGAACGTAGGACGAACAACGTTAGATGGGACTACGCACAGGATGCTGCGTGCTGTCTTGAAGCAACCTTATATATTTCCATACTATACAAGTGAAGTGTCGGTATGTAACGTTTCGACGTATAACTCAAAACGGAGTCAATCTCAGATTCAAACCTTGCTCAGATTACATACCTTCTAACTAAGAAAAACAATTGGTTATGTGATTTTTATCGATAAGGGATAATTAATAATCAAACAAAATAATAACGATTATTTCGGAAAGCATCGATTATTTGTCCTCCTGATACACAGCACCAGGAGATTGCTTGCTGCTTGTTTTTCAGCCGTCATTCAGATGTCCCGCTTTAAATTTTTACTAATAAGCCAACATATGTTGAATGCGATTCTTTGTAATTTACTAAAGAACTGTTTTTTTTTGAGATAAAAATCTGAATTTAGAATGTCTTTGCGCGAAAAAGGTTTTAAGGAAAAAATCATTCAAGCGATTAAAAAAAGGGATATAAAAGTAGACCCCCAATACTATTATTTCCATATTTCTTAGAATAACATATCCATTTCAGTGACTCAAAACAGTTTTTGAAAGAAGAATATGAAATTTGAAATGAAAACACGAAATATAATAGTTTTGGATGTTTGTTTTTTAGAAACGTTGCTGACTAAGTATATATTCAAATTTTTACTTGAAGGCACTTAAACAACGCTTGGCTTCTTTGTTACTTTTTTTAGGGCTCAAACTAAGAATTTCAATGCTTACATTTTATTTATAACTGCCAGGGCAATTTAAAACTGAATGTTAAATTGTCTATACGTAGAAAACGATTTCTGCACCCTTCCGCACACAGACAAAAACCCCAGCTTACCTTCATATCATATAACCATCCAAGTACAGACGAAAAATACATGCTAGGCACTGCTGGGGAAGTAAGACGAACTTCATGTGTGCGTTCTCCTGTAGCTACTACTCATGGACATGACGAGTGTTCTGCCGCGAGCAAAACTTACTACGATAGCGATGCGCAATACTAGACTCCGATGCCAATGGGGCGCGTGGCAAAGAGACGTCATAGGAATCAGTGCTGTACAGGACGCTTGATGATTTCATGGTAATCAAATTATTGATTATCGAATACGAATATAGTGTAAGGTAGTTAGGTTAAAGACAGTTCTAAGTGCAGTTGATCTCTGGATTCCGGGTTCAAAATCCTGAACAGCGGCAGTAACAGTAGAATAATAATTCACACTCCTACCCCGCTATGTTAGCGGGAATGAGCACAGGATACCCGTGGACTGAATAAAGGGTTAGGTTCAAAGTTCCGTGATGATCTCCGATATACGGACAAAACGTTCCGAGTTCGCAAAAGAAGGTTCACCGAAGTCCGCAAGAAATACCGAAGAAATCCGCCGGAGGGCATATGGCCGAACGTTATACCAAATAGACAATAAAAGATGAAGACAAATTGTCCACCAGCTATGGTAATTAAGTAGGGCAGACTTGGCTATTTAACTTTGGTTGGCAACCAGTCTAGGAGAGTAAAACTCTGAATTAAAACACTGTTAAGCTCTCCGTTTAAAATTGATCCTATGTCAGCATGCCTGCTCGTAAGGAAGGGTTAAGTAAAAATTAATTAAATACACATAATATCGATAAGAGGTCGATATGCGTTAAATATAATATCTTATAGTATCTATAGGTAGGTGGGTTGTCTCCTTGGTTGACGCGCCTCTTATCAAGTCCAAGCAAGTCACAGGCCCGCAATTTTCGGTGGGATTCCAATTGAGATAGAAATCTTCCTCTTTAGATTCACGACTCTTTGAGGTCGGACGTAATTTTAGTCGCTCTCTACAATTCCAATAGATAGTTCGAGCGATAGAGAAGGGCCCGCAGATAAGATACTTACGCAGATAAGATAACATTCAAGGATCAGTTAAGTTGGAATTGTTATTCAATTATATTTTACATAAGCAAATATAATGCACCTCTCCGGGTGCAGAATTTAAGTTTTAATGTACTAAAATATTGTATTATAGATTAGAAAGGCTTAATGGAAACTAAATAAGAAATACAGATAAAAGATTTGAAACAGAGGGAGATAATAAAAGATTTGAAACAGAGGGAGTAAACTAAAAAATGGAACAACTGAAAATTACTCTTCCATCACATCTCGTCTTTCAT
>CM042168.1:40443215-40447310 GCA_023376005.1 Doryteuthis pealeii | reverse complement strand
ATATATATATATATACTATATATATAATATATTAATATAAAAGATTTTGAAGCAATTTACAATGCAATATATATATATATATATAATATATATAATAGATTTTTGAAGGCAATTATTAATGCAATATGTGTTGAATTTATTAAAAAAAATCACCTAGTACTTTCAATAACTCTGAAGATGGAATTTTACTTTCGAAAATATTTAGTTTTGAAAAAAAAAACAAAAGTTTAAATAAATTCAACACATATTGCATTGTAAATTGCCTTCAAATCTTTATATTACATATAACACACAATGCTTCAATGATACTATAAAGAAACAAAACTTTATTTCAATATGCGAGCAAGGCTATATTTATAGTAAAAATTAAAAGAATTTCGAACATTTTCCACGTGCGGGAACAGCCGAGCCGGAACAGCACGGAATTAGCCGATTTAACATCACGGAAAACATTTTCAAATATAGGGCGTTCCTCGACTTCTTAAACAACAGATGTTACAATATCGCCGTGGGATAAGTACTATTAAAAAAAATCACTAATACTTTCAATAACTCTTAAGATGGAATTTTACTTCCGAAAATATTTAGTTTAAAAAAAATAAAATAATAAAATAAATTCAACACATATTGCATTGTAAATTGCCTTCAAAATCTTTATATTACACATACACACAATGCTTCAAAGATACTATAAAGAAACAAACTTTATTTTATATATATAAGAAAAAGATTAACAAAATTTATAAGAAAAATAGGAATATTTCTTTATTCTTCCAAACTATTTCCAATCATATATTATCACCAGGAAAGAATATTTTTTGTGAAAACCTTTGAAAATTTTTCAAAGTATTTGATGAGTCACAAAAAAGAGAATAAAACTGTATTGGTAAAGTGGCATATCCATTTGTTGAGTGAAAACCACATTCTGGTTAAATTATCTTCAATTGTTTTTTATATATTACTTATGTCTCTGTGGGGAAGGCACCTGACTAATGAGTTTTGTTTATTAGATTTAGGAGTGGTTCGTTTCAAGTTATATGTGGGTGACTACTGACTGATATATTTGTTTTGTATAGGTGCTTGTAACACCCACATTTTATTACCAGGATGGGTAATGAAGTTTCATATCAAGTTCAAAGGAATTATAGGTTTTTAAATTGTTTCACCTGTTATGTTCCCTCCTCCTAATTGATAATTTCATGTTGCTGTCTTTTTCAATTCTTTCTATGATTGTAAACTTGGCATCTCTGTTAAAAATGTAAGTGTTTAAGTGGAAATGTTGTTCTCTAGGTATTAGTTTACTATCATCCATGTATTTAATTCTGCAATCTAGAGTTGCTTATTCTAAAATAAAATTGCCATTCTCACATTCCAACACCACAAATCAAATTGCAGAAGGAAGATATATTATTATTATTATTATTATTATTATTATTATTATTATTATTATTATTATTATAGTGTGTACAGAAATAACCTATTCGAGTTTTACCATAAGGATCTTCAGGGTTAAATCCACTGAATTAATCAAGATATTGATTAATTACAGCTAACTGCATAAGTTCTTGTTATGGTAGGACCGTTAAAAACAGTTCCGCAGTTAATGAACGCTCTACTTACGTATTGGGTTATTTAATGCCATATCTTTTTGTATATATATGATTTGAATGGAAACAGTTTGTTGGTAGGTAGTTTGCTTATATACATATTGTTAGAGTGCGAGACAGAAGTTGTTAATTAATTTCCATTCATTAAAATTAGTTTCCAAGAATTTTCGGGAAAAATTATGTCACGTAGTTTGAAATAAAGACGCCGACGTTAGTCAGCAATTTTAAGCATGTTTTTTTTCTTTCCTCACATTTGAAGATCAACAAAACTTTTTGTTGGCAGACTTTTTGTTTTCATTAATAATTTTTTCCCTGAAATCAATGAAAGCCCTGATGATGGTGTGTTAAAATAGACCGAAACACTGCAACGTAGGCTTATTAAACATCGTTCGTTAATGAAACTTGTGTTTTTTCAATTTTTACAATATTACATATTATCGAATTTACTTTCACTTTTTCTTCATATATTATATATATATATATATATATATATATATATATATATATATCGTAGTATAGTGAGAAATTTGAATTTAATTTTTTGAAAATTTGTAATTAAAACAAGAATATTTGACGTCATATTTCAAAATTTTCCAGCATTCTTTTCAAATTTTGAACAGATTGATAAACAAGGACTATTACAGTCTTCCTCATTATGATAGAAATATTTTTACTCTTCCTCATATCAACAAAAGCCCTGAAGAAGATCTACTTGTGAGGTCGAAACAATGCAGCGTCGGTTATTAAACTCAAAACTCATTTTATTTAAGCCAGTGTTTTTTTAAAAATTTCTCTCTATACTACAGACCGTCGGATTCACTTCCATTTCTCTTCATATATCTTATTATAATGGAGATTGTGTGTTTTTCTGTCTGTAACCGAAACTATATTACTACTCAAGTCACAATTTCCTTAGTTATTAACGACACAATCTTCATGATTCTATTTCTATTTAAACCTCAATTAATAATAAAACTGTTTGACATTATTAATACTATTGGCCTTACCTAAATTCTAATAACATGCAATTGTATTTATATATACAAAAATACCAGTTTTCAGTGTAAACGTAAAGCTAATTTGCATATTGATATTAAAAAAACTGATTTTAATAAAAATGTGCTTGGTATTATTGATTTCTAATTGTTTGGTTTTATCTTAATGAATATGAGTAAAAATCTCTTCAATAAATCCTAAAAGAAATTCATTAACAAGAAGAAATAAATGTAATTTTATTCTTTACTTCCTATTTTAACTAAATAGTTAAATTATGAAAATTTAGCATTGAAAAACGAAAGTGATGAAAGAGTAAGTTTCAGTTGTTCTATTTTCTGATTATACCCCCTCCGTTTCATATTTTTTATCTGAATTCTTAATTAGTTTCATTAGCCTTTCTGATTTAATCTTATATTTTATTACATTTAAACTTAAATACTTGCACCCGGAGGGTGCATATATTTGCTAGTATATATATATATATATATATATATATATATATATATATATACCTCCCTCACCTCTCTTCCCATCTGATTTCCTTCTCATCTTCCCCAAAGATGTCCCCTACAACCAATCAAATCTTTCCCTCACCACAAAACTTACCCACCTACGTACTTCACCCTTCTGTAAAACACATGATCTGAATAATTCAATAAAAGCTGAAGAAGCCGAGTTCAAACTCCAGCGAAATATACTACACATTTTTGTCTGAGTTTTGTTCTTTCATTCCTTATATTTTACCTCATATATATATATATATATATTAGGAGTTATGTGGTTGCAGAAATATACATACATCCAACACTTGATTCCCTTGCTTGTTATCTTATGTTGAATCTTCCAGCAGCCACCTCCTCGATTCAGGCAGCACTACCAGCCCCCAGGAACTTGATGTAGGCCCTCCTGTTGAGTGTGTGGCCATATGTGAAGATGAATGGAGGCATTCCATTCCCAATTCTATTGAATACCGCAAACACCATGATGTGGACTGGGTGTTTGCTTTTCAGCTGTATCGGTAGATCTTGTGGCGACAGTTCAAGCCAACGGCTGTTGTATGAGTTTGTCATCTGATCCCGGTAGAAAGGTTTCTTCTCTGAGAAAAATCAAAGTATTTTTGGCTTGAGGGGATGCTTGAGTTGAGTTGTTGAAAAGCTCTGCAGCGCGGTCTTTCCTCTTGTCTTTCATGACATATGATAAAAATTGTCCCTTCCTCATCTTATATGAGAAATAGCACGTGGTCGTAGCAACTTGCCGACCTGAGTTCAATTCCTGTTTGCATTTCGCATGGCGTTAATACCCTTGGTAAAGGAATGAATCCAGTTCTCCCTGCAGCTATGGGCAAATAGCAGGATAACCTGGGCTCTTTAAGCATGGCTAGGTAACCAGTCTATGAGAAGGAAAACTCTGAATTCAAATCTGTTATACTCCACAGAAGGGGTGTGTGTAAAGAAATTGACCTTGTCACATCCTACTCGTGCGGAGGGTTTGG
>CM042168.1:40418215-40440715 GCA_023376005.1 Doryteuthis pealeii | reverse complement strand
AACTTTCGAAACTTTATTGATTAGATGAACTGTGGTTACTGTATGGAAAATATGGTTTTCTAGCTGAAACCTTGTCCTATCCAATAGTGTATTGTGTTTCCATTATATGACTGTTGGTCATTGGGTCAACCATTCAGCTCTGGGTAGATAATTGAGATTAGGGAAAAGGAAGTTAGCAAAGCGAATAAAAAATTTTTTTTAATAATTACGGACGGACGAAACCTTAAATTCATGTTTGACCTCATTTAAGTTGCTGTTGGTTGTGAAATTTAACATAGAAATACATTTCAAATTCTCCTCTCTCTCTCTCTCTCTCTCTCTCTCTTCTTCTCTCTCTCTCTCTCTCTCTTCTCTCTCTCTCTGCTCTCTCTCTAGAGAAACTAACATTATATAACGAAGAGGTAGTCTAGAGAACACAGAAGGGAAGAAAGAGATAGACACAGATAAAGTAAAAGATGGTCGGTTTTTGACTTAATTGCAAATTACGACTAATTAGAACCAATTAAAACATATTTTCAAATATAATTAAATCCTAAAAGTAAGGAATAATTTCGTATAATTTTTATGTCATTAAAGTAAACAGTAAAAAGTCTTTAGGAAGCAAAATTTGATTAACTCAACTTTAGTATAATAATAAATAAAGGGCAGTTGTGTGTGTGTGTGTATGAGTAAATATATATATAAATAAAAAGAAAGATTAATTTAGTTTTCTGCACACATAGTTACGTCTTAAGATTTGTTCCTTTTTTTTGTTGTTAAAATACACTCATCTTGCATCATCTATTGTCGTTTCTTTTTCATCCTACTGTGCATCCACAATGTACACTGATGTAGGTGCAAACTTAGAGATTTATACAAAGATTTTTTTTTGTCTTAAAAGAAGTAAAGAACAGGAAAAATATTCTCTCTATTCTTTTCTCAGTATTTATATAAATACTATCTGATGAGACTAGACTCATATTGAGTTTCTGGTCGAAATAAAATTTATTATAGCCAAATCACGGTTTTTGTTAGGTTTTTCTTCTTTGAAAGTTAATATATATTATATATATATATATATATATATATATATATATATATATTAGTAAGAAAGTCGACGGGGCGGCCTAAAGTCGGTATCAGCCAAGTCAGGAGGGAGTCTATCCCCTTTTCAATTAGCGCTAGACCAAGGAGATTTTTTAGTAATCTGAGGTGGAGCGCCACACCTACATCAGCCTCCTTACTTTACCTCACAGATCCCTGTGCCTACTCATACGCTGAGTTGGCCGTGGACCGGTATCGAACTAGGAAACCTTGTGGTTTTCTAGCCGAACGCTCTACCGACTGAATGCTAACATATATATTGTGAAAGGATGAATAAATAAAGGGAAAGCCAATTTTGAATGGATAAAATTGATCCAATTTGAGTTACCAACACGCGTTTTGGTCACAAGTTTGTTCATGTACACATGTTTTCTATTTATTATTCTATGAACAAAACTCCTGGGCGAAACACGAGTTGGTAACTCGAATAAATCAATTTTTCCATTCAACATTTTTCTTTCCTTTATTTAATTTATTCCCTTCGCCAATTATCGGATTCATTTCCATTTTCAACACACACACACACACACACACACACATATATATATATATATATTTATAAGTAAAAATATAACAGAAGACTTAGATATTTTGCGTTATAGTCTATTTCAGGAAGCTTAGACAGAGTGTCTAGCACCCCCAAATCATCAGATGCGAATGATGAATTCTTTATTACTTTTAAGGCATTTCAAAATATATTTTTTTTATTAACCGTCCTGTGTTCCTCGACTGGGGTCATAAAAATGGGTGTTTGGCCAGTTTACAATTGCTATCGGTAATTTATTAGGAATTCCTGTTAAATCAATCTATTCCAGATTTCATCTGAAAGAGCCCCCCCCCCCAGTTTTTTTTATTTCATTTATTTATTTATTCATAGCTATCTTCCTATTTCCCTTCAATTTTTTTCATAAATTACTTAGATATATATGAAGATCCAAGAGAACCTTTTATCTACTAAATTATTTTAAACATATAGTATATATATTATATATATATATATTATATATATATTTATATATTATTATATATATATATTATAGTATATTATAATATACAAGCTTCCTGGAATAGGTATAAAGGCAAAATATCAAAGTCTTTTCTGTTATATCATTTACTTATAAATTTTGCTCCGTAACTCTACATATAAGTGCACACATTGAGCTCTGGCAAACTGTGAACGTTTTAAAAAAAAAACTCCTATGTCGTAAGAAAGATTTCTTCGCAAGATTTTTTTTATATATATATATATTATATTATTATATAATATATATATATATATATAATATGAGGTTTAAAATATTAAGGAATAAAAGACAAAAACGCAGACAAAAATGTGTAGTATATTCGCTGGAGTTTGAAACTCGGCTCTTCAGTTTTATTGAATTATCAGGATCATACAAATGTTTATAGAAGGGGGAAGTAGGTAGGTGGGTAAGTTTTGTGGTGAGGGAAAGATTTATTGGTTATAGGGACATCTTTGGGAAGATGAGAAGGAAATCAGATGGGAAGAGAGTTGAGGTAGAAAAAATGAATGGTGAGAAATACCGGATAGGGGAGGGGAGCTAGCCTTCTTGGAGAGAGATTGAGTAAAGGAAGTAGCAAACGGGATTCCTGATAATTCAATAAATGCTGAAGAAGCCGAGTTGAGACTCCTGCTAAATATACTACACATTTTGTCTGAGTTTTGTTCTTTATTTCCTTATATTTTACCTCATTTCTGTCGGATTCATTCCAACCTATTATATATATTATATATATATATATATATATATATATTATATTATTATATATATATATTATCTTGGAGGTACCAAGTTTCTTGATACAAGGTTATTTAGGCTGGTCCTATTTCTCTACCAGTAGTTTGTTGTAGAGTTCGGGTTCCGTATGAGACTTCAATTTTTTAATTATAACAGAGCAAATTTATTTGTGAATAAAAAGGCCTTAAATACATGGGTATCGTGATTATGGACCATTTCCACTCGTGTGTATCTGGGGCCCACATAGCTTCGTCAGACCACGTTTCTATTTTATTAAGACCCCGAGTCTTAATAAAATAGAAACGTGGTCTGACGAAGTTCGGTGGGTCCCAGATACCCACGAGTGGAAATGGTCCATAATCACGATACCCCTGGTATTTAAGGCCTCTTTATTCACAATTATATATTCGCTCATTTTGAGTGGATAACTCATTTGATGTTTCACCGTTTTCTTTTTTCCAAACAATAACAATGGAAAACACGCTTCATTCACTCATCAATAAGTTTAGGAATATTAATAACATTTTATTCTTTGCAATACAAACTGTATCCATCCACCAAAACTTTCAAATTTTTAACGGTCTCTGCGTTCCAAAAATGATTTTTAAAAATATTCCTTTTTCGAACATTTTTAAAATTCTGTTTTGTCTCCAACATCCGTTGGAGACAAAACAGAATTTTCTCTACTCAAAAAATAAAAATTCACTCTGATGAAGGTCGTAAAAAAATCTCTCTGTGTACGGAATATTTTTACATTTTTCCTATTATTATTATTATTATTATTATTATTATCATTATTTCAATTTCATCTGATTATTTTAATAATAATAATAATAATAATAGCGTAATCCGTATACATTTTGATAAACGGACCGAAACACATGTGTAAGTGGTATCGATTAAATTCATATTTATCCATCTACATTTCTTTTCTTTACGCATTTTTTCCTCATATATATATATATATATATATATATATATATATATATATTATCTTATTATAATGGAGATTGTGTGTTTTTCTGTCTGTAACCGAAACTATATTAGTACTCAAGTCACAATTACCTTAATTATTTACGTCAAAATTCTCAATGATTTCATTCTTTTAACCTTCAGTTATTAATAAAAATTGTTTTTACATTATTAATACTGTTGACCATATCTAAATACTAACAACATGCAATTATATTTATATATACAACAAAATAGCGGTTTACAGTTTGAACGAGAAGGCTAATTTGCATATTGATATTTAAAATTTTATTTTAATAAATATGTGCTTGGTATTATTGATTTCTAATTGTGTGGTTTTATCTTAAGAAATATAAACAAAAATCTCGTGGATAAATCTTAAAAGAAATTTATTTACAAGAAGAAATAACTGTAATTTTATCCTTTACTTCCTATTTTAACTAAATAGTTAAAATAGGAAAATTTACCAATGAAAGAGGGGAGTAATGGAAAATGATGGAATAGTTAGTTTCAAAGTTGTTCTATTTTTAAGATTATACCCCCTCTGTTACTAATCTTTTTATCTGCATTCTTAGTCAGTTTCATTAGCCTTTCTAATTTAACATGATATCTTATTATATCAAAACTTAAATACTTGCACCCGGAGGGTGCATCTATTTGCTAGTTATTATAATGGAGATTGTGTGTTTTTCTGTCTGTAACCGAAACTATATTACTACTCAAGTCACAATTCCCTTAGTTATTGACATCACATTCTCCCTGATTGCATTTTATTTTAACCTCAATTATTAATAAAATTGTTTTACATTATTTCATACTGTTAACCTTATCTACATACTATCAACATGCAATTATATTTATATATACAACAAAATAGCGGTTTACAATGTGAACGGGAAGGCTAATTTGCATATTGATATTAGAAATGTGATTTTAATAAATATGTGCTTAGTATAATTGATTTCTAACTGTTTGGTTTTATTTTAATGAATATAAGCAAAAATCTCTTCAATGAATCTAAAAGGAAATCCATTAACAAGAAAAAATAACTGTCATTTTAATCTTTACTTCCTCTTTTAACTAAATACTTAAATTAGAAAAAATAACAATGAAAGACGAGAGTGATGGAAGAGTAAGTTTCAGTTGTTCTATTTTTCGATTATACCCCCCTCTGTTATAAATCTTTTCTGCATTCTTATTTAGTTTCATTAGCCTTTCTAATTTAATACAATATTTTATTACATTAAAACTTAAATACTTGCACCCAGAGGTGCATATATTTGCTAGTATATATATATATTATATATATATATATATATATATATATATAATATATATATATATATATATACTAGCAAATATATGCACCACCGTGTGCAAGTATTTAAGTTTTAATGTAATGAAATATCGCATTAAATTAGAAACGCTAATGAAACTAAATAAGAATGCAGATAAAAAGATTTTTTGAAACAAAGGGGGGATATAATCTAAAAATAGAACAACTGAAATTTACTCTTCCATCACTCTCGTCTTTCATTGTTATTTTTTCTAATTTAAGTATTTAGTTAAAATACGAAGTAAAGAATAAAATGACACTTATCTTTTTCTTGTTAATGGATTTCATTTAAGATTAATTGAAGAAATTTTGCTTATATTCATTAAAATAAAACCAAACAGTTAGAGAAACCAATAATACTAAGCGCATATTTATTAAAATTACTTCTTAATATCAATATGCAAATTAGCCTTCCGTTCACACTGTAAACCGCTATTTTGTTTGTATATATAAATACAATTGCATGTTGTTAGTATGTAGATATGGTTAACAGTATAAATAATGTAAAACAATTTTATTAATAATTGAGGTTAAAATAAGGATAAATTCATGGTGAATGTGAGGTCAATAACTAAGGGAATTGTGACTTGAGTAGTGATTTAGTTTCGGTTACAGACAGAAAAACACACAATCTCCATTATAATAAGATGTTAGTGGTATAGTAGTTTGGTGCTATTGTAGCACGGCTCCACAGGTTGTAAACCGCTGTTTTAAGGGTTTCAAATCAACAAGCCACAGGTTTACTGATCTGCAGTTGTTATTGTCTTAGCGATCGTTCAAGCTGATCTCTGTTTTGTAGATTTGCAACTATGTTTTTTTGACCCCTGTGTTATTTTAATAGATGAGCGCCAAACAGGACGGCAAATAAAACGAGCACCGGATTGTGGAAACGAGGAATTCACATTATTGTTGTTTTTCTCTTCCTCTCTTGAGAATTCCGGTGGGACAAGGAAGAACGAAAGAAAAAGGCTTTTTTTCTGAAGTTTTTACGGTGGTTAGACATAAGTACCATGTTGGGGGGAAAGGGGGTGATGAAAGGAAAAGAAAAGAAAGGAAAGAATATGAAAAGAAAATGAAGGGAGAAAAGAAGAGAGGAAAGAGGTGAATAGAAATAAAACGTTTACAAGAAAGAAAGAAAGAAAGAAAGAAAGAAAAGGAAAAAAAAAGAAAGAAAGTAAGAAAGAAAGAAAGAAGGAAAGATGGAGAAAATGAAAAGAAAGAAAAGAAAGAAGGAAAGATGGAGAAAATGAAAAGAAAGACAGAAAGAGTAAGGGCAAATAAAATAGTTTACAAGAAAGAAAAAAGAAAGAAAGAAAGAAAGAAAGAAGAAGGAAAGAAAGAAAACTGAAGAAGAAAGAAAGAAAGAAAGAAAAAAGACAGAAAAGAAAGAAAACTGAAGTAAAAAAAAAAAAAAAAAGAATCTGAAGAAAGAAAGAAAGAAAGAAAGAAAAACAGACAGAAAGAAAGAAATTGTTTACAAGAAAGAAAGAAAGGGAAAAACGAAAGCAAGAAAGAAAGAAAGAAGGAAAGAAGGAAAGAAAGAGAATAAAAGAAAAATAGAGAAAATGAAACTATAACAGAGAAAGTGTTAAGGACGAATAAATAGTTTACAAAAAAGAAAAAAAAGATTATGAAGAAGAGAAAGAAAGAAAAAAAAGAAAACAAGGACAAGAAAAAAAGAAAGAAAGAAAGAGAAAAAAAAAAAGAAAAAACGGAAAAAATAAAAGAACAGAAAGAGGCGAGGACAAATAAATAGTTTACAAGAAAAGAAAGAAAGAAAGAAAGAACAATAAAACAATAAAACAAAGAAAGAATGACAAGTAGAAAGAAAGGAAGAAGAAGAAAACGAAAGCAAAAAAAAAAAAAAAGAATAAGAAACGAAAAAAGAAAAGAAAAGATAATAGAAAGAAAGCAAGATGGCGTCAGATCATTTGTAACGCAACATGGAAAAGAACGTGAGAGATAAAAAGGCCAAACATTACAACAAACAAAAAACAAAAAACAAAAAAAACATCAAAGTATAATAAAAAAAAAGAAAAAGAATGAAAAAAAAACGAAACAGTGGGGGGGGCGGAGAAAAAAAGAAAAAAAACAATAAAAATAAAGCCTAGAGCTTAATTACTCTAAGAACGTTTGAGGGCGAGGTCTGCCCCCCCCTCTCGCATCCCCCACCTCATCTCTCGCGCGCCGTGCTCTCTCCACACCAAAAACACTTACCGCAAAAATGCAAGAATTTTCTCCTGTTTTCTGAATGGAAACTAAACGCTGCCAGAGATTGCGGGGGCGTTTGCGTAAGAATTTTGGGAAGAGTCGTTGGATTTCGCGATAAAGGAACCGTTTCCAAAATACTACGCAATACTGAAGAACTACGAATTCTCTGTGAGTGTTCTCTTCCTGCTGAGCAGGCACCTTACATTATTAAAATTGATTGTCACTAACCTCCCAGCACGTGTACCTACCAATGAGTGGGTATCTAGGCCTCTTAAGACATAGCCAAGCATTCTTCCAGAGTATCTAAAAGTATAAAGTACACCCTAAAGCAGGTAGCCATTATACTGGGTAATTGATTTTAACGGCACGTCAAACCATCTGGGGTTATTTTATGCCTAGAGGTTAGGGAATTGCTTTCATTGAACAGTTAAAAGGAAACCTTAAAAGAGAAACTGAATCACTAATAATTGCTGCACAGAATAATGCCATAAGGACAAACTATATCAAAGCGAAAATTGATAAGACCCAACAAATAGCAAATGTAGACTTTGCGGTAATAGAGATGAGACTGTAAACCATGTACTATGCGAATGTAGCAAACTAACATAAAGGGAGTACAAAACTAGACACGACTGGGTTGGGAAGGTGATCCACTGGGAATTATGCAAAAAATTAAATTTGGACCATACAACAAAATGGTATATGCATAAACCAGAATCTGTTCTTGAAAACGAAATTCATAAAATTCCCTGGAACTTTGAAATAAAAACGGATCTCCTTATCCCAGCAAGAAGACCAGACCTAGTGTTGATAAACAAAAAAGAAAGAACTTGTCAACTGGTGGTTTTTGCAGTACCAGCAGATCACAGGGAGAAGTTAAAGGAAAATGAAAAAAATGGACAAATATCTGGACCTTGCCAGAGAACTGAAAAAGTTATGGAATATGAAAGTCAAAGTGATACCAATTGTAGTTGGTACTCTAACCACTCACTACCTGGTGTTAATTTCTTTTTAGTCTGGTCATGGACCGAGTACTTTTGCTAGTATATATATATATATATATCATTTAAGTTTTCGCGTATGCTTCTAAATTATTTAGTTAAAAATTAATGGTAAAATGAATGAATGGATGAAATAAAAATGAATGAAATGAGGGGGATAAATGAACAATCCAAGGGAACCCTCTAAAAAGTATTGAAACACTAGATAGAGATAGAAAGGTTTTTTTAAATCTATAATTAGACTCCTTTGAAGCATCAAGTTAATATATATATATATACAAAACTTATTGGTAAACCCTTGCGAAGAGAAAAAAAAGTTTGATAGTAAAAATATACTACCAAACTTCACCTGGGGAAAAATGAAGAAAAGAAAAGACCAAGAAGGTCGTACCAACCGAAAATAATCGATTAATATAATAACACTTGGCCAAAAGAATATATATATATATATATATATATATATATATATATATATATATATATATATGAAAATATATATATATATATATATATATATATATATATATATATATATATATATATGTATATATATATATGAAAATATATGTATAACCGCTAAGATTATCTAAAGCTAAAATGTAAAAAGTGCTCAATACCTAAGTGGAGCAAATAATAAAGTTAAACCTAATGAGTTAGATATACCTACTAATAGTTTCGTTTAGTAGCTCATCAGGGCAAGAATCTGACTCATCAGATTCTTGCCTTTTGAGCTACTAAGGGGAAACTATATATATATATATATATATATATATATATATATATATATATATATATATATATTGGATAATGTTATTTTTATATACTAATTAAACCGGGGAATTTAAACGGGTTCTGCTAGTTTTCTGTTAGTTTATTTGTCTGTCTGTTTGTCTGTTTGTTTGTTTGTTATTCATGGCAGCGAAAATTCTCCAGGAATTTAATTAAGAATTAAAAGGCGAAAAAAAAAAACAACAACAAAAAAGTAAGAAAATATCTCTTGACAGGTAAATAGTTTTGAAGACGTGTGAAATTCATCAGATCTTTTTTTTTGTCGTTTTTTAATTTTTTATTTTTCCAATACTACCCAGGTATGTATTACAGGAGACGCACCCAGGTAAGAACAGCCAGTTCACATTCAACAAAGCATAGGTCTCTACCCGTCAACCAACCTGACTATCCACCCAGGCTCTCTATCTTTTTTACCTGTCTAGTTTACCCTTTGCCGGCAACCTCAGCCCAAACCCTCATAAAAAGATCGGAATGCTAAAAGAATTCTCTCCCTCACACACACACACACACACACACACACACACACACACACACACACACACACATATATATATATATATATATATGTGTGTGTGTGTGTGTGTGTGTGTATGTGTGTGTGTGTGTGTGTATTTGGGCAGCATTCTTTCATTTATACATGTGGAATTAAACAAAAGGCAGGTCTCATGTTTAACGATTTTATTGGTGATCTTTTCAAGCTTTCTGGACAACTTTTTTTTTACATTTGGATGGAATTCGTGAATTAGTCCACCGAAGTTTATATCCCGAGTACTTTCCTTAAATAAAATTAATTTTCAATGCAGTACTCACATTTTAAAATGCCTATAACACTTTTCTTTTCAATTCTCCTACTTCCAGCCCCCACATCCATTAATATACTTTGAAAGAAAAAATGGAACACATCACCCCTGATGATGGCACTTCGAAGTGCCGAAAGTACTCGGGATATGAACTTCGGTGGACTAATCCACGAATTCCATCCAAATATTAAAAAGTTGGCCAGAAAGCTTGAAAAGATCATCAATTATATCGTTAAACAGGAGACCTGACTTTTGTTTAATTCCACACACACACACACACACACACACACACATATATATATATATATATATATATATATATATATATATATATATATATAAAATAAGGATATTAAATCACACAAAATGCTGTTAAAGTGAAAACATTTTATATCATATTAATAGCTAATATTGAACAATATATCGATTTATAAAAATCATCTTCAGAGCTTGTTTATTCCGGATTCATCGAGAGAGGAATTGAAAATTTTCAGCTCCTCTCTCGATAAATCCGGAGTACAAACAAACTCTGAAGATGATTTTTATAAATCGAAATATTGTTCAATATTAGCTAATAATATGATATAAAATGTTTTCACTTTAACAACATATTGTGTGTTTTCATATCCTTTTATCTATACTTATACCGTCGGATTCATTTCCTTTCTCTTAACATATATATATATATATATATATATATATATATATATATATATATATATATATATATAGGGTGACTGAAAAGTAACTCCCTATTTTAATTTATTTACCGCAATACCATGAATGCCAAAAGGTATCTCACCATGCTCCAAGATGAAACCTGACTATTTGTCAATACTTCGAAGAATATTGGAGACTTAATTTTTATACAAGAAAGTGCTCTTCCACATTTAGCTAATGTTGTTCGTGAATGGCTGAATCCGTATTTTCCAAGGAGATGGATGGGTAGACGTGGTCCGCATGAGTGACCGACCAGAAGCCCTGATTTAACACCCTGTGATTTTTTTCTTTGGGGTTGATTGAAGGAGCAAGTTTACTCTATGAAACCAACGTCAATGGAATAACTTGTAGGACGATTTTAATTTCATATCTTATGGGATAACAATTAGGGAATGGTTAAATGAACATTTTAAAGGTAGATGGATAGGACGAAAAGGACCAATTGAATGGCCATCACGTTCACCAGATCTAATACCACCGGACTTTGTTTGTGGGGTGTATTGAAAAATCAGGTTTACAATCTTAAGCCGAAACAATTCCGGAATTAAAGAATGCAATTTCAGATAAATTTCATGAAATTACCATTGAAATATGTCAAAAAGTTTGTAAAAGTGTTGCTGGTAGAGTTCAGAATTGTATGGAAAATGAAGAGGAAAATTTTGAACATCTCAAATAAATGAGTAAATTCTAAAACTTTATATCTTTTGAAACTTTTTTTTCTTAAATTTGGTTTGATTTCATTTGTATTGAACATTATTAAACCGAATAAGCATTATATCAATTTTGTTAATATATTATATTAATCCATTAACCTGTGGCAATACATTTATGTTCGAAAAAATAAAGGATAATCAAAAAGGTTTTAATTTTGTTCCACTTAAACAAAACGCGTTACTTATGCTGCACCCTGTATTTCTGCCATTCCACAAGAGTTCCCACGAAGATCAGTTGATTAGATTCCCGACCGGTTCAAGGGACCGGAGGCAAATGATGGTGCCCATATAGAATTTTAAATAAAACTCCATGTCATGTAGTCTCATATTCTTTTTTTGTAAAAATAATGATTCCGAAACTAATTATAAGATTTTTTAAATATGCTGACAGCACCTCTGCTGAGTAAAACCTCCTTCCAGTTGGGCCACCTGTCGGCTGTAGGTGACGACCCGTGGTATTTGCAGAGTAGTTCATGGCATGCACCGTTACTTGGCCTTGACAGGCGGTCGGAGAGGTCCCTCCAATCAATTGGTTGGTTATGTCAAGCCCTAGCACCTATATGATTGTCCCTACCGTATTGCTCTTATGGCAAAACTGAATCTAGTGGTGAGGTGCCAATTATGGAGCTCTGGGAAGTGTGGAGTACTCGTTAATTGCCATTACTCCCTGGCTCACATTGACCTAGAGAGGTAGTACTTGTTAGGTCCAAGTAAGACCACTTGAGGTCCCATCTATTGGTTAAATAGATTTAAAAAATGATTTTAAAAATATGTTTAAAAATGAATTAGAAATAATTTGAATACCCAATAATAATGAATAAAACAAAGATGACTTCGGCATAAATTGTTTTAAAATCTCAATAACATTTTTGTTTTAGTGCGTATTTTTAATTCAGACAAAGTATAGTTACTTTACAATTATCCTGTTGTATATATATATATATATATATATATATATATATATATATTAATATATATATATATATATATATATATAATGAACGATCGCAAAAAAGAAAAGTTTGCATACAAAAATGCTCAATACTACCGAATCCGACAAGAAATACCTGAAGAAGGCCGGAGAGCACTTTAGCCGAAACTTTGTACAGATAACAATGAAGATGATGACAATAGTCTGAATAATGCAGATAATCAAGCCTCATCTCAAACATTCTGAGAAATAGCATTCTTGATAGGTATTCAATTTTTTAAACATATATTAAAATTCTATGAAAAATCAATTAACTGTCAAATTTTTACAAAAAATTCATTACTTATTCACCTTTTAGATGAATTTATACTTGAAATATATTTGGTGAAATATTCTTTTAATGATCGAATTCCCCCACTTTTTAATTTTATGAAATCCAAACGAAATATATTCTACGTATACGATTTTTAAATGTTTCTCTAAAGATAAGAATCTGCATAATTAAATCAATTTTTTTTTAGAAATGTTTTGGAGGACAAAACAAAACAAATATCTCAGTGGAGTGGAGTAAATATGATTTTTTTAAAGTAAGTAAGTCGACGGGGCGGCCTAAAGTCGGTATCAGCCAGTCAGCGAGGGAGTCTATCCCCTTTTCAATAGCGCTAGTCAAGGAGATTGTTTTAGCATCTGAGGTGGAGCGCCACACTTACCATCAGCTCCTTACTTTACCGCACAGATCCATGTGCTACTCATACGCTGAGTTGGCGGGGACCGGTATCGAAATAGGAACCTTGCGGTTTCTAGCCGAACGCTCTACCGACTGAGCTAACCCGGCCCCTTTTTAAAGTAAGGAATTCTTTTTTTTTTTTTTTTTTTTTTTAGATATTAAACGTTTTATTTCTATTTATTTAATCCCCCCTCCCAAGCAATATCTTTCAAAAATGTACTATTATACCGCCCAGAGGTTTTTTTTTCTAATACATTTAATTACCCTAATATATATTCCCAATTATACAAACATTTCCCATCATCATCATCATGTCATGCTGGCAGTGCGGATACCTGTGACAACAATCTCTTGCCAACCGCTCCTATCGGCCATCAACCCACCCCTGACAGGTCCTCTGCACAGCATCCATAATCCATACAGAGCTAATCGATGTAGGTCCTTGCTGGACGGTCCATACTGGCGTGCCTAATTGCTGGTTTCTACAAGAGCACGTCGCTTATGAGTTCGTTCTTGCTTCTCCAGCAGTGTCCAGTTCGTCTTACTATGATGATTTGTGTGATCGGTGGCAAGTGGCCGTACAGCTGCTTTCTTGTGGGGTGTTGTTTCTATGATGTGTTCAAAATTACATGCAGTATTCTTGTGCAACTTCCATCTAGTTTATTCTCAAGGCGCTTCGTTAGGGACCAAATGGTGCCGCCATACAGTAGCACTGATACCACCATGGCATCGAAGAATTGTCGCTTTCACTTATCAGTGAGATCAAATTTCCATATGATGGATAATCTGTCTATGCCTTCCATATGTGTGTATAAACCTCACTTTCTGTGGATGAGATATTACTACCAAGGTACGTGAACTGGTCTACAGATTTTATAGGCTTACCATTGTGTGGAGATCTTCCCACCCTGTTTAAAACACATGAACTCAGTTTTATAGGAGTTCACATAGAAGTCTTCCTCTCCACGCTATGTAGTAGTGATTCGGCTTGTGCAAATGTGTTTGCAAGAAGCACCAGATCATCTGCGTAGACCGCATCAGTAATAGTTTCTGCCGGATATCGCTCGCGTCCTGCGTTTTTTAGGGTGAATACTTTTTTTCCTATACTCTATCTTTTCAGCCTGATAGGGGGCAAGTGGCCGTACAGCTGCGTTCTTGTGGGGTGTTGTTTCCATGATGTGTTGTCTTGTGCAGCTTCGTTAGGGTACAAGTGGTGCCGCCATACAGTAGCACTGATACTAACATGGCCTCGAAGAATTCACATCTTTAGGGTGAAGACTTTTTTTTCCTATACTCTATCTTTTCAGCCTGATAGGGGGCAAGTGGCCTACAGCTGCGTTCTTGTGGGGTGTTGTTTCCATGATGTGTTGTCTTGTGCAGCTTCGTTAGGGTACAAGTGGTGCCGCCATACAGTAGCACTGATACTAACATGGCCTCGAAGAATTCACATCTTTAGGGTGAAGACTTTTTTCCTATACTCTATCTTTTCAGCCTGATAGGGGGCAAGTGGCCGTACAGCTGCGTTCTTGTGGGGTGTTTTTCCATAATGTGTTGTCTTGTGCAGCTTCGTTAGGGTACAAGTGGTGCCGCCATACAGTAGCACTGATACTAACATGGCCTCGAAGAATTCACATCTTTAGGGTGAAGACTTTTTCCTATACTCTATATTTTTCAGCGTAAAACAGAATATATTTAGATATATTCTAAACTTTGTTAAACCCACCACAATGTGAGGACACCGAGTGAGGATCAATCTCACTCCAGTAGTTAATAAAAGAAATAGTCATGTCAGTACTATTATATAGTTACACAACTTGAATAATAACGAAAAAGCTGGTTGGTTGGTTGGTTGGTTGGTTGGTTGTTTTATGCCAACTATTAAATAAATAAATAGAGTTATTAAGTTTAATGCATTCTTATCCAATACTAAGTGTAAAGAAATAGATAGTCTTGCATTGACATATTGAGACGGGGCAGATAATATATATATATATATATATATATATATATATATATATATATATATATATATGTGTGTGTGTGTGTGTGTGCCTTAGTTTCAATGTTTGTAAAGGGATTATGTTTTAAAATAAATATTTGCTATGCCAAAATAAATGCTTTTTGTCAGCACTAAGCTACGTAGCTATATACACATGTACATATATATATATATATAGTGTGTGTGTGTGTGTGTGTGTGTGTGTGTGTATGAGTGTGTGTATGTGTGTGTGTGTCTGTCAGAAGAACATGCTTAGGTGTTTTATTACAGATATTGGTTGAAGAACAAGAACAAGAACAAGAACAACAAAAACAGCAACAACAACAACAAGATACAAGTCTGTAGAAGATGAATCTAACAGAGAGAGAAGAAAAAGAACAAGAACAAGAACAAGAAGAACAAGAAGAATACGTCTGTAAGCAGACCCCACAACGACAAGTTATAGACGACAGTGATATTTCCTGGGGACCAAAGACCAATTCTGTTTCTGCATTTAGAACACACAAACGATCCCCCCTCCTCAAACCTCTCAGAGATTTAGGAGTTTATTTGTGAAAACCGAATCTCCTTGAAATCGCGATAAGACGCGAAAGACGAAACAGCATAAATCAGGCGGGAAATAATCTGATCAATTGACCCCACCACACACACACACAAAAACACACACACACACACACACACACACACACACACATATATACACACACGAACACACACATACACACACATACGAACACACACACACACACACACACACACACACACACATATATATATATATATACATGGAATTTGAAATATGTGTATTTAGGCAGTATTTTTTCTTGTAGGCATATATTGTTAAATAATGCAGCCATTTTTTGTCTGCAAGTTTTGTCCTTTGTTTTTTCGTATTGCCGGATTATTTTTGTAATATCTGGCGAAAATTGGCTGATGTATTTACCATATGTCATAGACCAAGTACTTTCCGCCCTATCGTAGGCCATCTTTATGGTATTCATAATTACAATATTACAATAATAAACACAACCTATATAAATAGAAAATGGAATAGCCCATTGTAGTACGGTTTCAAAATACCTAGAAGATAGTCCACGATAGGGCGGAAAGTACTAGGTCTATGATGATATATGGCAAATACATCAGCCAATTTTCGCCAGATATTACAAAAATAACCCGGCAATACGAAAAAACAAAGGACAAAACTTTCAGACAAAAAATGACTGCATTATTTAACAATATAAATATAGTGAGTTAACCTGGGAGTAATGAGTGTTCCATACACACAAATCATCTGAACTGGAGACTCACCATCAGAGAGTTAGGGTCCCATCCATTGGTTAAATAGAAATATTTCTTTATAAAAAAATTTGACTATCCATTAAAGATTACTTTATTTCAAAACTTTATCGGCATTAAATGACACACTGGGGTTGATATGCCGTAAAACAAACCAAACCAAACCAATTGCAGAGTTAGAGGAAAAGCGACGAATATTGAAGGAGCCTCGACCAACACTGTCCTAAGGAACAACTTGTCCGTACTGATTCAGAAAAAGAGTAAAAGGAAAACGAACATGGTGTTACAAGAAGCGTCTTAAAGAAGTTTTAAAAGCAAATCTCAAGAAATGCAAGATTGACGTGAAAACCTTGGAGACAACAGCGAATGAGAGAACGTGATGGACAACCAATAATTAGGATGGTACTGGTACTTTTGAATGCAAACCAACTGCAGAGCTGGAGGGAAAGGCAACGAATACTGCAGCTTTGGCCAACACTGTCCCGAAATCACAAAGCTAAAATCAGCTTCATCGTCCATTTAAGAACTCATGAAGAGGAATGAGACTAGAAGAGAATCATTTGTCGGTCTCTAGGGATCACTTCACACACAGAGCAGTCTCCTGTCTATAGCTCTGCTCATAATATGCCGAAATATACATACATAGATTGACTTTTTCTCGATTTGTTTACGCCTTTACATTTAAACAGATATGCTCGCCTAATTTATTAATTATCAACTAATTAAATTTCAATTAGGTATGACTTCAATTAAGCACTTATTCTCCCAAATTGTCGGCTATCGCCATCTCAAACAGACTATAAAACCTGTTTGTTTACTATCTATATATATATATATATATATATATATATATATATATATACATATATATATATATAATAGTTAATTGCCAATCCACGAAGTAAACAAATATTTTTTACTTCTGGATTAATTAAAATCGATTTATAAAAAGAGCTAAATATATGTTTTAATACCGAATGGATTAAAATTCTCCGACTATAGTTTCATGCAGTATAGCGAATCTTCAGGGAGTTATATATATATATATATATATATATATATATAATAGAAATAACATAAAAACAGTTACTCAAATGGGTCATCCATGAAATCCATAAAAACAACTAGACCAAAACCAAAAGCCGTTCACACCTGTTCAAAAACAAAAACAAAATATGATAAGAAAGACTGTCAGCTGGAAAAAAGATGCAAACGTGAAATCGGTCAAACATAAAGCGACATTAACACCCCAAAAACCAACGAAAATAACGTGGAAATTTCAAAGACTCTATGCACATAATGACTTATTCAGGATCGAAAACAAGGAGACTGCTACAAGATTCGCAAACTGGATATGGAATTACAAAAATATCGGTAGCCTTCATGTCTTCATGGGAAGCCTTCACGGAACTTCGAACTGAACCTTTTATTCAATCCACGGGGGTACACTCTCCAATTGGACAATTAAGAGTACATTTTTATAACTTATGGTGTCGCTTAATCACAGATTTCTTATTTGTCCCATTATATTTCACCCAATTTTTAAAATGAAACATTCCAAATGTTTGCATCGCCCAACGTAAAATTAAAATGAATTTTAAAAAGTTACATGTTTATTTTATTTGTAATATTGAACTTGTGAATTACGGAAGATATTTTGGTATTTTTGATCTTATTTCATCCAGGTCTCGTGCCCTAATTTACGCTATGACTAGAAGTAGCTACACGGCGCCGCCCGGGTAGTTGGGGGTAAAAAGGTAGTCTCGCAGATCCATTATTTTTTAATCGCAAGCTGGATCTTCGCAGGATGCCCCATTAAAATCCCTATGTTAAAAAGACCTTGTGTTGATCCAGACACTCTGAAAGTAAACATTTATGTCTCCTTTTTAAAATAAAAAATGAAAAATATTCCATGCCGTTATCATTTAAATTTTATTTTTCTAATCATCTTCACAAATATAAATCAAATCTTCATTATTTTTTGTTCAAAAACCAAGCCCTGGTGATATTTAATGTGTATATATATTTACTTTGTCATTAATTGTTTTATTTTCGAAGTATATGAATAGATTAAGAGAGCCAGTGTCAGACGAATTTCCATCCCAATTCTTTTTCCGAGTCGTGTTTTTGTCACTTTTATTTATTGCAAAGACAACTGTAGCATTCATATGTAATGAAATTGCAAATCATCGTTTCTGGCTTAAATAGTCCCTCTTAATTTCTATTTCGCTTCATGGATATTTTACGGATCGCGCTAGTATATTATTATTATTATTATTATTATTATTATTATTATTATATTTGTAAGCTAATAGTTTGTAGGTAATGGTTTGTGATTTTTTTATTTTTACAGTATATAAACCTTTTTCGGGTCATTTAATGTAACAACTCATTTTGACATTCAATTTTTTACGGTACCTGCTGTTGCTTTTATGATCACCCATCTCAGCATTAAAAACAGGTTAATCGCTGCTTAACTTCGGGGATCTAGCGGGTGTCGATGCTTTCATTGTGGATTGACGTAAGCAAGAATGAAGGTAAATATTTTTGTTATTAAATAAATTATTAGAGCGGGAAACAAAAGCTAGTGAACAATTTTGCTTGGTTGATTATTATTTTTTAATGGTATATCAACCCTTGTGAATTATTTAATGCCAAATATTTTTTGTATATATGATTTTTAAGCGAATAGTTTGGTGGTAAATATTTGGTTTGGTTGGGTTTGGTTTGGCTGAATAAACTGGTAGAAATAGTTTTCATAAACTTCATGTGTATCATAAATTGGTAGAAATATTTTTCATTAACTTCATGTGTGTTAATAAATTGGTAGAAATAGTTTTGATTGATTTCATGTGTATTAATAAATTCGTAGAAATAATTTTCATTAACTTCTTGTGTGTTAATAAATTGATAGAAATAATTTTCATTGATTTCATGTGTATTAATAAACTGTTTTGGTTTCTTTTTTATGGCATACCAACCTTCACGGTTTATTTAAGGCTAAAGCCATCCACAGAGAAAAACAGTAGTGTAGTTGTATTTAACCTAGAGTTGGTAGATAAGGGTGTTTATACCTTTCCCAAGAGTATTAAACTGGGAGTGGACGTAATAGCGAGAATGGAGTTCGATGTTGCAAACCAGCAGGTTATCCACAACGCCACGGGGAACCCCTACCCACCCCTCTTCTGTGTTTTTTTTTATATCCTCTTACATACCTTTTACATACCTACTCTCTCTCTTTCTCTCTCTCTCTTCCTCTCTCTCTCTCTCTCTCTCTCTCTCTCTCTTTATCTTTATCTTTCTCTCTTTCTGTCTCTTTTTCTTTCTCTCTTTGTTTCTCTCTCTCTCTCTCTTCTCTTCCCCCTCTCTCTCTCTCTTCCTCTCTCTCTCCCTCTCTCTTTCTCTGTGTTTCTTTTTTGTCTCTCTCTCTGTTTCTCTTTCTCTCTCTCTTTCTCTCTCTTTCTCTCTCTTTCTCCTTCTTTCTTTCTGTCTCTTTCTCTCTCTCTCTCTCTCTCTTTCTTCTTTCTATCTCTCTTTCTCTCTCTCTCTTTCCCCTGTCTCTCTCTTTCTGTTTTTTCTTTCTCTCTCTTTCTCTTTCTCTCTTTTTCTCTCTCTCTCTCTCTTTCTCTCTATCTTTCTCTCTCTCTTTCTCTCTTTTCTCTCTCTCTCATTCTCTCTCTGTCTGTTTCTCTCTCTCTTTCGCCGCTCTTCTCTCTCTCTCTTTGTCTCTCTTCCTCTCTCTTCTCTCTCTTTTCTCTCTCTCTCTCTCTCTGTTTCTCTGTTTTCTCTCTCTTTCTTTCTTTTTCTCTCTCTCTTTCTCTTTCTCTTTCTCTCTCTCTCCTCTCTCTCTCTCTCTCTCTCTCTCTCTCTCTCTCTCTCTCGTCATTTCTTTTCTGTAATATTTAGACCATTCAATTCTTCTCTACCAACTCCTTCCTTCCTTTCTTCAATTCTTTCCCTCCCTCTCTCTCTCTCTCTCTCCCGCTCCCTATCTCCCCCCCCATCTTCCATTGAGTAGGTGTATGACGTCAGTCGGCTGTCGCATCTTTTTATCTCGAGAGTCTTTTGTTTATCTTATGTGTCGTTTCCGTCGTCCTTGTTCTACTCATTTTTATTTCTCTCCCCCTTTTTTTTTTGTGGGGGAGTGGTTGCCATTGGTCGTTGTCGTGCCAGATGCTTTCAAACATCATTTGAAGGAAAGGAAAAGGGACTTGGGGCGTTGGAGTTATAAATGTCATCTCTACACCCAAACAATACGAGAAGAGAGGGAGAGAGGGAAAGAGAGAGAGGGTAAGAATGCAAGGAAAGAGAAGAGAGAGAGGGGAAAAGAGAGAGAGAGGGGGAAAGAGAGAGAGAGAGAGAATGTGAAAATGCAGAGATAGAAAGAAAGCCAAAAACAACGCAATCATCAAGAAGAAAGAAGAAGAAGAAGAAGAAGAAGAAGAAGAAGAAAGAAGAAGAAAAGAAGAAGAAGAAGAAGAAGGTGATGAGAGTAAGAAGAAGAAGAAGAAGAAAAGAAGAAGAGAAAGAAGAGAGAAGAAAAGAGGAAGAGAAGGTGTATGAGATAAAGAAACGAGAGGAAAGAAAGCAAGATGAAAAGAAGAAGAAAGTATAGAGGGGCTAAGAGAAAGATAGAAGAAGAGAGTGAAGGGGAAGAAGTAAGGGAAGGGAAGAAGAGGTGATGAAGGGAGGTAGAGAGTGATGGGAGGGGAAGTAGAGAAGAAGACAGAAGGAAGTAAGAACGGTGCGGGTGGTGTGGGGCGTAGTAGTGATACGTGATGGAGAATGGAAGAGAGGGAGGATGAGAGGAAGAAAAAGAGAGGGTGGAAGATGAGAGCAAAGAGGGAGGAAAGGAGAACAGGTGGGAAGGGGGGCGGAGGAGAGGGGTGGGGGGAAGAAGAAGAAGAAGAAGAGAGAAGAAGAGAACGGTGGGAGAAGAGGAAGAAGAAGAAGAAAAATAACAGACGTTGAAAAGACAAAGAAGAGAAAAAGGTCAGAAATAGAAAGAAATCACCATGATGCTGAGTAAGAAGAGATACAAGAAATGATTTGATTAATGAAATAGCGAGCAACAATTCCCCAATAATCTTAGATCATCGACATTATTTGCGGAGCATTCTACGATCTTAGCATAAACAAAAATAAAATAAAGTAAAAAACAAAAACAAAAAATCACAAAGCCATAAAATTTGATTATCCAAGTTGTCTTTTTTATTGTTTTTTTAACTAGGACTTTAACCACTTACTTGGGGCTGCTTGTTATTTAGTTTTTTGACCTAAGTCAGGTTTAATAAATATTCAACTAGTCAATCGGGGTCGGGTATACTAGCTAGACCTGTATATATACCGCGTATATGAATTTAAGTTATGTGACAACAGTGTTGATAGTATTTTTAATAAAGTATTGCTAAATACTGTCAATATTGTAAGAAAAATCGTATAATAATTCCGTTGGACTAGCAGTACCTTGGGGTGAGTATATTCACAGGATTAATTTTAATTTTACAACAGTGTGAGTAATGGTTAAGATATTGCAAAATAGTTTCAATAGTAAAAGTGATAAGTAATGGTTTGACTAGCCGGACCTGTGTTAGTTTAATAAATGGGTTCAACAATCAATCGTATACTAGCAGGACGCTTGGAGGTTATACCACGAGTTATGATAATTATTTATTACGTTATATCATTTACTAAGAGTCTATTACCAAAGATAGGTTCATTATTTGTAAAAAGAGTATAATAATTATTTAACTATCTCCTGATCTATTTTTTCTGTCGTCAAATTGCTTGTTCATACTGTATTCACTAAGTTCAGGACTTATGCGTTGAATTGCGTTGCGCGACACTCACCTCCATTTCTGTGTATATGTCCCTGACTCGCCTGTTGCTTTCTTTCTTTCTTCTCTGTATTAATATTTTTCTTGGGCGTGGTGTGCATTTCTTGTTCTGTTCTGTGCTTGTCTTTTCTAATGAAGAAACGAATTGTCCTATGTATTTATCGTAAGGTGGAGACACATATAGAAAAAGAAGTATCTGGCCAGATAATCAGGATTTACAAGATTTGAATTTCATCTGGATCGTTGCGGGGTGGTTAGACGTTAAACATACTTTAACCAAGCGTTTGTAGGATATAACGGTCGTACGAACACGGATCTCTTC
>CM042168.1:40405724-40418115 GCA_023376005.1 Doryteuthis pealeii | reverse complement strand
CAGCCAAATCTTTAAAAAATTTGTCACCCCAAATATGGCGTCACAAATCTTTAAAAAATTGATCACCACAATATGGGTCACAATTCTTTAAAAAAATTGTCACCAAAATATGGGTCACAAATCTTTAAAAAAGTCACCATATGGGTCACAAATCTTTTAAAAAAATTGTCACCATATGGGTCACAAATCTTTTAAAAAATAATTGTCACCAGAATATGGGGTCACAAATCTTTTAAAAAATTGTCACCAATATGGGTCACAAATCTTTAAAAAATAATTGTCACCAAATATGGATCACAGGACAAGAATACTAAAATTAACCGCCGTAAAAATATGCATCAAAAGTGGTGGGGGACCGGAGCGGAATAAGCTAGATGTGAGACTACACAAGAATTGCTTGGCGCGCAATGATTAAACAAATCGTGAAATTGTCCCTACAATAAAGCAAGTTGTACGGACACTTGCCCCAGTACACACAGACCATCCCGAGTGAGGAGAACAAGACATTTCTGGACAACTCAATAGGTGACCGCAGGAAAACTCATAAGTTGACATTCTCCTGTAGGAAACAGGCACCATGGCACCACCGCAGGAATCGCATAGCAAAGACGTACATTAACCAGCTCTGAGCGGATTACTGGATGCTGGGCAGAGGGCTCCGGTGCATGTAATTATAGGGGCAGCTGATAAGAAATGTTATGAAATCTGTGCTACTAGCGGCGACATGATGATGGCTGATGCTGATACTTGATGTGTTTTAACCAATTATTTTGACAATCTCTTTGCAACAACATTGTCAAGATCGAATCAATTCGTTTTGTTTTTGTGTTGGTTTTTAACTTTGTCCGGATTCTCGGTTTAAAAACGTCTAAACTCAAAATTGGAATTGATCCATCTCAACCTCTTCCAAAGTTTGGACCTACTTAGACGGCAACGCTGCACTCACACGACGAGCACTCGTAAATATGGGATGAGATGTTGGCTGGGAGGATTAAATATTTCTTTCTTTTTTTTTTTTTTCTTTTTTAAATATTTATCGTCTTACCTGTTCTGTGGAATATGACATTTTGACAGGTACCAATTCTTTGCAAGGATTTTTTTTATAAATCTCTATTGACTAAGATTTCCATACTGTCTCTCCTTTCAAGATTTCATTACTTTCTTCCCTTCCTTCTCTCTTCTCTCTCTCTCTCTCTCTTTCTCTCTCGTCTCTCTCTTCTTCTTGCTCGCTTCGCATAACAAGCAGATTTCTTTTGGCAAAAAACGAAGAAAAAAAAAAAGTTCTTCCGTATTATTGCTCCTTGTCTCATTTTGACATTTCAAGTATTTTTATTTTTTTGTAGCCTTTTCTTTATATGTAAGCCCAACTGTGTCCATTTATGTTTCCGAAACGTATTTCGCCTCGCTTTTGTTTATTGGATTCTTTCTTTTTCTTTATTGAATTTGTTTAGAGACTTTTTTCTAATATACGTGTTTATTGAATCCTTCAAAGAATCTGCTGTTCACTGTCGACATATTCATATCTTCTATCCTAGAGATTACTTCTACACCGATTCTTACCCAAGATTCCCAAATTGTATTATTTAATCGATGACTAGTAAACTAGGTAGCTGTCATGTCAATTCAAGAGAGTTGGTCGTCGTGGTGCAGTGGGGTAGCGTATGGACTTGCTATTCGTAGTATTCATAGTTTGAGGGTGGTGTTAATCGTTAGATTTAGTGGAAATGGACAAATCGACCCAGTCAAATACTAGACCAGGCCTTTTTTCATTCACAGAGCGATAATACTCTTGGAAACGTATGTTCCCCACTAGTCACCCCACCCCCAACTATGGATGAATAGTAGGATAGACTTGGCTTTTTAAAAAAATGAAAGAATGGAAACTTTTTCTTCAGAACTACAATACACCTGTATATGTGTAGTAATGAGGTCGACTTCCAGCAGTGCTATTTTCAGACCAGTAACATTTGAACGTATTGAAAACCCACTCATCCCCGATCATGGATTTAATAGTACATCTATGTTCTTCACAAGCCATGGGTTTGCATTTGCATGACCCATGAAGGTAATATGCGCATTTAAAACACACAAAAAAACAAAACCATAACAATGACAAGTCACCATGATATACAGAACTCCTCCCTACTATTACTTATAACTGTTAAGAGTGGAAGAACCACGTAGAGATTAGATTAATAAATTAGATAAATAAATGAAATAATGACCTGCTCTTCTAAAAAATGGCGTCTGGCATTATGTGTACTTAAATAGTGGCTTCACCAACCACCACTGGCGAGTACGGGAAAGATGGGTCATTTCCATTAATACTCACACCCCCCCCCCCAGCCTGAGCTAAATCTCTTCGTTGAGATTTAAATTTTAATATTTCTCTAGGACCCATTATACAAGAAGAAGGAAAGAAACACTAGAAATCACTAGGAGATCTAGAACATAAGACGATTTGAATTCACTCATACTTAAGAGGAACATCAAGTAAATATCTGCAAGGATAAGAATAATTATTCAATATTTTATCAATAAGAGATAAAAAACCAAATTTGTAGTATAACAAATTCAATTTGTATATATGATAATACGAATGATCGAGACTTGTTACGATTTCTGTGGCCCATCCTTTACGCTTCACCAAGGCGCTGTACGCGGAGATCCTTTGTCTTAAGCAGGCGCATCGTTAGTGAAGAATCATTTGGGTACCTTGGTGCTTCCTCGGTCTTGCAGGTCCTTTGTCATGATTGCCAAACGGGGTCTCTCAGTATCACCGTTAAGGTAGTTTAACTAGTCCACGTTTGTAAGCTAATTTAATTATATGAAGAAAAAGTGGAAATATCTATTTCACATTAGCACATTACTAAATATGAAATCACTTTATTTATTTACATTTTTCATTTAACTATGAATGAAGACAAAAATAAAACGTAGAAAAATAGTACACTTATATATAAAATAAATAACTAAATGGAAAACTGATATTTTAGAACCTGTGAAATGAAACAATGATGACGATTATAAAAGATCACATCTATATGAGAATGTCGTTGTATATAAGTATGGGACAACCATCGACGACCGCACTCGCTATTCAGTAATGGATCAGCGAGATTAGCTTGCTAACCATTTCATCACGATTGAATGTCTTTAATATTTCAAATGTAAACTACAAATATAAGATATTCCTAAAATTATAATACACGAATTCTTATTTTCTTTTATCGTTAAAACTTGAATGAACAAATAATTTTTATTTGAATTAATACGCTAGTTTTTGTTACATACAAATAAAGATATGTTTGATTCTTAGCTTTTTTAATTGTTATATATTAGGGGTAATAAAAATAAGATAATTTAAATCAATATATTTTCATCACTTTAACTCAATAACCAATTAGAATCTGAATTTAAGTTTTTGTCATGTTCAGTTTTAAGAAAATAAAACTGTTTCCAAATTCTTACGAGTTTAGGATTTAGAAAAAGTTAAACCCTATCTGATGGTGAGGTTCGAGTTCTGGAGATTTTGGGAATGTAGAGCACCCTTTCATCATTATTGCTCCGTGGTCCACTTTGACCCGGAGTGGTAGTATCTGTTAGGGTCCCATCTATGGATTAAATAGAAAAACATGAGTTTATAAACAAAATTTTATTATCCATTAAGCATGAATTTATTTCAAAACTTTGTCAGCATTAAATGACCCACCGAGATTGATATGCCGTAAAACCCAAATCAAACAAAAATACTGTTCTTCTACAAGGTTGGCGTGAGCATTAAATAACCAATGATGTTTTATATGTCATTAAACAAAGAAACCAAACTAAACAAATGGTCTTAACATGGGTTTGCCACGAGAAGGCTTTCTTATACAATCATGTTACGGGTATGTAAACAATAATGTTCTTCGCATGATACAGAGACAGACAGACAGACAGTGTCGTGTTATTTACTTGATTGTTACTTTCTATCTTCTTTCTTTCGGCCATCCATAATCGCCCAGTCGCCATTTTGGATCTTTACTTCTTTCTACTTTGTCTGGTATTCTAACTTGTTGCTGCTTCGTTTTATAACGAAGGGCTTCTTATTCAAGTCATGCATAATTAATTAACAAGACTTGTTAACACGAACAGGTACTCTCACTACGGATCAGAGTGAACCTGGGAGTAATGAGTGTTCCATACATACAAATCATCAGAACTGGAGACTCACCATCAAATGTAGTTTAGTGTCATACTCAGGTCATCCCTTTTAGGGAGGTCAAAACCCTCTGATCTGAAAACACTGGCCCCTTAGAATTCTCGCTACAGGGTGTTGCCAATAATCTCTGCTATAACATAGATTATGCAACAAATATTAGTCACTTGAAATGATATAAATGGGTGCAAACAAATGATTATTATTAAATGTTCTTCGTATGAGAGAGAGAGAGAGAGAGAGAGAGAGAGAGAGAGAGAGAGAGAGAGGAAGAGAGAGAGAGAGGACCAACTTAGAGAGACACAGACAGATACAGATAGACAGACAGTGTCGTGTAACTTACTTGCTTGTTACTTTTCTATCTTCTTTCTTCCGGCCATCCGTAATCGTTCAGTCGCCATGTTGGATCTTTACTTCTTTCCACTTTGTCTGGCCTTCTAACTTGTTGCTGCTTCATTTTCTAACTAAGGGATTCTTATTAAGGGGCCATCTTTTAAGTCATGCATAATTAATTAACAAGACTTGTTACTACTTTGATCAAAGGTTTTATTTCTACATTTCCCGTTTCATCGCGCGGGAAGTCACGGCCTCGCAGTCACACGTCTGCACTGCGTCTCATTTTGGCTGGAACTGACTTAAACAAACCAAATGGTCTTAACATGAGTTTGCCACTATAAATCCTGTGTTATATACTAATGTGGCGAGTATATAAACAACAGTTGTCTTCGCATGATAGAGAGAGAGAGAGAGAGTAGACATAGAGACAGACAGACAGATATTAGAGAGTCGGGTAACTTACTTGCTTGTTCTTCATTCTCCTTTCTATCGACTATGATGTGATCGTCTAGTCTTCTTGTCTTCTTCTAATTAAGGGCTTCTTTTAAGTCATGCATAATTAACCAACAAGACTTGTATTACTTTGATCAAAGGTTTTATTTCTTCATTGCCCATTTAACTCGCCACGCGGGAGTCAAAAGCCCCAAGCAGAGAGGGTCTCTCTGCCTTGTTGTCTGGGTGTCAACTAATTACTTAACTAGTTCTCACGTAACTCGAGATATTCCCGCCTTTTGGGGTCAGGGTTCCCAAAGGGTCTGGTATTTTTCCACTTGGACCCTTTGCATTCTCGCTACAGGTGTTGTCAAAACCCTACGCTAGTATATAATTATTCAACACCTGAATCGAAAAGCAGTCAATGGAGTGAAAACACAATGACTCTCCGGTAAAGAAAAAGTTCCAAGTGCTGCGGTCAGTAAATAATGTCATGCTGACATGACATATATATATATATATTATAGTCTTAGGAAATGAACTCGGCCACCCGAGTTCAAGTCCTGGATAAGGTTGTTTGCATTGCGCTAATAACCTTGGGAAAGGTATGTATCCAACTATTCTCCCTCCAGCTATGGGTAAATTATAGAGTTCTTTAACATTAGCTCGGTAACCAGATAGAAAACTCAAAATTTAAACCTGTTAAACCCCGCTTAAGAAACTGACCCTGTGTCGCATCCTGTTCGTGTGGAGGGATTGGTATGTATATATGTATATATATACATATGAGGGAGTATGCAAACACGACCAGGTTCAACGCTTCCTCAATGACATGGCGGTGAGCAGGTATGACATGGACATACAAATACTGTCGTTTGTTACATAACAGTTTATACACAGAAAATAAATGCTACGTATAATGTTTCATTAATATATATATATATATATATATATATATATATATATATATATATATAGTTAAAAATTAATGGTAAAATGAATGAATGGATGAAATAAAAATGAATGAAATGCGGGGGATAAATGAAAAATCCTTTACAAGAGACCCTTCTCAAAAGTATTAAAACACTTTTTGAGAGTGGCGTCCTTGATAGAAAGTTTTTCTCATCTATTATTAGACTTGAAGCATCAAGTTAATATAATTATTCTATAAGTTATTAGAGAAGATAAAATTCGTCTTTTACCTTTGCAATATTTGTTGAGAATGGGTTTGATTTTTTTATATATATATATCTAATCTGGTCTGGTTAACTTTCGGTGAATATTGCTACATTGTAACTAACTTGAATTCAAAATAAAAACGGTCAAATAGAAGAATTTATTTACTTGGCTTTTTTTTCAGTTGTAAAATAAAATAAAATATATTAAATTAATTAGATATATCAGTAAATAAATAAAAAGATTATCTTTAATTATATATTAGAAGGATTGATAAATAATTTTAGAAAACTATATTTTATGAGTATTTTTTAAAATTCAAATAGATTAAATATTATAAATTAAATATTTAAATTATAAATGACAAAGTTTTATTTTTCCTTATATTAACAGCTGTAGACTGACCGTAATTTTGATATATATATATATATATATATATATATATATATATATATATATATATATATATATATATATATATATATATGTATGTTTGCCAAGGCACGTACATTTCGCAGATTTCCAACCATTTCAGGCGGGAAATTAAGTGTTCTCTTGTCTGTGTTTACATTGGGTCTGTTACTAAAACGAGCTTGAGTATTATCAAAACAAAAACATTGGCTTCCTACGGACAAGACGTTAAAAAAAAGTTGAGAAAAATAAAAGAATCGGATTCCCCACCCCCTTACACCCCACCCACACGCAAACGCACACACACACGCGCGCACACACACACACACACACACATATATATATTATATGGGGGTGTATGTATGTATTCTTTTGACGAAAATATTTTGGTAATTTCTCTTCTATTTTTTGTCTCGATTTTAAAAAATATGTTTTATCCTTCCTTCATTCTTTTCTTCTTTTTTTTCTTTCTTGCTTCCTTCCCTTTTTCTTTCTTTCTTTCTTTCTTTTTCTCTTTCACTCATTCGTTCTTTGTTTTTTTTCTTTTTTTCTTTCTATTTTCTTTCTTTGTCTATTTCTTTCACTTTTTTGTTCTTTGTTCTTTCTTTCTTTTCTTTCTTTTCTTCTTCCTTTGGTCGTTTCTTTCTTTCTTTCACTCTTTCGTTCTTCTTTCTTTTCTTTCTTTCTTTTCTTTCTTTCTTTCTTTCTCTCTTTCTTTCTTTTGCTCTTCCTTACTTTCTTTCTTTCGTTTTTTCTTTTCATCCAAATTTTTAGAACATTTCTTTTCTTTCTTTCTTTCTTTTTTTCTTTCTTTCTTTTTTCTTTCGTTCGCTCTTTCTTTCTTTCTTTCTTTCTTTCTTTCTTTCCTGTGTCGTTTTTATAATCTGAGAAAATAGCATTTAAAATGTGTCCCATCATTATGGCCCACCCTATATATATATATATATATATATATATATATATATATATACACACACACACACACATATATATATATATATATTATATATATATATATATATATATGTGTGTGTGTGTGTGTGTGTGTGTTGGCTGTCAAAAGACCATTTCTTGTTCTTTTCTTTTTATCTTTTTTCCCTCATAGTAGAGTGCCAGTAGCATTTGACACTGTATTCTTGTGTTTTCTCAGATGACTCAACAGGCCAGCCCTGGAGAGACAAACTCTTCCACGTAAACTACATGTTGGAACTTCACCACTTTGAATGTTGCTGGACTGAAAATCACCCTTACAAATAACCCACTTCAATTTTTAGTGTTTATTTCGCTAGGACTCAAATTCTTTCCCAGACCAGTAGATATATATATATATATCTTTCATGGTGTAATAGATATAAACGTCGAGTTATTACCGTTTCAAGTGGCAGTCATCAAAAGGTGTCTGCTGTAGTCAGGATTGAACCTTCAACCTCTAAATTATTGTCACTTGGTTAGCTCAGTGGGTAGAGCAAGGGCTAGAAACCACAAGGTTCCTAAACATGTGTACATGAACAAACTTGTGACCAAAACGTGTGTTGGTAACTCAAATTGGATCAATTTTATCCATTCAAAATTGGCTTTCCTTTATTTATTCATCCTTTTACAATATATATATATAGCTCAGTCGGTAGAGCGTTCGGCTAGAAACCACAAGGTTCCTAGTTCGATACCGGCCCACGCCAACTTAGCGTATGAGTAGCACAGGGATCTGTGCGGTAAAGTTGAGTTTTAAAAAATTAGACAACAGCTTCTGACGGTAGGTCTGGCGCTCCACCTTAGACATCAAAAACAATCTCCTTTGTCTAGCGCTAGTGAAAAGGGGATAGACTCCCTCACTGATTGGCTGATACTGACTTTAGGCCACCCTCACAACTTTACCAAGGACTGTATTAAATCAACGCTTATATCCCCTACGCCATATACAACTTTTTTACCCCAGTCAATTTAATTAAGTGTTTGATTTGAAGTTCCGTGAAAGATATCGGTTTCAACATGAAGACTCTCATCAGACGAAAAACACCTGAAGAAGGCTGGAAGGAACATCGGCCGAAATGTTGTGAATATAACAGTATAGGTGAGGACAACAGCTCTAAAAATCTAAATAATACCAAAAAATGTCTCTCTGTTTTTACGCATACCTCACCCAAGCAAAGTAAAAAAGCTGATGGTTAGTTCATTATAATTGAGTAGAAGGACTCAGATAATAATAATAATAATAATAATAATAATAATAATAATAATAATAATAATAATAATAATAATAATAACTAACTCACAAGAAAAAATAAACCACCTTATGTACATGGATGACATAAAAAATTTTTGCAAAAAATGAAAAAGAATTAGAGAGCCTAATACAAACTATTAGAATATATAGCCAGGATATAGGGATGGAATTTGGAATTGAAAAATGTGCTATGCTAGTAATAAAACGGGGTGAAATAAAACTAATGAAGGGAATACAACTGCCAAACCAGGAAACTATAAAATTACTTGAGGAAAATGAAAGCTACAGATACTTAGGAATTTTAGAAGCGGACAATATTATGCAAACAGAAATGAAAGGAAAAGTTTAAAAAAAGAATATCTCAGGAGAACTAGAAAACTTCTAGAAACCAAACTTAACAGCAGAAATCTGATTAAAGGAATCAATACCTGGGCTGTCCCCATTATAAGATACTCAGGACCATTCTTAAAATGGACAAAAGAAGAACTCAGACATATTGACCAAAGAACGAGAAAATTAATAACCATGTACAAGGCTCTCCACCCTAGAGACGATAGAGATAGATTATATGTGTCAAGAAAGGAAGGGGGAAGAGGTCTTGCCAACATAGAGGAATGCGTAGAAACCACAATCCAACAACTTGAAGATTACACAAGAAAAAGCAAAGAAAAACTACTTATGGCGGCCAACAATAGTAGAAGCGATAGATGGACAAACAGAAAAACAACAAAGACTAGAAAACAAAAATGGGAAGAAAAACAATTATATGGACGATTCAAACGACAAATACAAGAGGTTACACATGGAAAGACTTGGACTTGGTTAAGAAAGGGAAACCTCAAAAGAGAAACTGAATCACTTATAATTGCTACACAAAATAATGCCATAAGGACAAACTACATCAAAGCGAAAATTGATAAGACCCAACAAAATAGTAAATGTAGACTTTGCGGTAATAGAGATGAGACTGTAAACCATATACTCTGCGAATGTAGCAAACTAGCACAACGAGAATACAAAACTAGACACGACTGAGTTGGGAAGGTGATCCACTGGGAATTATGCAAAAATTAAATTTGGACCATACAACAAAATGGTATATGCATAAACTAGAATCTGTTCTTGAGAACGAAACGCATAAAATTCTCTGGGACTTTGAAATAAAAACGGATCACCTTATCCCAGCAAAAAGACCAGATCTAGTGTTGATAAACAAAAAAGAAAGAACTTGTCAACTGGTGGATTTTGCAGTGCCAGCAGATCACAGGGTGAAGCTAAAGGAACATTTTAAAAAATGGACAAATATCTGGATCTTGCCAGAGAACTGAAAAAGTTATGGAACATGAAAGTGAAAGTGATACCAATTGTAGTTGGTGCACTTGGAACAGTCCCAAAAGGATTAGAAGGGTTTGGAATCGGGAAATCAGAGGAAGGATTGAAACCGTTCAGAACACTGCACTGCTGCAATCTGCCAGAATACTCAGAAGAGTCCAGGAGACCTGAGGAGACTTGCTGTCACTCAGACTCCAGTGAAAGACCATCAGCTAATGCTGATGTGAAAACTCACAAGGAGTATATAATAATAATAATAATAAAATAATAATAATAATAAGAAGAAGAAGAAGAAGAAGAAGAAGAAGAAGAAGGAGACTTTATTTGAATAGAATGAGTTCTCAGGTGAATAGATAGTGAACTATGAAATATCCCATCATACAGGTAAAAACTACCAAGAAAATGTGTACAACCTTGGAGGAAATTTGGTAGGTAAAGAGTTAAGCCGCTCACAGTGGCTCTCCAACCACACCCAAGCAAAGTAAAAAAAAAAAGATAATTAAGTTCATTACAATTGAGCAGAAGGGCTCGGATTACAATAATAATAGGAGTTTATTTGAATAGAATGAGTTCTGAGGTGAATAGATAGTGAACTATGAAATATTTCATCATCCAGGTAAAAAATACCAAGAAAATTTGGTACAGCCGAGGAAGGGGGGGAATTTGATAGGCAAAGGTTAAATTTAAAGACTACTAGAATATTAAACTGCACCAGGAGGATCGAAGGAAGGTCAATAAACAAGTTATAAGTAATCTACTTCGAAGGATAAGGTAGAAACTAGTTATTACTTATAACTTTGTGGTTTTCTCTGTATAGATTAACAGAATTGTTGGGTAACACCCCGTAGAGTTATCTAATAAAGTAAAGTCGTCAGGGTGGTCTAAAGTCGATATCAGCCAGACAGCGAGGGAGCCTATCCTCTTTTCAGTAGCAATAAATAGCAGTTCCTAACTTTACCGTACAGTACTACGCATACGGTGAGTTGGCGAGGGCCGCGTATCGAATACAGAACATTGTATTTCCTATTTGGACGCTCTACCGACTGAGCTAAACCGACCCTTATTTACTAGAACTAAAATGCACTTGTTACGACGCTAACCTTACAAAATGGCCTGTAGATTAATTTTACCTGTAGATTAAAGGTAAACTTAATTAACTTTATCTTGTGATCTATTAGTGTTTTATTATTTATCTTTATTTTTCTAGGACGTAAGCGGCAGGCTTGAATTTATGTAATTTTACATGGGCTTTTTTTTTTTTTTTACTTCTCCTTTAATCTTTAGTACCTAATTCATATATAACTGCTTCTAAAATAAAAATGGAAGGATTTAGAGAGAGAGAGAGAGAGAGAGAGAGAGAGAGAGAGGGTGAAAGAGAGGGAAAGAGAGGGAAAGAGTGAGAGTGAAAGAGTGAGAGTGAAAAAGACAGAGTGAAAGAGAGAGACAGTGAAAGAGTGAGTGAAAGTGAAAGAGTGCGAAAGAGGATGAAAGAGAGTGAAAGAGTGAGAGTGAAAGAGTGAGTGAAAGAGAGGGAAAGAGTGAGAGTGAAAGAGGATGAAAGAGAGTGAAAGAGTGAGAGTGAAAGAGAGAGTAAAAAGAGTGAAAGAGTGAGAGTGAAAGAGTGAGTGAAAGAGAGGGAAAGAGTGAGAGTGAAAGAGGATGAAAGAGAGTGAAAGAGTGAGAGTGAGAGTGAAAGAGTGAGAGGGAAAAGAGTGAAAGAGTGAGAGTGAAAGAGTGAGAGGGAAAGAGTGAGAGGGAAAGAGAGGGAAAGAGTGAGAGTGAAAGAGAATGAAGAGAGGGAAAGTGTGAGAGTGAAAGAGAGTAAAAGAGAGGGAAAGAGTGAGAATGAAAGAGAGTGAACGAGAGAGTGAAAGAGAGTGAAAGAGTGTGAGTGAAAGAGAGAGTAAAAGAGTGTGAGACTGAGAGTGAGGCTGCAAGGGCTTCTTGTTGTTATTTACAATTTGTTTTTATTTCTTTATTTGTGTGTGTGTGTGTGTGTGTTTTAACATCAAAGGTGTTGTCCCAAGTACGTAGAGCGGAAGTTCACCTGGGTGTAATAGACAATTTCGTTCACATGATGGAGCCATTTACCAATTGGAATACACAATTTTGGGGATTTGGCTTTCTTATGTCTTTTGTTTTTATGTTATATTTCTTTTTCTTTTTTCTTTTTGGTGGTGGTGGTGGGGAGGGGAGGGTCTATCGCGATAATTCTTTGATATAAATCAGAGTTAGAACTTTCTTTTTCCTTTTTTTTTAATTCTTCGCCAACATTTTTA
>CM042168.1:40400724-40403224 GCA_023376005.1 Doryteuthis pealeii | reverse complement strand
TTTTTGCTGTTCTTCTGCGATATTCGCTTTTTTTCATTCATTCTATTTTTTCTTCTGCTGTTTCAAACTTTTAGCTTTTTTCTTTGTATTAATTCTTTCCGCTATTTTTTAAAAGAAATTCCTGACTTCTTTCCTTCATCTTTTCTATGTTTTTCCTCCCTTTCTTTCTTTTTTTCTTTCTTTTTCTTTCTTTCTTTCTTATTTATATCAGTTTTTCCTTCATTTTTCTGTTCTTTTTCATTTCTTTTCCAAATTTTCGTTTTTCATACATGCCTTTTTCCTTCGTCTTTTCTGTTATCCCTGTTTCTTTCTTTCTCTCTTTCTCTCTGTCTTTTTTCTTTCATTTTTTCCTTCATTTTTATTTTTCATTTATTTCCACCTTTTTGATTTTCATTCTTGCTTTCTTTCATTCGTCTTATCAGATTTCCTCCCACTTTCTTTCTTTCTTTCTTTCTTTCAACTTTTCCTTCATTTTTCACTTTTCATTTTCCCCACCTTTTCGTTCTTTATTGCTGATTTCTTTCCTTAAAATTTTTTCATTTTCCATTTTCTTTTTTTCTTTCTTTCTTTTTCATTCTTTTTCACCGTTTTCTATTTTGCTTCATCATTTTTACTTTCTATTGTCTTTATTATCTCATTCTTTCTCTATTTCTTTCTCTCTTTTTATCTTTCTTCTTTCTCTCTTTCTTTCTGTCTTTTCCTCTTTCTTTCTCTCTCTCTCTCTCTTTCTTTCTTTCTTTCTTTCTTTTCTTTTTTCTTTTTCTCTTTCTTTCTCTCTTTTACTCTTTCTTTCTCCCTTTCTTTCCCTCTTTTTACTCTTCTTTCTCTCTCTCTTTCTTTCTTCTCTCTTTTTCTCTTTCTTTCTTTTTTTCTTTCTTTCTCTCTTTATCCGTCTTTCTCTCTTTCTTTCTCTCTTTTTCTCTGTCTTTCTTTTATTTATTTATTTCTTTCCATGTCTCTTCTCCCCGTCTTTCTTTCTTTCTTCTTTTCTCTGTCTGTCTGTCTTTCTTTCTCCCTTTCTCTTTTTCTTCTTTCTTTGTATGTCTCTTCCTCTCTTTCTTTCTTCTTTCTTTCTCTTCTTTCTTTCTCGTTTCCCCCTCCTTCTTTCTCTTTTTCCCTTCTTTCTGTCTTCCTGTGATGGTAGATACCAAATCATCTGAAACTGGCTTTTGAAATACCACAAGAAGATGCACTGAGAGGCACTTATAAAAGTCCGCAGTTGTAGGCTACCCACTTAGAATCAAATTCCCCACACCAGCAAACGACCCCCGCGTTAAACTCGTTAACCACCACCCCCTTTAAGATGCTGGTTCAAAGTTATGTACTAAACAAAAATAAGTCTGACCCAAGGCTACCGACGTAGCACACTCAGTGCGGATCCAATTCACTACACACCTTTCTTTCTTCCTTACTTCGTTCTTTCCATCTTAAGTTTATCTCTTATAACCGATTTCTTTCCACACGTTTCTTTTTGAACATTCCGTTCTTTCTTTCTTTCGTTCTCTCTTTCTTTCTTTCTTTCTTTCTTTCTTTCTTTCTGCATTGTATTTCTTTTCATGCTTTTTTCTCTATTTCTTTCATATCTTTCTTTCTTTCTTTACTCATCCCTTTCTTTCTTTCTTTCTTCCTTCCTTCCTTCCTTCCTCCTCTTCATTCTTTCTTTCTTTCTTTCTTCCATACTTCTTTCTTTCTTTCTTCTTTCCTCCTCTTCATTCTTTCATTCATTCTTTCTTTCTTTATTCCTTCCGTTCTTTCTTTGTTCTATACTTCTTTCTTTCTTTCTGTCTTTCTTTCTTTCTTTCTTTCTTCCATACTTCTTTATTTATTTATTCCTTTCTTTATTCTTTCTTTCTTACTTCTTTCTTTCTTCTTTCTTCTTTTCCTCTTCATTCTTCATTCTTTCTTTCTTTATTCCTTCTTTTCTTTCTTTCTTTCTTTCTTTCTTTTTTCTTTCTTTCTTTCTTCCATACTTCTTTCTCTTCTTCTATCCTCCTCTTCATTCTTCATTCTTTCTTCTTTTTCCTTCCTTTCTTCTTTCTTCCATACTTCTTCTTTCTTTCTTCTATCCTCCTCTTCATTCTTTCTTTCTTTCTTCTTTTATTCCTTCCTTTCTTCTTTCTTTTTTCCATACTTCTTTCTTTCTTTCTTTCTTTCTTTCTTTCTTTCTTCCATACTTCTTTCTTTCTTCTTCTTTCCTCTTTCGTTCTTTCATTCTTTCTTTCTTTATTCCTTCCTTTCTTTCTCTCTTCCATACGTCTTTCTTTCTTTCTTTCTTTCTTTCTTCTTTCCTCCTCTTCGTTCTTTCATTCTTTCTTTCTTTATTCCTTTCCTTTCTTTCTTTCTTTCATACTTCTTTCTTTCTTTCTTCTTTCCTCCTCTTCGTTCTTTCATTCTTTCTTTCTTTATTCCTTCCTTTCTTTCTCTCTTCCATACGTCTTTCTTTCTTTCTTTCTTTCTTTCTTTCTTTCTTCTTTCCTCCTCTTCGTTCTTTCATTCTTTC
>CM042168.1:40390724-40395724 GCA_023376005.1 Doryteuthis pealeii | reverse complement strand
TGAAGTTTTTATTAAGTTTGGGAGTGATTCATTTTAAGCTAGATGTGGGTGACCAGTGACTGATGCATTTGTTTATATAGGTGTTTGTGACATCCACGTGTTATCACCAGACCGGATATTGGTAACACAGCCTAGTCTCATTACAAAGTAATAATAACAACCGTTATTATGGTAAATTAGTTATATTACTATAATGTTAATAATATTTAATTAAACATTACTCAGTAGCTTTATTGGTGGCTCTACACGTTGGAAATGTAAAACAATTATATAGCATTGCTTATTATTTCTGATAAAACTTCTGGACGTGCAAACAATAATCTAGTTGGTTGGTGGCTGGTTGGTTGGATTTTGCGGCATGCAGACTCTTGGGTTATTTTATGCTGAAAACATTTTTTTTTTATTCCATGTTGTTGGGTATTCAATTTTGTAAACTTATTTTTAACATATTCTAAAAATCATTAAAAAAATCTTTTTAACGCATAGATAGGACCCTAAGAGGTACTACCACTTCTGTTCAGAGTGGACCTGGGAGTAATGGCCATAAAGGGGTACTTGACACTCCCCAGAGCTTTAGAATTGGATCCTTACTACTAAGTACAGTCTTACCCAGGACACTAAGGCCCCAAAACACTGCTTTTTATCACTTATAATTATCAACACTGGAACATGTATCATACATCAAAATGAAACTGGTCCTCTGTGAATCACATGCCCACTTTTCCACATAGACGAGTCAAAAAGTTATGCCATTTTGTTTAGGACAGGTATAATTATCAACACAGAATATGTATCATACATGAAAAAGGTGGTCCTCTGTCGATCAAATCCCTACTTCTTCACATAGGTGAATCAAAAAGTAATACCATTTTGTTTAGGACAGATAAAAAAAGGTTGGGGTTTGCAATAAATGGGGTTTGCTATGGAGACCTTTTAGAAATTGAAATGTATTTGTGATCAGGGGTAGGGTCATAGTTTAGGTACCGGACATGTAAGCCGAAAAGTGTGCAGGGTTAGGTTTAAGTTTTTGGGGGAAAAATTTCACTTTCCTCTGCCCTCTAAATACAAAAGCCGCATAGAGTTTAAGAACAGGAAGATAGACCATTAACAAAGGAATATTTATTATTTTCCAAACAGTTTTAAGGACCTGGACCGAACATCAAGTAATGAGACTTCGGGGTCTGCGATTCAAGTTCTTTGGCAATAAGAACATTTAGCCGGGATGATATAGTGATTTGAAGCTAATATCGTTGAAGAGAAGAATAATGTCAGATTAATTTTTTATTTCTTTTATTCTTTCACGATGAGGGAACAAATAAAAGATGGGGGGAGGAGAGTAGAGGGGAAGGGGACAGCAAGGAGTGAAGAAAATGGCAAGGAAGAAGAGGAGAGCAAAGATGGAAGATAGGAGCAGGAATGTTAGATGAGAGCAAGGAGGGAAGATGAGAGCAAGAAGGTAAGAAGGCAAAAGGAGAGCAAGGAGAGAAGTGGAGAGCAAAGATGGAAGAGGGGAGAAGGGATGTTAGAGGAGAGTAAGGATGGAAGATGAGAGCAAGGAGGGAAGATGAGAACAAGAAGGTAAGAAGAGAGCAAAGATGGAAGTGGAGAGCAAGGAGGGAAGATGAGAGCAAGAAGGTAAGAAGGCAAAAGGAGAGCAAGGAGAGAAGTGGTGAGCAAAGATGGAAGAGGGGAGCAGGGATGTTAGAGGAGAGCAAGAAGGGGAGAAGAGAGCAAAGATGGAAGTGAGAGTAAAAGGAAGATGAGAGTAAGGGTAGAAGAGGAGAGTATGGATGGAAGAGGAGAGCAAGAAGGAAAGAGAAGGAAAAATTGCTATATTGTAAAAAGTATATGGTACCTCTAAAGAAGGCGGGTTCATTCCTAAAATGGGGTAACCAAGCAAGCGCGCAGTACTATTAGTATCTTTGTAATTTAGCCTTTGGAAGACCAGAAACACCCGGTCCGCGAATGCATTCTCTCGGGCCCGCCGACGGTACTTGAATTTGTTTGTTAAAACGTACGAAAGGAGAGACGTTCTGACATCATTTGAATTTAAATATCCTGTTAAGCTTACTAGAACCTCATGGACTTAACTACGGAATCAACCCATCGAAAAAAATTGACGGATAAACATTTGAAAGCAATTCTCTTTTTTAGCCAGAGGGTGTTGCAAGACGATAACGATAATACCGGCCCTCACCCACTCAGCGTATGAGCTGTAAGGGATCTGAGCGGTAAAGGGAGGAACCGATGGTCTGAGTGGCGCTCCACCTCAGACGCCAACAACAATCTCCTTGATCTAGCGCTACTGAAAAGAGTATAGACGCCTTCGCTGTATGGCTGATACCGACTTTAGGTCACCCGACGACTTTATATATATATATATATATATATATATATATATATATGATAAGTTGTAAACACGGTTTTGTTTGAATGGCTTATATAATATATATATATATTATATATAGTGTTGTTATGGGTCCAACGGGAGAAAAGTAAATATATCATAAAAAAAGAAGGGCCCGCAAAATGGATTATGTTTTTAGAATTTATTTTATATTTTTATCTTACATTTGCGACACGTATTTCAGATCTTCTGATATCTTCTTCCGGCATTGATTAATCACACACACACACACACACACACACACACACACATATATATATATATATATATATATATATATATATATATAATTGTATTTGATAATTTGCTTGAAGCATTGTTAGATATATTATAATTTATTTATATTACGAAGGCAATTACAATGCGTAAAAAAATACAATAAAATAATGTCCAGTATCTAATCAATTTTGAAGAAACTTCATCTTCAGAGACTGTTTTTGAAATGGTTGCGGTCTTGTGTGTTTTCTTGTTTTGGACGTTATAAACACACGTCTCGTGGGTTGTTATAACGCCATGCGGAAGAGTCGTGATATCCGTTGTTCAATCAATTTCAATTTGTAGAAATATATATATGTATATATATATATATATATATATATATATATATATATATATATATATATATATGCTTAATTGAGTCGTACCTAATTTGAAAATTAATTAATTAATAATGAATTTTTCAAAATTAGGTACGACTCCAATTAAGCACATATTCTCCCTAAAATTGTCGGCTAAAAGCCATTCCAAACATACGTGTTTACAACTTATCATATATATATATATATATATATATATATATAATATATATATAGAGAGAGAGAGAGAGAGAGAGAGAGAGAGATGTTTAAAATCGAATGATATATTTTAAACGATCCGTATTTTTAAACCATTCGATTTAAATCGTATATTTAGCTCTTTATATTAAACACTTTTTACTCGATTCTATGGAAAAAATTCCGAGGTGAATAAGGTTGTATACTTATTTATATAGTGGATTTTCATTGTCACTTCGGTATATATATATATATATATATATAGTCATCCACAGACACGTGTTTCGACTTATCAAGTCTCTTCGGTGTGGTTAGACATTCTGTGGGCTACCCACTGCCGAGATAGAACTCCGATTGATTCTGCGTCAGTCGGAAATTATCCGCTCGGCCATCGTCACTCACTGAATGCAAAAGGGATTTTAACTGTTTTAATACACACATCTGTATGTATGTAAAGGCCGCCATAGGGTGCTCCACCCCTTTTATAGGAGAGCGTTGCGTTTACGCTTTAGTTGGCGGTCATCAGCGAAATCCCCTCCAAAGTATTATTATTATTCACTCCTTTTGAGTTTTCACTGGAGTCTGAGCGACAGCAAGTCTCCTCATGTCTCCAGGACTCTTCTGAGTATTCTGGCAGATTGCAGCAGTGCATTATCCTGGATGGTCTCAATCTTTCCTCTGATGTCCAGATTTTCCAATCCCTTTTTCAATCCCTTTGAGTGCACTAACTACAATTGGTATCACTTTGACTTTCATATTCCATAAATTTTTCAGTTCTCTGGCAAGGTCCAGGTATTTGTCCATTTTTTCATTTTCCTTCAGCTTCACCCTGTGATCTGCTGGAACTGCAAAATCCACCAGTTGACAAGTTCTTTTTTTTTCTTTTTTTTTCTTTTGTAAATCAACACTAGGTCTCGTCTTCTTGCTGGGATAAGGTGGTCCGTTTTTATTTCAAAATCCCAGAGAATTTTATGCATTTCGTTCTCAAGAACAGATTCTGGTTTATGCATATACCATTTTGTTATATGGTCAAAATTTAATTTTTTGCATAATTCCCAGTGGATCACCTTCCCAGCCCAGTCGTGTCTAGTTTTGTACCCCCGTTGTGCTAATTTGCTACATTCGCATAGTACATAGTTTACAGTCTCATCTCTATTACCGCATAGTCTACATTTAATATTTTGTTGGGTCTTATCAATTTTCGCTTTTATATAGTTTGTCCTTATGGCATTATTTTGTGCCGCAATTATTAGTGATTCAGTTTCTCTCTTAAGGTTTCCTTTTCCATATCCAGGTTTTTTCATGTGCAACCTCTCCGATTTGTCGTTTGAACTGTCCATATAATTGTTTTTCTTCCCATTTTTGTTTTCGAGTCTTTGTTGTTTTTGTTTGTCCATATGACACATCTATTATTCTTGGCTGCCATAAGTAATCTGTCTTTCCTCTTTCTTGTGTAATCTTCAAGTTGTTGGATTGTGGTTTCTACGCAGTCCTCTATGTTGGCAAGACCTCTTCCCCCTTCCTTTCTTGATACATATAATCTATCTCTATCGTATCTAGGGTAGAGAGAGCCTTGTGCATGGTCATTAGTTTTCTTGTCCTTTGGTCAATCCGTCTGAGTTCTTCTTTTATCCATTTTAATAATGGTCCTGAGTATCTTATAATGGGGACAGCCCAGGTATTGATTCCTTTGATTAGATTTCTGCTGTTAAGTTTGGTTTCTAGAAGTTTTCTAGTTCTCCTGAGTTATTCTTTTTTAACTTTTCCTTTCATTTCTGCTGGCTTGATATTGTCTGCTTCTAAAATTCCTAAGTATTTGT
>CM042168.1:40380724-40385724 GCA_023376005.1 Doryteuthis pealeii | reverse complement strand
CTGTTTTCATTCCACTAACCATAGCTGGGGTATAGGTGTTAAGCTGTGTTGATTATTATTCTATGTTACTGCTGCCCCTGACCAAGATGAACCTTCAATCTAGAAATAACTGTCACTTAGAACTGTCTTAACCTAACTCATTTATCCACTAGGCTATGTGTCCGAGAAGGTCCCCGAGTCGGAGAAGGTTCCTGAGTCCAACAAGAAATACCTGAAGAAGGCCGGAGGGCACATCGGCCAAAACGTTGCACAAATAACAACGAAGATGAGGACAATAGTCCGAAAAATTGTGAATAATACGAAAAAAAACCTGTCAAATAGTTTCCCCTTTACAGAGTAAAATTAATGGAATTCGAGGAAATTGATAAACTGCATCTAATTCCAATTTTGCAATTTGGATGAATGTGGAGGAACCCTTAATCGCCATTACTCCCAGATCCACTCTGACCCGGAGTGGAAATGATTTTTACTATAAAAATGCATAAAGAAATGATTTTTACTAATAAAAAAATGCCATTTGAAAATGATTTATCATAAAAATGCATAAGAAATGATTTTTTACTATAAAAATGACATAAGAAATGATTTTTACTATAAAAATGCTTAAGAAATGATTTATTACTTATCAGAAATGATTTACTATAAAAATGCATAAGAAATTGATTTTTACTATTTAAATGCCATTGAAAATGACTTTTATCAAATAAAAATGCATAAGAAATGATTTTTACTATAAAAATGCATAAGAAATGATTTTTTATTATTGGATTAGAAACAATCGATAGATCACAATATTGGAAGAGCACCAATTAATGTTCCTATTTTAAAATATCAAATTCAAAACAAAAAAACAAAAAGAAAAGAAAACACTGCTCTTACTATTTATATTTTATTGCTAATTATCTTCACGAATATAAAATCTAATCTCATTATTTTTTTCTAAAAAATCAAAGATCTGGTGGTAGTGAATGTGTGTATATATATATATATATATATATATATATATATATATATATATATTACTTTGCCGTTAATTGTTTTTATTTTTGTAGTTTCCTCCGGACATACATACACACAGTTGGCCCTTTATATATGTATATAGATATTAAAACAAAGAATTATAAAGTTAAAACTGTGCGCTCTTTCCAATATATGATCTACCGAATGGTTTCTAATCCAATATGTGAATCTACCGGTGTTTATATAATTCGAATATGTGATCTACCCATTAACTACCCATTATTTACCTATGAAACTAACCCTGAACCCTAACCATAAACTTAACCCTAACCCTAAACCTAAACCTGTCTCTCTTCTTTTTCCTAGAGATCACAGGCTTATGCTCAATAGTAGATCACAAACCTTCGGTGGATCACATATTGGAAGAGCACCGTTTAAAAACAATACGTAGGGGTGACAGACTTTTGGACAACTTAGTAGATTAATGGTGTTTAAACTGTTTTTCTGACGATCATCATCATGTCGCGCATGCAGCACGGATATCCATGACAATCTCTCCGCCAACCTTCCCTATCATTATTGCTCCTGGGAGTTCCTCTGCGGAGCAGCCAGCATCTTCGCATAGCTGGTCAATGTAGGTCCTAGCTTGGCGCCCCACACTTGCATGTCCATGTGTTGGCTTCCACAGGAGAACGTCGCTTATGAGTTCATCCTTGCTTCTCCAACAGTGTCCTGTATGCCTTTCTCCGTCTCACTCGATAGTTTGTGAGATGGTTGGGGGGGAGAGGTGACCGTACAGCTGCTTCCTTGTGGGTGCGTGTTTCCACGTCTTGTTCAAGACTACACGCAGCATTCTTGTGCAGCTTCCATCTAGTTTATTCTCAAGACGCTTTCGTTGGTTCAAGTGGTGCAGCCATATAGCAGCACTGATACAACCACAGCCTGGAAGAACTGTCGCTTCAGCTTGTCAGGGAGATCGGACCTCCATATGACTGATAGTTTTATTTGTGGCCGACCATGCCTTTGCTATTCGTTGTATTAAACATCGCTCTCTGTGGATGAGATATTATCATCAGTAATTACCGTAAAGATTCCAGGATGCTCACTGACGCTCATAAAGAACTTTGTTTTTAAATCTTTTATTGTATTTATGCCTAACATGCATCTCACTTTCAAAATTGATAACACAAATATTTTATTATGAAAGAAACCTCTGAAGAGACACCATCCTGTTGGAGTGAGTGGGCGCTTAAATACCATAACTGTATCCTGTGGCAAAAAAAAAAAAAAAAAAAAAAAAAAGGTGAGACCCTATAAACATTTAAATACGAAACAAAAAAGTATTATTTTTGAGTTTTACAAGCTTAAAAATAAATTCAACAAAAATATAAAAGTTAACCTCTCATTTTGTTCCGAAATTTTTAGCCAAAATTCAACCATGTGCTCTGTTGAAAAGAATCACCAATTCTGGCGTTTTATCATGAACTAGCAGCGGCTACCCGGTGTCACCTAGGTTAGAGTTTTTTTTTAATTTAGTCCCACAGATCCATTATTACTTAATCGTGAGTTGAATCCTCGTGGGATGGCCCATTTAAATCTCCTTTAAAAAAATAATAGACCTTAATTTGATCCAGCTACTCTGAAAAGAAATGTTAATGTTACTATCTAAAATATTAAAAAGAAAAAAAAAATCATGCTGTTATCATATAAATTTATTTTTAATTATCTTCCACGAATATAAATCAAATCTCTTATGTTTACTCAAAAATCAAGCCCTGGTGATATTTAATGTGTATATATATTACTTATCGTTAATTGGTTTTATTTTCGAAATGTTCCTCCGGACATACACATATACACAAACTAGCCCTTTATATATGTATAGATAGATTAGGTATTCCTTTTTAATACAAAAAATTTGAAAGTTAAAATGGGGCATCCCACGAGGATTCAAACTTCATGATTCAATAATGGATCTGCGGGACTAACTTTAAAAATCCCCCTCTACCCAAGTCGACGCCGGGGTAGCCGCTGCTAGTATCATATGACTCAGAATAATAATAAATAATATAATAAATAATAATAATAATAATAATAATAATAAATACATAAATCTCTTAAGCAACAACGAGTCAATGATGTAAACTATAAATGGACAAATGAACGTGATTCCCTAAACCTCTAGGTTATGAAATGATCTCTAGATTGTTGACATGCCGTTAAATCAATCTATCTAACCAATGCTGTATATATAAAATTGGTTTGGTTTGGTTTGGTACGTTTTGTTTAAGGCATATCAACCTTCGTGGGTTATTTAATGCCAAAAGCCATCATTCTAAAAATAACAGTAGCGGTACTATCTAGGCAATTACTGGGGTGTGCGTGGGTTCATTCATTTTTTAAGCTTTGTTGTTCTATATTGAATGCTACCGAATCTTAGGGTGTGAGGTGCGATGGGGTACCCCGGAAATGCGTTGTTGTTGTGTTGCTTGTTGTTGTTGTTGTTGTTTGTTTTAGGGGGTGGTGTTTTTATTTTGTTTTTTTTTTCCTTTTGGGGTGGGTTTTGTTTGAATTGTTGTTTTTGGAGTGGTTTTTTGTGTATTTCATATTTTTCCTTTGCTACATCTCACGCTTTACAACAGCCCACAAACATTCCATAATTCGTTTGCTTGACTCTGTGACTCTATTAAGCCCCCCCCCCCAACACCCCTCCACGAACGCTCATTTAACCCCCTTCCTCCCCGTGGGGGTGGCAAACAAACTCCCAAGCGCACCTAGCCCAATGCGCCCGCAGCCACGGCAGCAATCTCCCCCCATCACACAGAACCAAAACAACCCCCTACTCCATCACATAATACACGCCAACAACCTCCAGGAAAATTCCGCCCCGTTACTTAGAGTGCAGCAACTACCCCCCAACCTTGCCCCCACATAACGACCCAGAACACCCCACTCCCCCATCCCCCATCCTTCCCCTCTCTACGGCACCGAAAAAGCAACAATCCACTCCCCCAGCCGCTCCGTACCGGCAACAACCCCCCCCCCTGTCCGACTTCAACCGCCTCGTACCAGCTGAATAACCTCCCCAACACTCCGCTACCGCCTCTACCGGTAGCCAGCAACCCTCCCGACCCAGGCATCAACAACAGTTGCCTGCACTAACGAACACTGCCTTGACCCTTTCTTTTTTCTCTCCCAAATCATTACCCTTAGATTTCGTTTATCCGTAGCAATGGTTGTTTTTTTTTTTAGGGAGGTTAAATCGAACTTACGGACCTAAAATTCCACCAATCGTATATCACCCCCGGCCGAAAAGAAAAAAACCAAAAGATCAGGAAATAACCTAATTTAATGAAATTTTCAGTGTTTGATATATTAATATATAAAAGATATAATGCCTAGAGTTATTTTTTTAAAAAACAACGTTTACATTTTTTCAGGTCAGTTAATATTGTGACCACGCATCTTTTAGAATACTGCTGTTACGCCTCAAAGATACGTGGAATCGCAAGGTTCCTGCGTTTCAACACCGATTACTGATAACTTCAAACTGAGTAGCACAAATTACGGTAATCTTATCTGTGGTGGCTAATCTTGCGTGAGTGGCGCGTAGGCTGTGACCACTTCACCTGTGCTTTCCCTGGTGTAACGCCGAGCTAACAGGGGTATAGATTCCTCTTCGCTGTGCCTACTCGGATTGCTCCAATTGGACATCAACACTTTTACTTTTTTTTTAAATGAAAAAAAAAACTAAAACCTTTCTTTCCCTCAGCTAAGGTAAACAATACCACTTACTGTTCTTCTAAAGGATGGCTTAACATAATATATATTTACCCAACCCCTTACCACGATATAGGATGCGGACAAGTCAATTTCTTAAGCCGGAGTCTAAGAGGTTTGAATTCAGATTTATCTCCTAGTAGACTGGTGGCCTACGAGTCCTACGCTACTATTTAGTTGGCATTCATACCTTCCCAAGGGATTAAAGCTATGTGAAATGCAACTAAAATAAATTAACCCTGACGTAATCTCTCTCTTTT
>CM042168.1:40365604-40380624 GCA_023376005.1 Doryteuthis pealeii | reverse complement strand
AACGCTAGGTTTCTTTCAAAATAGTCCCTTTTGGAATTTAACCCATTAACACAGAGTTAAGAGGAGGAAAAAAAAGGAAAATTGTTGAAAATCAAGTTCAATTGATTTTAAAACGCTTTCTGCTGGTCCTGGAGTGACAACAAGTCTCCTTCAGGTCAGAAAAGTGGAGGAAGGGAGAGGGAGGGAAGAGGAACGAGAGAGAGAGAGTGAGAGAGAGAGAGAGTTGTGTGTGTGTGTGTTGTCGGCATGCTTCTCCAAAGGAATGTTTTTAACATTTATTCAGCTCCACTACGCGACACTGCTGGCGTCAAAGATGATTGCAAAGAACGGATGGCTGATAAGAAAACGGAGGATCAGAGATAGAGAGAGAGACGCAGAGAGAGAAGAGAGAGAGAGAGAGAGCAGAGAGAGAGAAGAGACGGAGGGGACGAGACAAAGGGCATCCTGTGTTGCCGATACGCTATGATGATGCCGATGATGATGAGGGTCCATTCAAAGTATTTTCTTATCAACTGCCCATTTGGGTCTACTCCAGATATTGAGTATGATTTTAACCGATTATAGTTAGTCAAGCCGATCCACGAATTTAGTTTTAATACTATTCTGCGTGTAGGCATTTTTGAACGTTTGCCATAGACTGCTCACCACCAATTACCCGTCCTTAAGCATCACAGATGCTAAGGACGGGTCCGTTGGTGGTTAAGCAGTCCATGACATGCAACAAACACACCACTTCCGCCGCTTACTGAGTTTCAAGACAGTCAGTTCGGAGAAGCCTCCTCGATCAATAGACTGGTTCATGTCAAGCCATAGCAACCTATATGGTTTCCCAACACTATTTTACCCCAACCCTTTTTTAAAATCTCATATTAGCCTTTAAAACGCGTAATATCTTGTTATGACTTTAAATTACATCTAATGGTGAAGCTTCCAATTTTGGAGCGTCTGGGAGTGTGGAGTACCCCTTCAGTCGCCATTACTCCCAGGTCCACCTGACTCGGAGATGGTGTATCTTTAGAACCCCATCTAACAGAAAATAGAAAAATAGAAAAAATAAAAAGAATAGAAAAAAAAGATGTTAAACAATGTGTTTAAAAAAAAATTGAATAGCAACAAGAAGGAATAAAACAAAACATTCTTCGGCATTAAAATAAACCCAACAAGAGTTGACATGCGGTAATATCCAACTAACTAACCAATCACGTTTGGTTCGCTGCGTGTTTCGCTAACGTCATTATACATGTTGGTACATTCAGCTGTAACAGTTTTTGAAGACAATACTTCAAATTCAAAAATAAAAAAATTCTCTTTTTCAAAAAAGAAGATTTGTAAACCCGTCAGGTCGGTTATTAAGAAAAGAAAATTTTATTTAAATTATCTTAAAAAATTTATTTTTAGGAAAAATATGAATTTTGGTGGTAAGCAAATGAAAAGGACGAAGCGATCGCATTTGGCTTATACGCTTTTTGGAAAAAACAATGGCTTCCGGTTTGGAATATTAATTATTTTCTGCTTCTCTCTCGATGAGTCCGGATTAAAAACATTTATATCTAAAAACGGACCTATTATCATTATGCTCTGATTGATGATTTTTATAAAGCGAAATATTGTTCAATTATAGCAATGAAAATGATATAAGATACATTCTTTTAACAACATAGTGTGTTTTTCATACCCTTTTATCTATAATATACCGTCGGATTCGATTTCCTTACTCTTAATATATATATATATATATATAATATATTATTTTATATAATTATAATATTAATTTATGTATATATATATATATATATAAAAGGATATGGAAAACAACCACCAATGCTGTTAAATGAAATATTTCATATCTATTCATAGCTCAATATTTAAACATATTCAGTTTATAAAAATTCATCATCAGAGCATTTTTAAAAAATCCGGACTCATCGAGAGAGGAAAGCAGAAATAATTTGAATCAAAACGAAACATTGATGTTCCAAAGCATCGGCAGTCATGCGATCGTTTCGTCATATACACATCATGCATAGATATATATATATTATATATATATAATCACATTATATATATATATATAAGTAAAAAAAGTAAAGTCGACGGGCGGCCTAAAGTCGTATTCAGCCAGTCAGGAGGGAGTCATCACTTTTCAAAGGCTAGACCAGGAGATGTTTTAGCATCTGGGGTGGAGCGCCACACCTACACAGCCTCCTTCTTTACCCGCCACAGATCCCTGGCTTACTCATACGCTGAGTTGGCGGGGACCGGTATCGAACTAGGGAACTGTGGTTCCTAGCGGAACGCTTTCCGATTGCAGCATTCTCTTTAAAAATGTTTTGTTTGAAATCAACGGACAATTGCATCACCAATTCCACCCGGATATTAAAAAGACGGCCAGAAGGATCGAAGCAAAAACTGAAAAATTGTGTATTAAGTTTTGGGACGAGAAAAGTGAACTCAGAGAGGATTTTTTTTATCTTCTAAAAGGAGCCAACACTTTTAAAGGAAGTTATCAGATTACTTCCAAAAAAATATCCTGTGGAACATAACGTGCAACTGATGGCTGGTCTATGGTATGTAGATTACAGGGCTTTGTAGCTTATTTAAAAGGGACGCTCTAATGTGTGTCTTTGCATACACTTGTGTGCTCATCGAACAACATTTAGTTCACAAAAAATCGGGTGGGCGTTTGAAATATTCTTTGATACTGTAATAAAGGATTGTCAAAGCGTATCAAGTCAAATCCACTCCAATTATTTTCTGTGTTTACTTCTATCCTGGTCTTCATCTTCTTCGTAGTACACGTCGTCCAGAAGGCTGCATGGGCTAACTTCCTAGTTCAATGCTTACTTTCCAGAATCATTCGGATCACGGACTCTCTAAGTCAATGAGAGCCCGATCCAGGATACTGGATTATCTAAAGCTATTCTGCCTGAATAATTCTTTCTAAGTATGTGCTGACTTTTATTATCTAGTTTCATTCACAATCTCTCTCTTCTCTCTCTCTCTACTCTCTTCTCTCTCTCTCTCTGTCTCTCTCTCTCATGATCTATCCTCTCATTCTTCCCCTCATTCCTGTTTCATTCTTTTTCATTCGCAATCTTTTTCTCTCCTCTTTCTATTGATCCCCTACTCTCTATCTCTTATCTTTCCCTCGCTCTCTCTCTCTCTCTCTCTCTCTCTCTCTCTCTCTCTCTCTCGTTCATCTTTCCTCTCTCCTTTTCTATTTCACTTTCCTCACACCTTTCCTCTCTCCCTCTTCTGTTTTACTCTTTCCCTCTCCGATCTCCCAAAGTAAAAAATTATGAACAAAAGATTTTTAACTCACTAACCTTTTATATTTTTATTTTTTTATTTTTCCCGGCCTTAAATTGTGATTTAGATCATTCTGCTGAATGGATTCATAAATAGGAATTACGCAGAACACAAAGACAAAAATAAGATGATACTTATTTTTAGTACCCTTAAAATCTGCCCTAAAAAACATACGAAACTCATTCTAATAAACATCGTAACTAGTTGAAAACTATTAAAATAATCTTGAAAAATCTCAAAACGTGTTTTACTCCCCCGTTTTTTTTTCAAGAATACATTTTTGTCTGGTTTAAGTTTGTTTGATTTCTTTTGCTTAAAGCATATTCAATCTTCTGGGTTATTTAATGCCAAAGCATCCTTGTTAGAAGACAGTAGTACTACTATTAACCAGAGCTGTGTTTGGTTGATTTGCTTTGTTTAATGCATATAACGTCATGGTTATTTATTTTAAGTTGCATTTCACATAGCTTTATACCCTTGTGAAAGGTATGAATCCAACTAAAAGTAGGTTCAGACTCGGTTAGCCACCAGTTCTAGGCATTAAGAAAAATTCTAATTCAAACCTCTTAGACGCGCTTAAGAAATTGACCTTGTACCGCATCCTAAATCGTGGGTAGGTTAGGTAAACTATATTATGTAATGTTTAAAGCCATCCTTGAGAAGACAGTAAGTGTATTGTTAACCTATAGCTGAGGGAAGAAAGGTTGTTATTTTTTTCATTTAAAAAAAAAGTAAAGTTGATGTTCCAATTGGACAATCAGTAGGACAGCAAGGATCATACCCCTTTAGCTCGCGTTACCAGGGAAAGCACAGGTGAGTGGTCACACCTACCGCCAACTCCAAGCATTACCACACAATTAAGATTACCTAATTTGTGCTTTACTCATGTTCTGAGTTAAATTTTTTTTTTTTCAGGGGGGAAATTCGGTTTTTGTTGAACCAGAACCTTGCGATTCCACGTATCTTTTGAGGCGTAACACAGATCTAAAAGATTGGCGTGGTTCAAAAGTTAACTGACCGGAAAAAATGTAAACGGTTTGTTTTTTAAAAAATAACTCTAGCATTAATCTTTTTATATATGAATTTATCAACACTGAAAATTTCATTAAATTAGGTTAATGTCCTGATCTTTTGGATTTTTTTTTTCTTCGGCGGGTGATATACGTTGGTGGATTTAGGTCCGTTAAGTTCGATTTTAACTCCCAAAAAAAAAACAACATTGCTACGATAAACAAAATGCAAGGGTAATGATTGTGGAAGAAAAAAGAAATGGTTCAGCAGTGTCGTTTAGTGCAGCATGTTGTTGATGCCGGTCGGCGGAGGGTTGCTTGCTACGGTAGAGGGCGGTAGCGAGTGTGTGGCGGAAGGTTATTACTGTACGAGGCGGTTGGAAGTCGGACGGGGGGGGTTGTTGCCGCGTACGGAAGCGGCTGGGAGTGCCGATTGTTGTTTTCGGTGCCGTAGAGAAGGGGGTGGGGGAGTGGGTGTTTCTTGTCGTTATGTGGGGGCAGGGTTCGGGCGGTAGTTGCTAGTACGGGGCGGAAATTCTGGAGGTTTGTTGGCTGTATTATGTGATGGAGTAGGGGGTTGTTTTGGCTTCTGGTGTGATGGGTGGGAGATTGCTGCCGGTGCTGGGCGCTTGGGCTAGCGCTTGGGAGTTGTTGCCACCACGAGCGGAGGAAGGGGGTAATGAGCGCGTGGAGGGGTTGGCGGGGGGGACTTATAGATCAAGCCAAACGACATTTGAATGATGTGTGGCTGTTGTGCTGATGTTATTGCAAAGGAAATTATGAAATACAAAAAACTCCAAAAACAACATTCAAACAAACCACCCCAAAAGGAAAAATAAAACAAAAATTAAAAAACACCACCCCCTAAACAACAACAACAACAAACAACAACAACACAACAACAACGCATTTCCGGGGTACCCCATCGCACCTCACACACCGCTAAGATTCGGTAGCATTCAATATTATACAACAAAAAGTTAAAAAATGATGAACCCACGCACCACCCAGTAATGCCTAGATAGTACGCTACTGTTATTTTAGAATGATGGCTTCATTAAATAACCACGAAGGTTGATCATGCCTTAAACAAACGTACCAAACCAAACCAAAACCAATTTTATATATACAGAATTAGGTTAGTAGATTGATTTTAACGGCATGTCAACAATCTAGAGTCATTTCATACCTAGAGGTTAGGGAATCACGTTCATTGTCCATTTATATTTACATTCATTGACTCGTTGTTTCTAAGAGAGTTCTTATTAGTTATTTATTCTGAGTCATATGATACTAGCAGCGGGTACCCGGCGTCGACTGGGTAGAGGGGGGATTTTTTTAAAGTTAGTCCCGAGATCCATATTTGAATTTCATGAGTTGAATCCTCGTGGGATGCCCCATTAACTTTCAAATTATTGTATTAAAAAAGAATACCTAACTCTATCTATACATATTAAAGGGCAAGGTGGTGTATATGTGTATGTCCGCCGAGGACATTTTGAAAATAAAAACAATTAACGATAAATAAATATATATACACATTAAATATCACCAGGCTTGATTTTTGAGTAAACATAAGAGATTTGATTTATATTCGTGAAGATAAATTAAAAATAAAATTTATATGATAACAGCATGATTTTTTTCTTTATATTTTAGATTAGTAGACATTAACATTTCTTTCAGAGTAGCGTGATCAAATAAGGTCTATTATTTTTTAAAAGAGATTTAAATGGGGCATCCCACGAGGATTCAACTCACGATTAAGTAATAATGGATCTGTGGGACTAAATTAAAAAAAACTCTACCAGGTGACACCGGGTAGCCGCTGCCTAGTTCATGATAAAACGCCAGAATCTGTGATTCTTTTTCAAAGAGCACATGGTTGAATTGGCTAAAAATTTCGGAACAAAATGAGAGGTTAACTTTTATATTTTGTTGAATTTATTTTAAGCTTGCTTAAAAAACTCAAAAAATAAACTTTTTTGTTTCGTATTTAAATGTTTATAGGGTCTCACCTTTTTTTTTTTTTTTTTTTTGCCCACAGGATAAGTATGGTATTAAGCGCCACTTCACTCCAACAGATGGTGTCTCTTCAGAGGTTCTTTCATAATAAAAATATTTGTGTTTATCAGATTTGAAAGTGAGATGCTGTTAGGCATACATAAATAAAGATTTAAAAACAAAGTTCTTTATGAGCGTCCATGAGCATCCTGGAATCTTTACGGATAATTACTGATGATAATATCTCATCCACCAGAGAGCGATGTTATACACGAATAGCAAAGCAATGGTCGCCACAAATAAACTATCAGTCATATGGAGGTCCGATCTCCCTGACAAGCTGAAGTGACATTTTCCAGGCTTGGTTGTATCAGTGCTGCTATATGGCTGCACCACTTGACCCTAACGAAGCGTCTTGAGAATAACTAGATGGAAGCTGCACAAGAATGCTGCGTGTAGTCTTGAACAAACGTGGAAACACACCCCACAAGGAGCAGCTGTACGGTCACCCCCCCCCCATCTCACAAAACTATCCGAGTTGAGACGGAGAAGGCATACAGGACACTGTTGGAGAAGCAAGGATGCAACTCATAAGCGACGTTTCTCACTGTGGAAGCCAACACACGACATGCAAGTGTGGGCGCCAAGCTAGGACCTACATGACAGCTATGCGAAGATGCTGGCTGCCTCCGCAGAGGAACTCCCAGGAGCAATAAATGATAGGGGAAGGTTGGCGAGAGATTGTCATGGATATCCGTGCTGCATGCGCGGACAGATGATGATCGTCAGAATAACAGTTTAAACCATTAATCTACTAAGTTTTCCAAAAGTCATGTCACCCCTACGTATTGTTTTAACGTGCCTCTTCCAATATGTGATCCACCGAGGTTTGTGATCTACTATGAGCATAGCTGTGATCTACTAGCGAAAAAGAAGACAGGTTTAGGTTTAGGGTTAGGGTTAGTTTTATGGTTAGGGTTCAGGGTTAGTTTCATAGGTAAATAATGGGTAGTTAATGGGTAGATCACATATTCGAATATAAACAACCGGTAGATTACATATTGGATTAGAAACCATTCGGTTTAGATCATATATTGGAAGAGCACCGTTTTAACTTTCATAATTCTTTGTTTTAATAAGCTACTACATATATAAAGGGCAACTGTTGTATGTATGTCCGGAGGAAAACTACAAAAATAAAAACAATAACGGCAAAGTAAATATATATATTATATATAATATAATATATAATATATATATATATACACACATTCACTACCACCAGATCTTTTGATTTTTTAGAAAAAATAATGAAGAGTTAGATTATATCGCTGAAGATAATAGCAATAAAATATAAACTAGTAAGAGCAGTGTTTTCTTTTCTTTTTGTTTTTTTTGTTTTGAATTCTGATATTTTTAAATAGGATACATTAATTGGTGCTCTTCCAGTATGTATCTTCGATTGTTTTAATCCAATTAATAAAAAATCAGTTCTTTGCATTTTTTATTAGTAAAATCATTTCTTATGATTTTATGAAATAAAATCATTTTCAATGCAAATTTTTATAGTAAAAATCATTTCTTATGCATTATTATAGTGAAAAATCTTTCTTATGCATTTTTATAGGTAAAAATCATTTCTTATATTTAGAGTAAAAATCACTTTCTTATGCATTTTATAGTAAAAATCATTTCTTATGCATTTTTATGATAAAATCGATTTTCAATGCATTTTTATAAGTAAAAAACCTGTTCCAAATAGTTTCCCCTTAACAGAGTAAAATTAATGGAATTCGAGAAAATGATACAACTGCATCTAATTCCAATTTTGCAATTTGATGAAGTGGAGGAACCTTAATCGCCATTACTCCCAAGATCCACACTTGACCCGAGTGGGAATGTTTTACTATAAAATGCATAAGAAATTGATTTTTACTATAAATGCATGGAAATGATTTTTACTATAAAAAATGCATAGAAATGATTTTTACTAAAAAATGCATAAGAAATGATTTTTACTATAAAAATGCATAAGAAATGATTTTTACTATAAAAATGCATAAGAAATGATTTTTACTATAAAAATGCAAAATGATTTATCATAAAATGCATAAGAAATGATTTTTACTATAAAAATGCATAAGAAATGATTTTTTACTATTGGATTAGAAACCATTCGATAGATTACATATTGGAAGAGCACCAATTAATGTGTCCTATTTAAAATATCAATTTTTTTTTAAATAAAGAAAACAATGCTCTTACTATTTAAATTTTATTGTTAATTATCTTCACAAATATAAAATCTAATCCTCATTATTTTTGCTCAAAAATCAAGACCTGGTGGTAGTGAATGTGTATATATATATATATTTACTTTGCCGTTAATTGTTTTATTTTTGTAGTTTCCTCCGGACATACATACACACAATTGCCCATTATATATGTATAGATTATTAAAACAAAGAATTATGAAAGTTAAAAACGGTGCTCTTCCAATATATGATCTACCGAATGGTTTCTAATCCAATATGTAATCTACCGGGTTGTTATTATTCGAATATGTGATCTACCCATTAACTACCCATTATTTACCTATGAAACTAACCCTGAACCCTAACCATAAACTTAACCCTAACCCTAAACCTAAACCTGTCTTCTTTTTTCCTAGTAGATCACAGGCTATGCTCAATAGTAGATCACAAACCTTCGGTGGATCACATATTGGAAGAGCACCGTTAAAACAATACGTAGGGGTGACATGACTTTTGGACAACTTAGTAGATTAATGGTTTAAACTGTTATTCTGACGATCATCATCATGTCGCGCATGCAGCACGGATATCCATGACAATCTCTCGCCAACCTTCCCTATCATTTATTGCTCCTGGGAGTTCCTCTGCGGAGCAGCCAGCATCTTCGCATAGCTGGTCAATGTAGGTCCTAGCTTGGCGCCCCACACTTGCATGTCCATGTGTTGGCTTCCACAGGAGAACGTCGCTTATGAGTTCATCCTTGCTTCTCCAACAGTGTCCTGTATGCCTTCTCCGTCTCACTCGGATAGTTTGTGAGATGGTGGGGGGGGAGGTGACCGTACAGCTGCTTCCTTGTGGGGTGGTGTTTCCACGTCTTGTTCAAGACTACACGCAGCATTCTTGTGCAGCTTCCATCTAGTTTATTCTCAAGACGCTTCGTTAGGGTCCAAGTGGTGCAGCCATATAGCAGCACTGATACAACCACAGCCTGGAAGAACTGTCGCTTCAGCTTGTCAGGGAGATCGGACCTCCATATGACTGATAGTTTATTTGTGGCCGACCATGCCTTTGCTATTCGTGTATTAACATCGCTCTCTGTGGATGAGATATTATCATCAGTAATTACCCGTAAAGATTCCAGGATGCTCACTGACGCTCATAAAGAACTTTGTTTTTAAATCTTTTATTTATTTATGCCTAACATGCATCTCACTTTCAAAATCTGATAACACAAATATTTTTATTATGAAAGAAACCTCTGAAGAGACACCATCCTGTTGGAGTGAGTGGGCGCTTAAAATACCATAACTGTATCCTGTGCAAAAAAAAAAAAAAAAAAAAAAAAAAGGTGAGACCCTATAAACATTTAAATACGAAACAAAAAAGTATTATTTTTGAGTTTTTACAAGCTTTAAAATAAATTCAACAAAAATATAAAAGTTAACCTCTCATTTTGTTCCGAAATTTTTAGCCAAAATTCAACCATGTGCTCTGTTGAAAAGAATCACCAATTCTGGCGTTTTATCATGAACTAGCAGCGGCTACCCGGTGTCACCTAGGTAGAGTTTTTTTTTAATTTAGTCCCACAGATCCATTATTACTTAATCGTGAGTTGAATCCTCGTGGGATGCCCCATTTAAATCTCCTTTTAAAAAAATAATAGACCTTAATTTGATCCAGCTACTCTGAAAAGAAATGTTAATGTCTACTATCTAAAATATTTAAAAGAAAAAAATCCATGCTGTTATCATATAAATTTTATTTTTTAATTATCTTCACGAATATAAATCAAATCTCTTATGTTTACTCAAAAATCAAGCCCTGGTGATATTTAATGTGTATATATATTTACTTTATCGTTAATTGTTTTATTTTCGAAATGTCCTCCGGACATACACATATACACAACTGCCCTTTATATATGTATAGATAGATTAGGTATTCCTTTTTAATACAAATAATTTGAAAGTTAAATGGGGCATCCCACGAGGATTCAACTCATGATTCAATAATGGATCTGCGGGACTAACTTTAAAAAATCCCCCTCTACCCAGTCGACGCCGGGTAGCCGCTGCTAGTATCATATGACTCAGAATAATAATAATAATAATAATAATAATAATAATAATATAATAATAATAATAAATCTCTTAAGAAACAACGAGTCAATGAATGTAAATATAAATGGACAATGAACGTGATTCCCTAACCTCTAGGTATGAAATGACTCTAGATTGTTGACATGCCGTTAAAATCAATCTATCTAACCTAATCTGTATATATAAAATTGGTTTGGTTTGGTTTGGTACGTTTGTTTAAAGGCATATCAACCTTCGTGGGTTATTTAATGCCAAAGCCATCATTCTAAAAATAACAGTAGCGGTACTATCTAGGCAATTACTGGGTGTGCGTGGGTTCATTCATTTTTTAAGCTTTTGTTGTCTAATATTGAATGCTACCGAATCTTAGGGTGTGTGAGGTGCGATGGGGTACCCCGGAAAATGCGTTGTTGTTTGTTGTTGTTGTTGTTGTTGTTGTTGTTTTAGGGGGGGGTGTTTTTATTTTTGTTTATTTTTCCTTTTGGGGTGGGTTTTGTTTTGAATTGTTGTTTTTGGAGTTTTTTGTATTTCATAATTTCCTTTGCTAACATCACGCTACAACAGCCCACAACATTCCAAATGTCGTTTGCTTGACTCTATAAGCCCCCCCCCCAACCCCTCCACGCGCTCATTACCCCCTTCCTCCCCGTGGTGGCAACAACTCCCAAGCGCTAGCCCAAGCCGCCCAGCACCGGCAGCAATCTCCCACCCCATCACACCAGAACCAAAACAACCCCCTACTCCATCACATAATACAGCCAACAACCTCCAGAAATTTCCGCCCCGTACTAGCAACTACCCCCCGAACCCTGCCCCCACATAACGACAAGAACACCCCACTCCCCCACCCCCTTCTCTACGGCACCGAAAACAACAATCCACTCCCAGCCGCTCCGTACCGCAACAACCCCCCCCCCCGTCCGACTTCCAACCGCCTCGTACCAGTAATAACCTCCCCACACACTCGCTACCGCCCTCTACCGGTAGCAGCAACCCTCCGCCGACCGGCATCAACAACAGTGCCTGCACTAACGAACACTGCCTGACCCTTTCTTTTTTCTTCCAAAATCATTACCCTTGATTTCTGTTTTATCGGTAGCAATGTTGTTTTTTTTTTTAGGGAGGTTAAATCGAACTTAACGGACCTAAATTCCACCAACGTATATCACCCCGCCGAAAGAAAAAATACCAAAAGATCAGGAAATTAACCTAATTTAATGAAATTTTCAGTGTTGATATATTAATATATAAAAGATATAATGCTAGAGTTATTTTTTAAAAAACACGTTTACATTTTTTCAGGTCAGTTAACTTTGAACCACGCATCTTTTAGAATCTGTGTTACGCCTCAAAGATACGTGGAATCGCAAGGTTCCTGGTTCAACACCGATTCCTGATAACTCAGAACATGAGTAGCACAAATTAGGTAATCTTATCTGTGTGGTAATCTTGGGAGTTGGCGGTAGGTGTGACACTTCACCTGTGCTTTCCCTGTGTAACGCGAGCTAAAGGGGTATAGATCCTTTCGCTGTCCTACTGATTGTCCAATTGGACATCAACTTTACTTTTTTTTTTAAATGAAAAAAAAAATAACAACCTTTCTTCCCTCAGCTATAGGTTAAACAATACCACTACTGTTCTTCTACAAGGATGGCTTTAACATTAAATATATATTTACCAACCCCTACCCACGATTAGGATGCGGTACAAGGTCAATTTCTTAAGCGGAGTCTAAGAGGTTTGAATTCAGAATTTTTCTTTATCCTAGACTGGTGGCCTAACCGAGTCTGACCTACTATTTAGTTGGATTCATACCTTTCCCAAGGGTATTAAAGCTATGTGAAATGCAAACTAAAATAAATAACCCATGACGGTTTATATGCCATTAAACAAAGAAATCAAACCAAACACAGCTATGGGTTAAATAGTAGTACTACTGTTCTTCTACAAGGATTGCTTTGGCATTAAATAACCCATGAAGATTGATATGCCTTTAAGCAAAGAAATCAAACCAAACTAAACCAGACAAAAATGTATTCTTTGAAAAAAAAACGGGGGAGTAAAACACGTTTGAGATTTTTAAAGATTATTTTTATTATTTCAACTAGTTACGATGTTATTAGAATGATTTCGTATGTTTTTAGGGCAGATTTTAAGGGTACTAAAATAAGTAGTCATCTTATTTTTGTCTTTGTGTTTGCGTAATTCTATTATGAATCCATTCAGCAGAATTGATCTAAATCCACAATTTTAAGGCGGGAAAATAAAAAATAAAAATATAAAAGGTTAGTGAGTTAAAAATCTTTTGTTCATAATTTTTTACTTTGGGAGATCGGAGAGGGAAAGAGTAAAACAGAAGAGGGAGAGAGGAAAGGTGTGAGGGAAAGTGAAATAGAAAAAGGAGAGAGGAAAGATGAACGAGAGAGAGAGAGAGAGAGAGAGAGAGAGAGAGAGAGAGAGAGAGGGAAAGATAAGGAGATAGAGAGTAGGGATCAATAGAAAGAGCGAGAGAAAAAGATTGAGAATGAAAGAATGAAACAGGAGAATGAGGGGAAGAATGAGAGGATAGATCATGAGAGAGAGAGAGAGAGAGAGAGAGAGAGAGAGAGAGAGAGAGAGAGAGAGAGATTGTGAATGAAAATAGAAATAAAAGTCACACATACTTAGAAAGAATTATCAGGAAGAATAGCTTTAGAATAATCCAGTAATCTGGATCGGGGCTCTCATTGACTTAGAGAGTCCCGTGATCAGATGATTCTGGGAAAGTAGCATTGAATCTAGGGAGTTGAGACAGGCAGCCTTTCTGGACGGACGTGTACTACGAAAGAAGATGAAGACAGGATAGAAGTAAACAACAGAAAATATTGGAGTGGATTTGACTTGATACCTTTGACAATCCTTTATTACAGTATCAAGAATATTTTCAAACGCCCACCCAGATCTTTTTGTGACTAAATGTTGTCGATGAGCCACACAGTGTATGCAAAACACATTAGAGACAGTCCCTTTTAAATAAGCTACAAAGCCCCTGTATCTACATACCATAGACCCAGCACCATCAGTTGCACGTTATGTTACCCACAGGAATATTTTTTTTGGAAGTAATCTGATACTTCCTTTAAAAGTGTTGCTCCTTTTAGAAGATAAAAAAAATCCTCTCTGAGTTCACTTTTCTCGTCCCAAAACTTAATACACAATTTTTCAGTTTTTGTTCGATCCTTTCTGGCCGTCTTTTTAATATCCGGGTGGAATTGGTGCATGAATTGTCCGTTGATTTCAACAAAACATTTTTAAAAGAGAAAATGCTGCCAATCGGTAAAGCGTTCCGCTAGGAACCACAAGGTTCCTAGTTCGATACCGGTCCCCGCCAACTCAGCGTATGAGTAGCACAGGGATCTGTGCGGTAAAGTAAGGAGCTGATGGTAGGTGTGGCGCTCCACCCCAGATGCTAAAACAATCTCCTTGGTCTAGCACTATTGAAAAGTGGATAGACTCCCTCACTGACTGGCTGATACCGACTTTAGGCCGCCCCGTCGACTTTACTTTTTTACTTATATATATATATATATATATATATATATATATATATATTATATATATATGCAGATGTGTATATGACGAAACGATCGCATGACCTGCATGCTTTTTGGAACATCAATGTTTTCGTTTTGAATTCAAATTATTTTCTGCTTCTCTCTCGATGAGTCCGGATTTTTTAAAAAATGCTCTGATGATGATTTTTATAAACTGAAATATTGTTTAATATTAGCTATGAATATGATATAAAATATTTTCATTTTAACAGCATTGTGTGTTTTCATATCCTTTATATATATATATATATATATATATATATATATAATATATATATATATATATATATATAAGTTAAGAGTAAGGAAATGAATCCGACGGTATATGTATAGATAAAAGGGTATGAAAACACACTATGTTGTTAAAATGAATGTATTCTTATATCATTTTCATTGCTAATATTGAACAATATTTCGATTTATAAAAAAATCATCATCAGAGCATAATGATAATTAGGTCCGTTTTTAGATATAAATGTTTTTAATCCGGACTCATCGAGAGAGAAGCAGAAAATAATTTAAATTCAAACCGGAAGCATTGTTTTTTCCAAAAAGCGTATAAGCCATGCGATCGCTTCGTCCTTTTTCATTTGCTTACACCATTCATATTTTACATAAAAATAAATTTTTTTAAGATAATTAAATAAACATTTCTTTTCTTAATAACCGACCATGAACGGGTTAAAAATCTTCTTTTTTGAAAAAGAGAATTTTTTTATTTTTGAATTTGAAGTATTTCTTTCAAAAACT
>CM042168.1:40345604-40360604 GCA_023376005.1 Doryteuthis pealeii | reverse complement strand
CACTCTAGCCACTCTTAACACAGAATAGAATCCACAGAAACAGTGGGCAGCACAGTGAACAACATCAAACAGCCAATCAATCACCAGGATAGACGGAACACCACCTGAACCCCCCCCCGCCAAAAGACCACAAACATAAGATATAACAGTCAGTCTAGGTAAAGAGGGATGTACCTCGAAATATTGGTAAATAAATAAGATTAAGAACACAATATTCATTATTTTGTTTCTGATCTTCATTTTCTTCATGCTTCTAAAACAACAAAATGTTATGTTCCCAAATGTGTAATATACACATATATAGACTCACCATATATATATATATATATATATATATATGTTAAGAAAGCAATTACAATGCGTATAAAAATAAAATAATGTTCAGTCTTATCGATTTCAAAGAAACTTTATCATCAAAGACTTTTTCTGAAATGGAAACGGTCTTGTGTGGTTTTTGTTTTAGACGTTATAAATACGCGTCTCGTGGGTTTTTTATAACGCCACACGGAAGGGTCGTGATAGCCGTTGTTCAATCCATTTCAATTTCATTCTTTCTATCTATTTATTTATCTATGTATTTATCTATTTGTTTTATGTATATATATATATATATGTATATATGGAATGTGTATTTTAATTAATTATATATTCGGTGTTTAATTCTAACCTATTGTTTATACGAGGGTGTAACTAAGCTATTAATAAGCTTTCTCTAATTCTGAGATTAATCTCAGAATTAGAGAAAGTTTATTAATAGCTAAATTAGGTCCTCAGTGATTCAGTTTTATAAATTGGTAGAAATAATTCATTAATTATTAATTTCATTAATTTTATGAATATTAACTCTTTGCCTACCAAATTCCCCCCTCCCCCCGGCTGTAGCAAATTTTCTTTGTATTTTCTACCTGTATGATTGGATATTTCAATGTTCATTATCAGTTCCTCTCGGAACTCATTCTCCCTCATCGAGCATAATGTTGCACAATTTATGTTACCACATAAATTATTGACAAACACCTGTAGAATAAGGGGACATTATAATCAGAACGTAGGCGGGTATGTTTATGTTGGAAAAAAAAAACAGACCGTTGGTAAAGGCGTGAATCTCGTAAATCACATGATTTGACTAGTTAGGTGGTCAGTTTCAACCTAAATGGGATGCAGAACAGACGTGTTCTGTTGATGTTGACTCAACCGCGCGGTTAATCAGAATGGGCAGTAATAAAATCTTTGATCAAAGAAAAACAAAGTCTTGTAGTTGATTAATGCATGACTTGAAAAAAAAAGAAGCCCTTAGTTAGAGGCAGCAACATAGTTAGAAGATTAAAGAGACGATATATCCTGATATTATTCAAAAACTTGGGTTACAACTAAAATATATATGTCTATATTATTATCAAAATATTAATATTATCAAAAATAGGATTAGATAAAGGAACAGCTGACATAAAATCCTGTTTACATATGCAGTGCCATAACCAAATAGCCTGTGTAAAGTCTCTATGTTCACATGTTCATTCACACGGTGCAGAAACCTAACAACCAACATAAAGTTTCTATGCAGTGCATGAACCAGTACATTCCTTCGCTAAAACATCAACACTGCAGCAATCGGAGTTCACACACGTGTGTGAACGTACTACAGAAGAGATCAATCATGTTAAATTTATTAGCTAATTTTAATCGGATATTATTCAAAAACTTTTCAAAGGGCCAGACACTTGCAGAATGTTTCTAAGTTACCTCTCAAAGCAAAACGACCGATATGCGAATTAGACTTCACACACGTGTGTGTGAATCTACTACGACAGATATCCATCATGATAAATTTATAGTCAATTTTGACCTGATATTATTTAAAAACTTGAAAGGATTATAAACAAAATATAAATACAAAATAATGACTCCATTATCCATTGTCTTTAGACCATAAAAAGTAATGGCAAATTTATAAGTCAATTTCACAATGACATTAATAGAAAAACTTGGTAGGATTACAACAAAAATATATATACAAAAAATGTCTTAACCAAAGAAGAAGATAGAAGGAAGAAATGGAAGCAAGTAAGTCACGACTCTGTCTGTCTGTCTGTCTGTCTGTCTGTCTCTCTCTCTCTCTCTCTCTCTCTCCCTCTCTATCACCCGAAGACTCTCTCTATCACTCTTGTTATATACCCTTTACTCGGGTGTATATAATCGGTGAGAGAAGAGAGAGAGAGAGAGAGAAAGAGAGAGAGAGAGAGAGAGAGAGAGAAAGAGAGAGTTCTTTTATACAATATAGAGAGACAGACATACAGACAGACATAATAGAGATAGATGATTGTAGTTCTTAGTTGATAACTTCTCTTGTTACTGACACGTTGTATAACTTGTCTGGTCGCCATCTTGTCTGGGCTGACTTCTATCTAGGATTCTGCTGGGGGTTGACTTTCCTTATTGTTCCTGGATTCTTCTTACAAGGATCGGCTAGTCATTGTCTTTAACATTGAATTAACTAAAAGACTTGGTGTTACTTGATCAAGCTTTTATTTATTAGCCCATCATTGATTCCGCAGCGGGGAAGAGACGGACCCGAGAGCGGACAAACAACGTCTACGCTCCTTGAAAGTCGGGCGCACTGCTAAACTAAACTAACTGTTCTCACGTCTCTTTACTGAAGGTCAGTTGGGATCATCTAAAATGTCAATCATAATCCCCAACAGTTATTGAAAATTACCCACCTCCGGGTTTAAATCTAACGAAACTAACTTACAGGTACGTTAACAACTTATGACTTCTCATAAATTGTAACCTGGGAAATCATTTTGAATAGTTTGGCTGTTGATGTCATTGCAATGTACGCCTTGCAGGAAACACCAATAAACCATTTTTAATGATGGTGATGCACCTAGTGACGCATGTGAAAAAAAAACAATGACGTCATTATTTGTTTAAGATCTTCAGAATTCTTCAACGCCTTGTTTGAACAACAGACAAACTATTCAAAATTATTTTTCAGGTTGGGTCATTGCTTTGCTCGGATATACAGAAAACACCCCTGGAGAAGGCCGGGAGATACAGCGACCGGAACATTGTAATTTTACATACCATAATAAATATGAGGTCAACAGTCCGAAAAACCAAAATTATAGATTAAACGTTGGTCTTTTAACTGTTATTCGACATTTCAACTAAATTGGAAAATAAGGCTGATTTTACACAGGCCCTTCCTCAGCAACCTACGTGTAACTCGTGTGAATTCGGTGACTAAGTGATAGGTTTGCTGCAGGTCTGAGTAGTGATATGAAAGTGCATGGGATTAATGATAAAAGCAAAGTCAGTTATTTTATTTTGTCAAATATTTTGCAAAGATTGCAAGGGTAACGTTGGCCTGAGGAGCCACATGCGTTCCTGCGGGTGCTTTTTTGTGGGATTGAGGAGAGGGCATTCTTCTGTAAAGAAATGGCAGAAAATTAGAATAAAAAATCGAAGTATTGATGCTACATGAGCTGAATTAGAATAAAATTACAATACCTCTGTTGAAAAAATGAAATTTTAATACCTCAGTACACAAAAATAAAATTGTAATACCTCTGTAAAAAATAGAATTATAATACCTCTGTAAATTTCAAGGACTGCATTTCAATCAATTATAAGAATTGCATTTCTATAAATTCCTAGAATTACATTGCAATAAATTGCAAGAACACATTTCCGAAACTTAACTTATTTAATTTCAAGAACTACATAACAAGGAATTTCAAAAACTGAATTTGAATAAACTTCAAGAACTGAATTTTGATAAATTCAAAGAATTGAATTTGAATAAATTTTAAAAACTGCATTACAATAGATTTCAAGAATTGAACTTAAATAAATTTTAAGAATTGCATTACAATGAATTTCAAGAAATGCATTTCAGTAAATTTCAAGAACTGAACTTTAATAAATTTTAAGAACTGCATTTGAATAAAATGTGAGGAATTGTGTTGGAATACTTTTCAAGAACTGCACTTCACGATATTTCAAGAAGGGCATTTCAATAAAATGTCAAGAACTGCATTTGAATATATTTAAGAATTGCATTTCAGTACATTTCAAAAAGTGCATTTTAAGAAGTGCGTCTCAAGAATTGCATTTCAATAAAAGTTCAAGAACTGCATTGGAATACATTTCACGAACTGCATTTTACTATATTTCAAGAAGTGAATCTCGAGAAGTGCATTTCAATAAAATGTCAAGAACTGCGTTTGAACATATTTAAGAACTGCATCTCACAACATTTCAAGAAGTGCATTTAAATATATTCAAGAACGGCACTTCACTACATAATAAGAACTGCATTTCACTACATTTCAAGAAGTGATTTGAATATATCCAAGAACGGCATTTCCCTACATTTCAGGAAGTGCATTTCAAGGAGTAAATTTTCAAGAAGTGCAAGTTTTTTTTCTTTTTGTTTTTGAGCGGAACTGTACGTCAATACGAACGTCGGTTGGATTGATGGAGACGAAATGAGGGAAGAATTTGGCAGTGAATGTAAGGAACTGTTTTGAAATTAACAAAAAAGATAATTTTGACTCATGCCGTAAATTTCTCACTACAATTTTCGTTTTCTTCTTCTTTGCTTTTTATTTTTATTTTTCTAAAACGTAAAATGGTTTTTAACAGGACAGAGTGTGAATCATCGGCGCACACTGCAATTGCAAGGGGGTGGGGTGAGGGAAATGGGGGGGAGGGGGTCGTTGAGTGAGGACAATAAATTCTCACTTCAACAGGTTGCTAATGTGTTATTTATCTTGGAAGAAACAACGCTGTTATTCTAAGTACAAGAAACAACCGTAGACACACACACACACACACACACACACACACTTACACACACACACACATTCATACACACACCACACACACACACACACAGATAGATTGAGAGAGATAGAGAGGGGGAAGAGGAGAGAGGCATTTATAAAATTGGTATTTTTGGTAGGACCACCATCAACGCTTAGAGAGAGAGGGGGAGAGAAGGATTAGTAAAACAAATATATAAACATAGATAGATAGATAGATAGATAGATAGATATGAACAGACTAGATAGATAGATAGATAGATAGATAGATAGATAGATATGAACAGACTGAGATAGATAGATAGATAGATAGATAGGTAGATATGAACAGATTGATAGATAGATAGATAGATAGATAGATACGAACAGACTGAGATAGATAGATAGATAGATAGATAGATAGATAGATAGATAGATATGAATATACTTAATTAGATATGAATAGTCTGAGATAGATAGATATGAATAAAGTGACATAGATAGATAGATAGATAGATAGATAGATAGGAATAGACTACGATATTTAGATATAAATAGACTGAGATAGATATGAACAGACTGAGATAGATAGATAGATAGATAGAAAGAAAGAAAGAAAGAAAGAAAGAAAGAAAGATAGATAGATAGATATGAACGCACGTAGATTTATTTATTAATTTATTCAATCATTTTTTCCTATATACGGCCGGATCTTCATCTATGAAATGTTCTTTCTTTCTATAACAAAACGAAAGAAGTGAAAATGTTCATCTGTCAACCCATCAACACATTTTGAACTGTTGAACTGACCAGAAAATTTGCTTATGTTTTATTCATTGGAAATTAAACTTCTTTTTTCTTTTCTCAGTCTATCTTTTACACACACAGACATGCTCTCTCTCTCTCTCTCTCTCTCTCTCTCTCTCTCTCTCTCTCTCTCTCTCTCTCTCACACACACACACACACACACACACACACACTCAGTCTATCTTTTACACACACAGACATGCACGCTCTCTCTCTCTCTCTCTCTCTCTCTCTCTCTCTCTCTCTCTCTCTCTCTCTCTCTCTCTCTCTCCCTACACACACATAGAGTCTATCTTTTACACACACAGACATGCTCTCCCCTCTGTCTGTCTGTCTGTCTGTCTGTCTCTCTCTGAATATGATGTGGTTAATTTGCATAGTGGTTTTAACAAAACCGGTTTTAATAAATATTTCTTAGTGCTATTGATCTCTAATATTATTGTTTTATACTCTAACATATTAAAATCAATTCTTTGAATTATTCTATATAAAAAACAATTAAAATATAATTAGAATAAATGTAATCTTTTTATATACGTTCTTATTTCATTTTGTTAGTATTTCTAATCTAATATATTTCATGACATTATTCTTGCTAATAATAATAATAATAATAATAATAATAATAATAAGCGGAGAATATTAAGCAAACAGAAATGAAAGGAAAAGTTAAAAAAGAATATCTCAGGAGAACTAGAAAACTTCTAGAAACCAAACTTAACAGCAGAAATCTGATCAAAGGAATCAATACCTGGGCCGTCCCCATTATAAGATACTCAGTACCATTCTTAAAATGGACAAAAGAAGAACTCAGACCAAAGAACGAGAAAGTTATGGACCATGCACAAGGCTCTTCAAAAGAGAAACAGAATCATTAATAATTGCTGCACAAAATAATGCCATAAGGACAAACTATATAAAAGCGAAAATTGATAAGACCCAACAAAATCGAAAATGTAGACTTTGCGGTAATAGAGATGAGACTGTAAACCATATACTCTGCGAATGTAGCAAACTAGCACAACGAGAATACAAAACTAGACACGACTGGGTTGGGAAGGTGTCCACTGGGAATTATGCAAAAAATTAAATTTGGACCACACAATAAAATGGTATATGCATAAACCAGAATCTGTTCTCGAGAACAAAACGCATAAAATTCTTTGGGACTTTGAAATAAAAACGGATCACCTTATCCCAGCAAGAAGACCAGACCTAGTGTTGATAAACAAAAAAGAAAGAACTTGTCCACTGGTGGATTTTTCAGTTCCAGCAGATCACAGGGTGAAGCTAAAGGAAAATGAAAAATGGACAAATATCTGGACCTTGCCAGAAACTGAAAAAGTTATGGGACATGAAAGTGAAAGTGATACCAATTGTGGTTGGTGCACTTGGAACAGTCCCAAAAGGATTAGAAAAGGGTTTGGAAAGTTTTGATATCAAAGGAAGGATTGAAACCATTCAGAACACTGCACTGCTGCAATCTGCCAGAATACTCAGAAGAGTCCTGGAGACCTGAGGAGACTTGCTGTCACTCAGACTCCAGTGAAAGACCATCAGCTAATGCTGATGTGAAACCTCAAACAGAGTAAATAATAATGTGATACCAATTGTAGTTGTTGCACTTGAAACAGCCCCAATAAACTTGGAAAAAGACTGGCGGATCTGGAAATCAGAGAAAGAATTGTGACCATCCAGGCTACTACATTGCTGTAATCGGCTAGAATACCCAGAAGAGTCCTGTAGACCCGAGGAGACTTGTTGTCACTCAGACTCTCGTGAAATACCATCAGCTAACGCTGATGTGAAAAACTCAAAAAGAGTGAAAATAATAATAATAATAATAATAATAATAATAATAATAATAATAGAGCAAGTGTAGACTATACGGAGAGAGAAATGAAACAGTAAACTACATAACCGAATTCAATAAACTGGCGCAAAATGAATACAAGAGTAGGCGTGACTGGGTAGGGAAGGAGATCCCCTGGGAATTGTGCAAGTGACAAAAATTTGGCCACACAGACAAATGGTACATGCACTTGCCCTAGAAAATAAGAGTCACAATATCCGTTGGGACTTTGAGATAAAAATCACTTCCTCCCACTTCCGCCCACTTCCGGCCCTGAAGACCAGACCGAGTTTTAATATACAAGACGAAACAAACGTATTCCTGAAGTTTTTGAAAAATCTAACTATTCAATTATAATCATATATACAAAGATTCATGGAGGCGTGTCGAGTAAGGGGAATGGACTCGTCGACCCGCGTTCAATTCCTGGACGAAGCTGTTTGCATTCCACATAGCGCTAATACCATTGGGAAAGGCATGAATTCAATTCTCCCTCCAGCTAAGTCTAAATAGTAGGGCAGACTGGACTCTTTAACCATGGCTAGGTAACCAGTCTAGGAGAAGGAAAACTACGAACTCAAACCTGTTAAACCCGCGTGTGAAATTAACCTTGTTTCGCATCCTGTTCGTGCGGAGGGCTTGGTATATATATATATATATATATATATATATATATATATATATATATATATATATATATATATATAAAGATTCAGCGTCAAATAAACCATACTTAAACCAGACCAAACCAAAATGATTCCAATTGAAAGTTAAAAAATACAGGGTGAATGAAGAAATAACTCCTTTATATTAAACTAGTACAAAAAAAAAAACACCTCCGGGCGATGTAAAAAAAGATTTTTGAAACAAATTGCCTGAGAGGTGGGAGTTCAAAATGCAATGTCAGCGAGTTTGTACCCTAAGTAAGTAAAATCATCAAATTTATTAAAGGATTAAAAAATAAAACAATTTGAAATATAAACTTTAAATATGTATTAAAATAAAACAAACTATATATAGATATATAATACCAGTCACGCATTTATTAAAACTTGTTTTAAAAAACAATGAGGACTGTCTAATGTTGCATGTTCAAATTTTGAGTGTATTTATTCTATGTTATGACGATTTTGGGAAATGTGACGTAAGCAGTGACGTAATTTTTGTTACAGGCAAAAACTGGAAGCGAATCTCCATTATTAATAGATTGTCACCTGAGAAATTCACAGTAAAAATAAAGAAAAGTGAAAAATCAAGAATATCTTGACCGTGCCAGCGAATTAAAAGGAGTAAGGAGAGTCATCGAGGTGGTCTAAAGTCGGTATCAGCCAGACAGCAAGGGAGTCTATCCTCTTTTCAATAGCGTTAGACCAAGGAGATTGTTTTGGTGTCTGAGGCGTGGCGCCACACTACCAAGAGCTACTCCCTTTACCACACAGATCACTGTGCTACTCATACGCTGAGTTGGCGAGGGCCGATATCGAACCCGCAACCTTGTGGTTCCTAGTCGGACGTTCTACCGACTGAGAGTAAGTAAGTTAAGTCGTCGGGGTGGCCTAAAGTTGGTAGATAATCAGAGATGGAGTCTATCCCCTTTTCATTAGCGCTAGATGAAGGAGATTGTTTTTGAGTCTGAAGTGGAGCACCACACCTATCATCAGCTCCTTACTTTACCGCACAGATCCATGTGCTACTCATACGCTGAGTTGGCGAGGGTAGGTATCGAACAAGAAACCTTATGGTTTCTAGCTGAATGCTCTATCCACTGACCAAATCCGGCCCTATGATAGTAATACCAATCATATTCGGAGTACTCAGAAGAATCCACGAGAACATAGAAAAAATGATAGGGAACTAAAAATCTGAGGAAGAATTGAGGCTGTCCAGACCACATCACTTTTGAGATTAACAAGAATACTGAGTAGAGTCCTGGAGAGCTAAGGAGACTTGCTGTCACTCAGTCTGTAGAGAAATCTAACAGTGTATACTTGTATGAAATAAAAACTCGTAAGGAGTGAATTGGTTGGTTGGTTGGATTTTACGACCTGTCAACCCTTGTTGAGTTATTTTATGCCAAAGACGTTTTGTTTTATTCATTCTTGATGGGTATTCAAACTTTTTTTAAAATTCAATATGTTTTAAACACATTGTTAGATTGATCGGATGGGGCCTCTCTGACCGTCCGTCTAGCATAAGTAAGAACCAAAGTGGAATGCTTCATATCATCGATTGCTTAGCCACCAGGATCCAGTCCTTAATAAAACAAACATCTTCGACATAAAATAGCCCATAACAGTTGACATGCCGTAAAATCCAACCAACCAACCAAAACCGAGTGGGAGGGTATTTGATGAAATCAAACATATTTTTCCAGCCCCTGGATCAGTTCACTATCTTATTATGATGAAGATTCGGTGTCTATCTGTAACAGAAACTACGTCACTGCTTACGTCACAATACCCTCAGGAATTATGTAAGTTTATCAATGAGTATTCAATTTATAGCCAAAATCATAGAAAATCTGAATTAGATTTGCCTCAAAACTGCCCATGTTATTTATGCGTTTAAAATCCTGCAATGCGTCTTATATATCACTTACAAATAAAGTTATACATAATATATGGTGTGGTAAATTTTCATACTGGTTTTAACAAAAACTGGGTTTAATATAATTACTTGTGTGTTTTTATCTCAAATATTATTGTTTTATTTCCAACGTATCAAGATAAATCCTATGAATAATTTTTATATAGAAACCAATTAAAATATAATTAAAATAAGTGTAATCTTTTTATATGCGTTCTTATTCAATTTCGTTAGTCTTTCTAATCTATATATTAATACGCATGTTCCTTAATTGTACGACCGTTATCATCATGCAACACCCTCTGGTTAAAAATGAGACCGTCCAAATCGTCCAAGATGAAATGGAAAAAAAGGTAAATCCTGATTATCTGGTGTTGCTTTCGGCCGAATTCTTATTTCTTATGAGTGTCGTCACCTCAGCTAAATAATGGACATTCCTTTTTTATTATAAAGTGAAAAGGAAAGAAAAAGGACATGCTACACAGAAAAACTACTATAAGAAAGAATAAAAGAAAGAGTAGAGGAAAGATAAAGGTTGTTAGCGCACGGAAGCGATAACGCTAATATGTTCAATCGAACATAATTAAAGATAAAAAGAAGGAAAGAAAGAAAAAAAGAGTCTGGGTGAGCTAAATCAAGATTATTATACTTTTACATATTTAAATATTTCGCAATAGCTCTTAAGTAAATACATCAAATGTTGTTGTAAATTGTTATGCTGTAGTATATCTACAGGTCATGCTAGTTTGATATATTTCAATATGACCGGTTTAGCTCAGTTGGTAGAGCGTCCGACTAGAAACAAAAAGTTCAGGGTTCGATACCAGCCATCGCCAACTCAGCTTATGAGTAGCAAATTGGTGCGGTAAATTGGGGAGTTGATGGTAGGAGTGGCGATCCACCCCAGGCGCCAAAACAATCTACCTGGTCGAGTGCTAGGAAAAGAGGATAGACTCCTTCGCTGTCGGGCTGATACCGTTTTAGGCCACCCCGAAGAGTTTATTTTTACTTCATTAAAATTTAGATACTTACGCCCGGCGGAGGGCGCATATGCTTGCTAGGAGATGCTAGATAGATCCTAGATAGATAGATAGACAGACAGATAGATAGATAGATAGATAGCTATAAGGAACACAAGAATAAAATTCAGACAAACGTGTGAAGGATATATTTCGCTAGAGCATTGAGTTCGGTATCAACAGTTGCTTTATTGAATTATCAAGGTATCATACAAGTCTTGTATGATACCTTGATAATTCCTTGATAATTCAATAAAGCGACTGATGATGCCGAGCTCAATGCTCTAGCGAAATATATCCTACGTACGTTTGTCTGAGTTTTGTTCTTGTGTTCCTCATATCTCTACTACATTCTGTCGGATTCATTCCAATCCTCTTTCCTCATAGATAGATAGATAGATAGATAGATGAAGTGAGATAGATAGATAGATAGAGAGGAATAGACTACGATATTTAGATATAAATAGACTGAGATAGATATGAACAGATTTGACCACAACATTCCATTTGACATTCTGGAGGTAACTCGGCGCATTTAATTTAATCTTTAATTACAGGTAATTATCTTTTCTTACACCTGCAAGATTATGACAGTGTTATCTGCTTACCCCGGCATATTTTTGTTTGTTTGTTTATCCGGACCCACCCCTCTGGCTTTTATGGATGTACTTATGTAGTCGTATAGTTTTATGCCATTTTAAACTCAACTATCAACTTCCTCTCTGACACATACGCCAAATCTTATGCCAATCCTAAACGAATGTGCATTTTTTTTTTCTTGATGCATATTTTAAGAAAGATTGCACATTCTTATTGATAGAATTCTTTGTTGTGTGGGTAGATTGTAAAGGTGAATGACCCTCCCTGTTAATCGAGATTGCTACAAGGAACACAACACGAGTAATGACAAATATGCACACAGACCCCCCGGACACACATGGCCGCGGAGACTTTTTGCTTAATTATCAGTTAATAAATTCTGACAGATTGAAATGAGTTTTACTTACATTTACTCAACACCAGACCCACCCTGTCGGCTGGGGTGTTAGAATGCACCGACTGCACCTCTGCAGAGGGGTAAGACTCCCCCAATGGGACCACTTGCAATACTCCACTTTGGCCTTTTATTGGTCGGAGCGGTCGCCTCCGATCATTCGGCTGGTCACGTCAAGCCCTAGCACCTATATGATTTTCCCAACCCATTGCCTTTATGGCAAGCCCCAACCCTTTTTATGATATGGGTACTAGAAGGCGGTGGTTGACGGTCTACATGTCCTGGAATGACGTTAAACTCTATCTGATGGTGAAGTTCCAGTTTTTGAGGTTTGGGGAATGTGGAGCACCCCTTCATCATCAATTGCTCCCTGGTCCACTCTGACCCGGAGTGGTAGTACCTGTTAGGGTTCCATCTATGGGTTAAATAGAAAAAACAAGAGTTTATAAACAAAATTGATTCATTCATTAAGAATGAATATATTTCAAAACTTTGTCGGCATTAAATGACCCACTGAGGTTGATATGCCGTAAAACAAACCAAACCAAACCGAACATAAAGAATGCATACATCTTATCATAATGGAGGTACGTGGTGTAATGGTTAGTGTCGTAGGGAATAGAATCGTAGACCCAAGTTCAAATGCAGGAAGAGGCTGTTTGCATTTCACATAGTGCCAATACCCATGGGAAAAGTATGAATTCATATATTTTACCTCAAGCTATGGATAGATAGTAGGACAGACTGGGCTCTTTAACCTTGGATAGGTAACCAGTCTAGGAGAAGGAAAAACTCTGAATTCAAACAAGCACAAAGAGAGTACAAGACTAGGCCCGACTGGGTAGGAAAGGTGATCTTCTGGAGATTGTGCAAGAAATTGAATTTCCAACATGCAACTATATATGCAAAAACCTGAACCAGTCCTGGAGAATGAGACACATAAGATTCTCTGGGACTTCGAGATGAAATATCGGGATAATTCTTAAAAAAGTCGATTAGAAGAAGAAATAACTGTAATTTTAATCTTTACTTCCTAATATAACTAATTAGTTAAATTAGGAAAATTCAGCAATGAAAGACGGCGAGTGATGGACAAAGCAAATTTCATTTGTTCTATTTTTCGATTATACCCCCTCCCTTTGTGCAATCTAATTATCTGCATTCTTATTAAGTTTTATTAGCTTCTATTTTAATTTATAGTATTTTATTACTTACAACATAAATATTTACATCTATTTGCTATATGAGTAACATCTTCTTTGTGCTTCTATTCATGTTTTATATTTCTACTCTATAAGTTTGTTTTTTAATAAATATTGCTCTTTTTTAATATTCGTTACTTAGAAAGAGTCTTGACCAACCTTGGTCACGGTTTACATTACAACAAATTGTAGTAACGAGCTGTGGTCTCCAAAACGGACACGTTTTTGATTACTCTGTATATTAGGTCCTATGGCTTTTGAATGCGCATAACGCTGTAATGGTTATTCGTTGTAGAAATGGAACACGGTAACATGAGGTTCAGATCTTTAGCATTGCTATGGTTACAAGTCTAGAAGGAAAAACACTGAATTGAAACCTGTCGAAACTAGATTAAAATTAACCTTGTTGCTGCATTTTGCTCGTGTGGAGGGGTGGTTAAATAGATCGGTACGTTGCTAAGAGTTTATATATCAAAGGTTTTGGTTTGGTTAGTTGAATTTACTGCATTGGTCAACTCTTGTTGGGATAGTTTAATGCCGAACCCGTTTGTTCGATTTATAATGTATGGGTTATTCGGAATTTTTATTAAAGTCAATTTTTGAACCCATTTTTAAAACTCCAATAAACAGCCGCAATAAACAACAACAATTTCTCATTGCTGCAGTTTATTTGTTTCACCAGCCACCAGATGATTATAGTGAATATTTATTTTGTTGGTTGGTTGGTTGGTTTGGTTTATTTTAAACGGCATAGCAATCCTTGTTGGGTTATTTTTATGCCTCAAGGGCGTTTTTTTTTCATTCTTGTTGGTATTCGATATACATGATTCAAAAACGCCAAGTTTTTTTGTAACGTTTTTAACTCATTATTCGGTTTATGTATTTAACCCATGGCAGATGGGAGGCCTACAGGTAATACAAACTCTACTCAGAGGGGACTGGGGATAATGTGATAAATGGGGATACTCCATCTTCCCCAGAGCTTAAAAAACTAACCTTCACCACTAGATGCAGTTTAACTCATAACACATTAAATTTGTCTTACCTCTACGATGTGCAATAACAGTCAATATTGCCAACGACTAGAACACGTTGTCATCCATATCACGCATTTTCCTATTTGGTGCTCTCAGGCTCCTACTCACCCACATAGACTAAGCAAAGCATATTAAATATAGATATATTGTATCTCATAATCACTGTATATATTGATAATGTATCACAATTGGCGGACGCTTGTCTCGACCGTAACGTCGGCATCCATGTTTTTTCTTCTTTAGTTTTGTTAACATGTTTAAGATACAAACTTAGATAAGTCGCTATTTAAAACTCTGTTCATGTAGAGGAGACACAATGCCTCGAATATACAGCTGGATATATTTTTGTGAGAAAGACAGTGACATAAATAAATATGAAGATTTTAAAACTTGAGGACTCTATACTTCCATGTATTCTTTTTTTGTGTTGACAGTAAATTGGAATATTTTGTTGAAGGAATAAAATATTTGTTTCGACTGTCTATGTATAGTGTTTGAAAAGAATTCTGTTTCAAATAGTGAAAGGTAATTCAAAATTTAAACCCGAGACTGAAGAATCCGAATACAGCAAGAACAAATTATTGATTTCTTTGCTATTGTTTTACTTGTGGCTTTCGCAAATCTCTTACCTTTTAACGATTTTTCCCTTTACCAAGCAAATGGGTTTTCCTGGGACTGTCAGTGTATGAATATGT
>CM042168.1:40316249-40345504 GCA_023376005.1 Doryteuthis pealeii | reverse complement strand
CTCTAGCGCGAGACTAAAATGAACAAAATAAATTAATATAATTTTTTTGTTCTGAGTAAATGTAACTGTATATATGTGTGTTAATGTGACTCACAACTCAGCCGCTTTCCTTTCTTTGTTATTCTCGATCTGGATTTTTTTTTCGGTCTTCTCTCTTCTACTTTTCGCTATTCTCACTAGAGGTTCGCTTTGCTTGTGGCGGAAAATATGTGACGAATACGAAGAGCTTGCAACAAATTAACAGCTGTTGATGTTAAATGAACAAGGACAATTATTTTTGCCTTTGTTTTTTTGTTTTTGTTTTTATTCTTTTGTTTCTTTCTTCCTTTTCGACTATGTTCTTTCTCTCTCTCTTTTCTGCGTCAGGTATTCTTTTTTTTTTCTTTTTTTTAATTTCTTGTTTTTTTCTTTCCAAACTTCCCAACCCCCTTCCTTTCTCACTTTCCTTGTGTTTCTCTCTTTCTTTTCTTCACCTTCTCTCTCTCTCTCTCTCTCTCGGTAATTGACGGCCTTTTCTTTCCTTTCGCCTTTCTTTTCTACTTCCTTCTTATTCTTCCCTTCTTTCTTTCTTTCTTTCTTTCTCCCTCCTTTTCTTCTTTCTTTCCTGGTCTTTGGTCCAACTTAAATATTTCAGCTTCACGTTTACTTTTTAAAAATTTTCTCTGGAATTCTTTTTAGCAGAATGATCTCGAAGACTTAAACACTCTTTTTTTTGAAATAGCCGTGCACGTCTATTGTCCAGTGCGTTTTGCAACAACGTCCTGTCTTCACGTTGTCTGTGCACATTTGTGGGGCAGGGGGAAGAACCCTGTCTATTTAAGCAGTTCGTTGTGGGTCGGGGAACGCCCACTTCTTTGCCTGTTCCTATCAGCTTACTTTTATTTATTTCCTCGAATTCTTCTTCTCCGCTTCAATTCTTCTTCTTCTTCTTTCTTCCGTTTGTCATCGGCTTCTTCTTCTTCTTTCTTTCTCTTCTTCTTCTTCTTCTTCTTCTTCTTCTTCTTCTTCTTCTATCATTATGTTCACTCCTGTGAGTTTTTCACACCGATGTTAGATTATTTATTATTATTGATTATTATTATTATATTATTATTATTTATTCCCTCTAGTCCTTTTTCTTTTTCTAATTTTTTTTTCCGTTATATTATATTCTTTTTCTTCTTGATTTTCCCCTGTCTTTTTCTTTTTCGTTCTTGTTTGGTTGTTGTTGTGTTGTGTTGTTGTTATTGTTGTTGTTGTTGTTGTTCTTTCTTCTTCTTCTCTTCTTATTTTATTATTATTATTATTATTCATTATTATTATGATCCTTTTTTTCTACTTTCTTTTTAGTTAATTTTTTCTTATTTTTTGTTATTCCTTCTCTTATTTCTCGTCCGCGTTTTGTCCTTTTCTTATTTTCCTTCTTTTCAATTTTTGTACTTTCTTCTCTTGTACTTTCCTTTTTTCTCTTTCTTAGTTCTTCTTTTTTTTTCTCTCCTCCTCCTCTTCTTCTTCTTTTCTTTTTCTCCATTATAACTACTTTCTTTTTCTTTTGTCTCTTACATCCTCTTTATACTATTTTCTTCTTTCTATCCTTTTGTCACTTCTGGCTCTTGGAACGGTCTCCAGGTTTTGGGAACAGACTGGATTTAAAAATCTGAGGAAGAAATCGTGACCCTCCTAACAACAGTATTGTTAAGATTTTCAGCTAGAATAGCAGAAGAGACCTAGAGACATTCTCTTCCATAAAGACCCACCAGCGACAGATTTATTTTACTCGTATGATTTTATTGCCTCATGTTCAAAACTCTATTTGTATTGCCATTACAACTTAGGTCCAGTCGTAGCTACCTGTTTAGGGTCCCATCTATAGGTTTGATAGATCAAAGAGTGAGTAACTAAAAAGTGTTTTATAATCTGAGTTTTGGAAAAAAAATCAATACCAACAAGAATGAATAAAATGAAATGTCTTCGGCATAGAATTAACCCAATAAGGTTGACATGTCGTACTAAAATCAACCACCAACCAACCAACCAACCAAAATATATTATATATATATATATATAATATATCATATATTATAATTATTATTATAATTTACTTATAATGTAACACAGAATAAAGTTGCCTCTACTTACGTATGAGCACTATATTTGTTATATTGCTGTCTTATTCCATTGGTGAAAACTTGAATCAACTAACCATTGTTGACAATTTCCCCGTAAGTCACCAATTTTCCATATATAAAATTATAATATATATATATATATATATATATTATATATATATGAGAGAAGAGAGAGAGAGAGGAGAGAGAGAGAGAGAGAGAGGGGGGATTATAGATAGATAAGATTGATTAGATAGATAGATAGATATGGAAACATACTGACTATAGCTTGACTGAAAAATCGATTTGATAGATATGATTGCATTTCTTTCGTTCTTTGTTAATGGTATATAAACCTTCGTGGTTATTTAATGTCAAAGCATTCTTGCTAAACAGTATCTGCTTACTATTTTATCCCATAACTGTGGGTATGAGAGGGTTCATACCTTATTCCCAAGGATTTATTAGTCCTAAAGTTAGGCATAATAGCGAGGACTTGGTGTCCGAACTTGCTTACTACAAATATTGACTAGTCCAGAACTTTTTGCCCACTAGGCCACGGGCACTCTAAAAAGATTAGGATTGTTTAGATAGATAGATGATGAACATACTGAGATAGACAGCTAGATATTCGTTATTATAATGGAGATTGTGTGCTTTGTCTGTCTGATAGCTGAAACTAAATCACTACTCAAGTCACAATTCCCTTAGTTTATTGACGTCACATTCACCATGAATTTATTTTTATTTAACCTCAGTATATAAAATTGCTATACCTTATTAATACTTTTGACTTTTATCTACATTCTAATAACAGTGCCCAATTGTTATTTATAATGCAACAAAATAGTGGGTTACAGTGTGAACAGGAAAGCTAATTTTGCATATTTGATATTTAAAAAGTTTAATTTTTATAAATATGCGCCTATGCGTATTATTGATTTCTAATTGTTTGCTTTTTTTTTCTATGAATAATGAGCAAAAACTCGGGGATTAAATTCTTAAAAGAAATCCTTTAAATATTAAAGAAATAAACAGTAATTTTATTCTTTTTACTTCCTAATTTAACTAAATAGATTAAATTTAGGAAAATTCAGCAATAAAAGGAGGAGTGATGAAAAATGATGGAAGACTAGTTTCAAATTGTTCTATTTCTTCGATATATACCCCCCTCTGTTTTCAAATTCATTTTATTTGGATTTTTATTTAGTTCCAAAGTATTTCAAATTTAACATATTTCATTACATTTAAAATTCAAATACTTGCACCCAGAGGGCGCATATATTTGCCTAGTCTAGGAATAAACATGATCATATTAGGATCGTAGATAGATATGAAACATACTGAGATAGATTGGTAGATGAATTAGATAGATAGATAGATAGATTAGATAGATAGATAGATAGATAGATAGATATGAACAACTGAGATAGATGGATAGATAGATAGATATGAACATTACTGAGATAGGTAGATAGCCATAAATAGATATGAAACAGAGGGGGTATAATCGAAGAATAGAACAACTTTTGAAACTAAGTCTTCCATCATTTTTCATCACTCCCTCCTTTTATGCTGAATTTTTCCTAATTTAACTATTAGTTAAATTAGGAAGTAAAAGAATAAAATTACTGTTATTTCTTTATATTAAAGGATTTCTTTTAAGATTTATCCCCGAGTTTTTTGCTCTATTCATTAAGAAAAAAACAAACAATTAGAAATCAATAATACCAAGCGCATATTTAATAAAATTAAACTAATATCAATATGCAAAATTAGCTTTCCTGTTCACACTGTAACCCACTATTTTGTTGCATATATAAATACAATTGCATGTATTAGAATGTAGATAAAAAGTCAAAAGTATTAATAAGGTTTTATAGCAATTTTATCAATAACTGAGTTTAAAATAAAAATAAATTCATGGTGAATGTGACGTCAATAACTAAGGGAATTGTGACTTGAGTAGTGATTTAGTTTCAGCTTCAGACAGACAAACACACAATCTCCATTATAATAAGATATCTAGCTGTCTTTCTCAGTATGTTCATCTCTATCTATCTAACAATCTATCTTTTAGAGTGCCCGTGGCCTAGTGGCAAAAAGTTCTGGACTACAATATTTGTAGTAAGCAAGTTCGGACACCAGTCTCGCTATTATGCCCACTTTCGGACTAATATCCTTGGGAAAGGTATGAACCCTCTCATACCCACAGTTATGGGATAAATAGTACAGATACTGTTTTACAAGAATGGCTTTGACATTAAATAACCCACGAAGGTTTATATACCATTAAACAAAGAAACCGAAGAAATCAATCATATCTATCAATCGATTTTTCAGTCAAGCTATATCAGTATGTTCATATCTATCTATCTATCTATCAATCTATCTATCTATCTCCTCCCTCTCTCTCTCTCTCTCTCTCTCTCTCTCTCTCTCTCTCTCTCTCTCATATATATATATATATATATATATATATATATATATAATTTTATATATGGAAATGGTGACTTACCGGGGAAATTGGTCACAATGGTTAGTTGATTCAAGTTTCACAATGATAAGACAGCAATATAACAAATATAAAGTGCTCAATACGTAAGTAGAGCAACTTTATTCCTGTGTATACCATTATAATAATTATAATAATAATTTATATAATATATATATATATATATATATATATATATATATATATTGGTTGGGTTGGTTTGGTTGGTTGGTTGATTTTACGACATGTCAAACCTTATTGGGTTATTCTATGCCGAAGACATTTCATTTTATTCATTCTTGTTGGGTATTGATTTTTTTTCAAACTCAGATTTCAAACACTTTTTAGTACTCACTCTTTGATCTATCAAACCTATAGATGGGACCCTAACAGGTACTACCACTGGACCTAGTTGTAATGGCAATACAATAGAGTTTTGAATGAGCCAATAAAATCTACGAGTCAAATAAATCTGTCACTGGTGGTCTTTTATGGAAGAGAATGTCTCTAGGTCTCTTCTGACTATTCTAGCTGATCTTAACAATACTGTTGTTAGGAGGGTCACGATTCTTCCTCAGATTTTTAATCCAGTCTGTTTCCCAAAACCTTGGAGACCGTTCCAAGAGCACCAAGAAGTGACAAAAGGATAGAAAGAAGAAAATAGTATAAAGAGGATGTAAGAAGAACAAAAAGAAAAAGAAGTAGTTATAATGGAAAAGAAAAGAAGAAGAAGAAGAGGAAGAGGAAGAGAAAAAAAAGAAGAAGAAACTAAGAGAGAGAAAAAAGGAAGTACAAGAAGAGAAAGTACAAAAATGAAAAGAAGGAAAATAAGAAAAAAGGACAAAACGAGAAATAAGTGAAGGATAACAAAAAATAAGAAAAAAATTAAGTAGAAGAAAGAGAAAAAAAGGATCATAATAATAATAAATAATAATAATAATAATAATAATAATAAGAAGAAGAAGAAGAAGAACAACAACAACAACAACAATAACAACAACAACAACAACCAACAACAACAAACGAAAAAAAGAAAAAGAAAACAGGGGAAATCAAGAAGAAAAAGAAAAATATAATATAAACGGAAAAAAAATTAGAAAAGAAAAAGGACTAGAAGGGAATAATAATAATAATAATTAATAATAATATAATAATAATAATAATAATCTAACATCGGTGTGAAAAACTCACAGGAGTGAACATAATGATAGAAGAAGAAGAAGAAGAAGAAGAAGAAGAAGAAGAAGAAGAAGAAGAAGAAGAAGAAGAAGCCGATGACAACGAAGAAGAAGAAGAAGAAGAATTGAAACGGAGAAGAAGAATTCGAGGAAATAAATAAAAGTAAGCTGATAGGAAACAGGCAAAGAAGTGGGCGTTCCCCGACCCACAACGAACTGCTTAAATAGACAGGTTCTTCCCCTGCCCCACAAATGTGCACAGAGCAACGTGAAGACAGGACGTTGTTGCAAAAACGCACTGGACAATAGACGTGCACGCTTTTCAAAACAAAAGAGTGTTAAGTCTTCGAGAATCAATTCTGCTAAAAAAGAATTCCAGAGAAAAATTTTAAAAAGTAACGTGAAGCTGAAATATTAAGTTGGACCAAAGACAGGAAAGAAAGAAGAAAGGAAGGGAGAAAGAAAGAAAGAAAAGAAGAGGGAAGAATAAGAAGGAAGTAGAAAAGAAAAGGCGAAAGGAAAGAAAAGGCCGTCAAATTACCGAGAGAGAGAGAGAGAGAGGAGAGAGAGTGAGAAAAGAAAGAGAGAAAAACACAAGGAAGTGAGAAAGGAAGGGGGTTGAAAGTTTGGAAAGAAAAAAAACAAGAATTTAAAAAAAGAAAAAAAAAGAATACCTGAACCAGAAAAGAGAGAGAGAAAGAACAAAATAGTCGAAAAAAGGAAGAAAGAAACAAAAGAATAAAAACAAAAAACAAAAAACAAAGGCAAAATAATTGTCTTGTTCATTTAACATCAACACTGTTATTTGTTCAAGCTCTTCCGTAATTCGTCACATATTTTCCCGCCACAAGCAAAGCGACCTCTAGTGAGAATAGCGAAAGTAGAAGAGAGAAGACCGAAAAAAAATCCAGATCGAGAATACAAAGAAAGAAAGCGCTGAGTTGATGAGTCACATTAACACACATATATACAGTTACATTTACTCAGAACAAAAAAATTATATTAATTTATTTTGTTCATTTTAGCCACAAAACTTTAATTCCTTCAAAAGCCGTTTTAACGTTAAAAAAACAATTCCTCCCTAAACTGGACTTGCTATAATAGTAACAACAGATAATTTCTCGCCGCTACACGATCTTACTTCTAAAAAGTATATACATATATATCTTACCTTGGTATTTAGCGTGGGACATCTACTAAGAATCGAGCTCTTTTTAGGAACAGCTACCTCACTAACAATTTCCCTGTTGATCTACGATAAAAATTCTACAATTTTAAAACATCGATAAAAAATATACACATATATATTTACGTGGAAAAATTAAAACAGAACAGAAATGAATTGGAAAGAAGTTGTCACAGTTTTTTTCACGGTAAGTAAAAAATCTTTATTTATTGAATTTTATATTTTTTGAATGTAAATTATTTTTGTGTGGGGAATGGAGAATGTGTAGCGCCGACATTCCAAAGGGGTTGTGGTCAGGAGGGTGTACCAACATTTAAAAAAATGGTTGCCGGTGTTCGAATACCAACCATGTTCAATGGTTGAAGTATTTAGAAAGAATCAACTCTCTCTCTCTCTCTCTCTCTCTCTCTCTCTCTCTCTCTCTTTCTCTTTCTTCTTTCTTTCTTTCTGTCTCTATCTATCTCTCTTCTTCTTTTCTTTTTTTAACACTTTCTAACCTTCTTTCTTTCTTTCTTTCTTTCTTTCTTTCTTTCCTCTTGTATTTATTTCTATCTTTCCTTTCTTCTTACTTTCACTCTCTTTCCTATCCTTTTCATTATCTATCTATCTATCTATCTATCTATCTATCTATCTCCTTTATTTTCTCTGTCTCTCCGTTCTTCTTTCTTTCTCATATTTTGTATTTCTTTCCCTAGCTATCCCTCATTTCTTCTTTCTTTCACTATTTCCTATCTCTTTTTATTATCTCTTATTTCTTTTCTTCTCTCCTCCCCCCCTCTCTCTCTCTCTCTCTCTCTCTCTCTCTCTCTCTCTCTCTCTCCTCTCTCTCTCTACCTTACTCTCCTTTATTCTTCCTCCGGCTCTCTTTACTATTCCTTTTATCCTTCTCTCTCTCTCTCTCTCTCTCTCTCTCTCTCTCTCTCTCTCTCTCTATTCCTTTCATTCTCTTTCCTATCTCTTTTATCCTATCCTCTCTCTTTCGCTTTCTCTTTCTCTCTTTCTTTCAGTTTCTCTTTCTCTCTCAGTCTCTTTTATCCTTTCTTTCACCCTCTTTCCTATCCCTTTTATCCTATCCCCCTCTTCACCCTCTGTCTCTGTCTCTCTCTCTCTCTCTCTCTCTCTCTGTACCTTACTCTCCTTTATTCTTCCTCCGCCTCTCTTTACTATTCCTTTTATCCTACTCTCTCTCTCTCTCTCTCTTTCTTTCAGTTTCTCTTTTCTTTCTATCTTTTTCTTTCTCTTTTATCTTAACCCTCTCTCTCTCCCTCTCCCTCTCTCTCTCTCTCTCTCTCTCTTCTCTCTCTCTCTCTCTCTCTCTTATTCTTCCTTTCATTCTCTTTCCTATATCTTTTATACTATCCTCTCCCTTTCGCTTTCTCTTTCTCTCTTTCTTTCAGTTTCTCTTTCTCTTTCTATCTCAGTCTCCTTTATCCTTCCTTTCCCCTCTTTCCTATCCCTTTTATCCTATCCCCTCTTCACCACCCCCCTCTCTCTCTCTCTCTCTCTCTCTCTCTCTCTCTCTCTCTTCTCTCTCTCTCTCTCTCTCTTATCGGACACTTTCCTTTTCAAATTACAGTGCAAATTCATCTATATCAAAAGAGTTTTAGAGGAGTTTTGTAGTTTCCATGGAGTTTCGATCAGTAAAAACGTCTATCGTTGGGACCCTTTACCCACCCGAAGTGTCATTTTTAGCTCGTACACTACCCCTAAAAAATAATAAATAATAATCGAGGTTATCGGAACCGGATAATTTTGAAAAAAAAAAAAAAAAAAAACATACAAAGACAGAATTTATATTTTTTTAGTGTTAGCACAGTCGGTAGAGCGCTTGTCTAGAAACCACAGTGTTCCTAGTTCGATACCGGCCCTCGCCAACTCAGCGTATGAGTAGCACAGGGATCTATGCGGTAAAGTAAGGAGCTGATGGTAGGTGTGGCGCTCCACCTCTGGCGCAAAAACAATCTCCTTGGTCTAGCGCCAGTGAAAAGGGGAGAGACGACTTTACTTTACTTTATGGTTATTAAAATTTTTAAAACCCATTTTAATGCTCTTTTTTTGTCTACTCAATCCATAAATGGGACCCTAACAGGTACTACCACCCCAGGCCAGAGATAAAGGGGTACCATTTAAAGATGAAAATAACATTAATTTTACGGCATGTCAACCCTTGTTGGGTTATTTTATGCCGAAGGAACTGTTTTATTCTGAACAGTCCATGACATGCTACACTCCATTTTTGCCCTTACTCAGGCTAGACAGGCGGTCAGAGAGTACCCCTCCAAACATTCGGCTGGTCATGTCAAGCCCTAGCACTATTATGATTACCCAACCCCATTACCCTTGAGGCAAGTCCGAACCCTTTTTATTATATGGGTGCTAGAAGGCGGTGGCTGAGGGTCTTCGTCCTGGGAATGATTAAACTCTATCTAATGGTAAGGTTCAGTTTTGGAGGTTTGGGGAATGTGGAGCACCCCTTCATCACCATTACTCCCAGTCCACTCTCACCCGGAGTGATAGTACCTATTGGTTAAACAGAAAATCATGAGTTTGAGTTTTTAAAAAATTGAGTTTTAAAAATGAGTACCCATCCAGAGATGCTGATACGTATGTGTCCTGCGTCCCTGACCAGAAAAATCTAAAAGGACGCAGAAAAATCATATCTATGCGTCCCAGTGTTTATTTTTCTTCCCCCACCATTTCCAGATAACTGTAAATAAATTTCAATATTTTCTTGGAAACGAATTACACGGTATGGGGTACAAGGTAGGGTTAGACGGCTTTAGTTGTTCATAGACAAGAAACTTTAGTTGGAACCCATAAAATTTCCATTCAAATTAATTCCATGCATCCCAGGATGCACTAAACTTAAAAGCTATCAGCATATCAAGAATCAATGAACAAAAATGTCTTCGGCATAAAATAACCCAATTAGTGTTGACATGCCATAAAACCCAACCAACCAACTGACATCGGTAGAATATAAGCAAAAAGTAAAGTCGTCGGAGAGGCCTAAAATCGGTATCAGCCAGACAGCGATGGAGTCTATCTCCTTTTGCTAGCGATAGACAAGGAGATTATTTTGGCCTCTGAGGTGAAGTGCTACACCTACCATCAGCTCCTCACTGTACCGCACTGATCACTGTGCTACTCATCCGCCGAGTTAGCGAGGGCCGGTATCGAAACCGGATGCTCTACCGACTGAGAATATTCCTCGTTGCTTAACTTCTATGATCCGACAGATCTATAAGCTAGACAGCGAAGGAGTCTATTCCCTTTTCATTAGTGCTAGATCAAGGGAGATTGTTTTTTTTTATCAGAAAAGGGACTTACTGATCCAAACTGTGCAACTGATGCGCTGAGGTAGCAAGGGCCGGTATCGAACCCGGAACCTTGTGGTTTCCAGTCAGACGCTCTACCTACTTAGCTAAACCGCTGTTAATTATGCTGCTATAACTCCTTCTGCGCCCATTATTTAAGCTTAGGATTCACAAAAGATTTAGCTTTACACCGGTCTCACGTTGCCGAAACTACCTGCCTTTATTTAAGCGGTCACTCATCTAATCATGGAGAATATTCATCGTTGCTTAACTTTTACCGTGGCTACAGCGTGGCTTCACTGTACATACCGCGTGAGACAGGCCGATGTTAAAAGATAATAACAAACTACAAACAAATAAACAAACAAAAAACTTCCGCGAAATACTAACAAGAGCTTATTTTTATCAGCGTTGTTTTTCGTCTTTGCCGACAGCGACTGCGCCGAGAGAGGTAGAAAGAGGAAGAACGAACGAGCGAACAAGAGAGAGAGAGAGAGAGAGAGAGAGAGAGAGAGAGAGAGAGATTAGTCACTAGCACCTGCAACTAAGAACTGCCTTTATGTATATATATATCTACATATATATATTTACGTTTTGGAAGCTTTCGCAGATAGGAATCATATGCGTAGTCGAGCAAGCGAGAAGAGTCGGCAAACAATTCATCTTTAAAAGTAAGGAAACTAAGAAAGATACAAATAGTTTTAAAAAACGATTGTACGTGAAACACGCCTTGGAGTAAAAAGGTCTACATAAGACTAAAGAAGGTGATTACATATTTTATCTCTCATTGTGGCTACGTTAAAGAAGACGGAAGGATTTTTTTAAAAAGAAAAAGAAAAAAAGGGAGGAATTAGAATTTAAAACATCTGATTTTGCTGGTCAGATAAATTCTATCTGCGAGACAAGGTCATCGACTTTTGAAAAATACAAAGAATTTATTTTAGACTAGTCGCCACCGTTTTTTAAGCCGGCATTTTGTTAAAAAAAAAAAACGAAAACAAACAAAAAAAAAACAACATTGTTATTGTCTCCCATTGTAGGAGCATTGTTATAATATTATTCATGAACGTATAACAAACACAAAAACCCATTTAAATATAAATACATATATTTATAAATATATATATATATGTATTTTTTTGCCAACTCTTTATTTAAAAAAACAACATATATCAGAACGTCTGTCGACAGTAACAAAAAAAAAGATCTATTTGTTTAAACATCGATAAAATATATACACACACATAAAAATATATACATATATTTTTTACGTGGAAAAACTAAAAAGAGCAAGTATGATAAACAACGAAATTATCACAGTTTTTTTTACGGTAAGTTTTTTTTTTCTTTTTTAAATATTTGTTCATTGTATTTCACGTTTATTGGGTACTAGAAGCGGCTACCCAGCATTGCCTAAGTAGAGAAGGGGGTGGCAAAAAACCACTGGTGTATCGATTTGTTTACTTTTGATATTTACAAATACTGGACATTATTAAATACAATTTCAATGCTATTTCTATGTATATTTTAATTTTCAAATATAAGTCAAATCTTCATATTTTTTCACAAAAAGCAGGGACCGATGATATTTAATGTGTATATATATTTACTTTGTCGGTAATTGTTTTATTTTCATAGTTTCATTCGGACATACAATACATACATACAAACTTCCTTTATATATGTATATATAATTTGTATACGAGTGCCCCAACTAACTAGTTTTTCGAGTTACAAGCTGCGACTCGGTCGATTTATTGTCTTGTGTTAAGAGGGATAAAATTTGATTTACAAGCGAGCTTCAGACATGCTTGTTGATTAAGTTCACTAAAAACATTTAAGATTTCAAATTTATTACACCAAAGATAAATATCATTTACAAAAAAGTTAAACATTAAAACATATTAAAACACGTTCCATTCCATTTTATAATGTTTTTTTTTTATACAGTACACTGCTATTTTTCTTATTTAAAAATGTTCAAAAAATTAGTGTTTGTTTTGTGTGGATAGGGGTTGGAACGAATTAATGGCATTTCAGTTTATTTCAAAAGGGAAAATTGATTTGATATACGAGAAAATTGAGTTACGAGTGGAACGAATTAAACTCGTAAGTTAAGGTACTACTGTACTAGTATTGTTCCTATAAAAAATATTTAAAAAAATAAGGTGTTTTGGGAGCACTGGAACGGATTAATGGCATTTCAGTTTATTTCAAAGGGAAAAATTGATTTGACATACGAAGAAATTGAGTAAGGAGCCGAACAAATTAAACTCGTTAGTCAAAGTACCACTGCATTTATATATTTGTATCTATATTTTTTTATCCTAGCCCTTTCACTCAGCTCTGTCGGCTAGGGCGTTAGAATACACTGACTGCACCTCTGCAGAGGGGTAAGACCCCCCCCCCCAATAGGGCCACCTCTTGGCCGTGCGTGGCAACCAGAATCCTTGCGGATGAGCAGTCCATGACATGCATCACTCCACTTTGGCCCTTACTTAGGCTAGACAGACGGTCGGAAAGGCCCCCTCCGACCAATCGGCTGGTCACATCAAGCCCTAATACCTATATGATTGTCTCAACCCTATTGACCTTATGCCAAACCCCAACTCTTTTTATCATATGGGTGCTAGAAGGCGGTAGGGTCTTCATGTCCTGTGAATGACGTTAAACTACCTGATGGTGAGGTTCCAGTGCTGGAGATTTGGGGAATGTGGAGCACCCCTTTATCATCATTGCTCCCAGGTCCACCCCTGCCCGGAGTGGTCGTACTTGTTAGGGTCCCATCCATGGGTTAAATAGAAAAATGTGTTTATGAAAAAATTGAGTATCCATTAAGAATGAATTCATTTCAAAACTTTATCGGCATTAAATGACCCACTGAGGTTGTAATGCCGTAAAACAAACCAAGCAAACCCTTTCACTACTGAGTTTTGTTGTTGTTTTGTTTTTAAGTTTTGGACATGAAAAGTCACGCTTTAAGAGTGACGGTTTTAAGTGATAAAATAAACATGACATTCAACTGGGACACTTGTGTCATAGTGAGAGCAGGAAAGAGTTAAAGACATTTGCTAAATTTTGATGAATACGGAAGGAGAATGAATGGAAAATTTAAAAAAACACAAGTGTGGGTGAGAAGAATATGTAGCTCCTACATTCCACATGGGTCATTGTCGAGGGCGTGGACTAAATTTCAAAAATATTTGCCGTTTTTCGAATGCCGACTATGCTTAATGTCATGAAATAGCGATCTCAAAAAATATGGCCACACACACACACACACACACACACACACACACATATATATATATATATATATATATATATATATATATATAGAGAGAGAGAGAGAGAGAGAGAGAGAGAGATAGATATACAAGGTGTGTCATAAGAGTATCAAGATTGAAGCTATATTTAACAATATAGAAATGAACAATGAATGGAATGTTAATTATTTCCAGAATACAAGGTGTGTCATAAAAGTGCCGAGTTTGAAGGTGTATTTACTAAGATAGAAATGAAGAATGAATGGAAGACAATTTTTTCCAGAATACAAGGTGTAACAAAAAGTACAAAAATCTCGATATTTTTGGCACACCTTGTAATATATATATATATATATATTATATATATATATATATATATATATATATATATATATATATATATATATATATATATATATATATATATATATATATATATATATAAGATGAAGTACACTTTTCTTTTTCTATTTTTAGAATGTTCATCTTTTTTCCTTCTTTATTTCTATTACACTTTTCTTGTTTTTTTTTTCTTTTTTCTTTTTCTTTTTCTCCTTTTGAAAATGTAGAAACGGTGTGCCACGTGTGTTCAGCTGCTGGATATGACTATGTGAAACTGAATGGCTCGAACCAATTCTCTTCACACACACAGACACACACTGACACTTATACATATATATATATATATATATATATATATATATTATATATAAAGTAAAGTCGAGTCAACGAGAGAGTCTATCCCCTTTTCAATAGCGCTAAACCAAGGAGATTGTTTTTTAGCATCTCAGGTGGAGCGCCACACCTACCACCAGCTCCTTACTTTACCGCACATATATATATATATATAAGTAAGTAAAGTCGTCGGGGCGGCCTAAAGTCGGTATCAGCCAATCAGCGAGGGAGTCTATCCCCTTTTCAATAGCGCTAGACCAAGGAGATTATTTTAGCGTCTGAGGTGGAGCGCCACACCTACCATCAGCTCCTTACTTTTCCGCACAGACCCCTGTGCTACTCATAACGCTGAGTTGGCGAGGACCGGTTTCGAACTAGGAACCTTGGGGTTTCTTGCCGAACGCTCTACCGACTGAGCTAACCCGGCCCAAAAATACAGGGTCTTCGGGATAAATTTGACATATTTATATTTGGTTATTTTTCTCCGTAGGTTGGAGGTATTGACGCACACTGCGCATCATTTAAAAACGTGGACCCTTCTTCATTCATATCCGCAATGACAGATAGAATGGATGACTGGAACCCGCATGAATCATGAAAGAGAATAACTTGTATCATGAGGATCTGCGCCGGCCATCAAAATAAGATTATGGTTGCTACCCAATACTCCCTGAACACTGTAAAAACAATCAGGCATGAATTGGAGAATTGCAATGGAAACTACGAGGCTGTGGCGAGGGAAAAAACCACATAACAGACGATCTGATTGCGTTCGTACAGCAGAATTCCTCGAAAATCTACAGAAAAAATGTTCGAGGACCCTCAGATGCCTACGTGGAGTTGCTAAATTCTATAGTCAAGTCCTGGATAACAAGGGTAGTCAATGGTTGGCCATATGTATTACAGCAGGATTCGGCCCCCTGCCACACTTTTGGGAAAAGTCAAAAACGGTTGGCGAATTCTTACGACTATTCCAGTCCCAATGTTTGGCCTCCGAACACCCCAGATCTTAACCCCATGGATTATTATGTATGTGGTGCTGTTGAGAAAGACCCCAATCGCCGTGCCAGTACTAAAAAAGCCCAGTTAATCGACAGAATTAAGGTAGCATTTGAGACCCTTCCTAGGGAAACAGTAACATCAGCTTGCTCCAGGTTCCGGAGCAGGATTGAGACTGTGATCGACGTTAATGGCGGTTATTTTGAGTGAAACCTGTTGACAGTAGTGTAATTTCCGTGTTGAATTCCTTTACAATCCATTAAATTTTGTAGTTACGAAACAATTTTTCTTTTTCCTAATGAAACCGTCAAATTTCTACCGAACACCCTATATATATATATATATATATATATATATATATATATATATATATATATATATATATACACCTTGCAATGAACTTTTTTATTGCATGCATCTGTATTAGATTATTATTAATATTCATAAGATAGTGTGCTATATTTAAAAGTAGATAGTGATCAATATTGTGAACAGACCATATATATCTAAGTTAGGGTAGCTTGATGTCAATGGCATTTAGTTACTGATAATTAATTACCCAGAACTAAATGGGTGACCCAATGGGTCATGTTTTGTCTATATATATATATATATATATATAAATTGAGTCCAAATAAAATATGTCCTTTTTTTCTTTTTCTTTTTACGATGATTTCGTACTAGAGAACACATGTCTGTATCCAAGGAAAGCAAACAGTATCCACACATTTTTGGTCTTCGACTTTCTTTCTTTCTTTCTTTCTTTTTCTTTCTTTCTTTCTTTCCTTCCTTTTCTTTCTTTCTTCTTCTCTCTTTCCTTCCTTCTTTCTTTCTTTCTTTCTTTCTTTCCTTTCTTCTTTCTTTCTTTCTTTCTTTCCTTCTTACTCTTTTTCCTTTTCTTCCTTCTTTCTCTTTTCATGTGTTTCTTTCTTTCTTTTTTCCTTTCTTTCAGTTTTGTTTGTTTCTTTCTTTCTTTCTTTCATCCTATTTCCTTTTCTTCCTTTTTTCTCTTTTCTTGTCTTGTCTTTCTTTCTTTCTTTCTGGTCAATTCTCTCTATCTTTTTCCCATTTTCTTTCTTTCTTTAACCATTCTTTCTTTCTTTCTTTCTTTCTTTCTTTCTTTCTTTCTGAAGATTTTAACTGACATGAGAAGATGAGAAAGTATAGAAATATTAAAAAGCAAATATTCAGAATATTTATTTATTTCTAAATGCATAAGTAGTTTTGCTTTCGTTCGAAAGTTTCAGTTTGTGTGTGTGTGTGTGTGTCTGTGTGTGTCTGTGTGTGTCTGTGTGTGTGTGACTATGTATGTCTGTATATATGAGTGTGTGTGTGTTGATGGTAAAAGTTCGCGAACCAACCAATAAGTCATATCCAACAGCTGAACACGCGTGGCAAATCATTTTTCAATTTTACTTTAACTCTTCAAAAGAAAACACAAACACAGCACCCCCACACACACACACGCTTACACACACACACACACGCTTACACACACACACACAACACACACACACACACACACATATATTACAGGCGCATCCGACATTACACACGCAAACACGTAAACAAACAAGTGACACGAGAATACAGTTAACCAAACGCACACATTTGTCCATATTTATATCATTTGTATAATTTTCAAAACAGTTTCGTGCCTGATGACTGCTGCAGAGCAAGAAACCATGGTAGCAAAATTGTTCCAATGCAAATAAATATAAAGTAAAACATTTATTTATTGATTTATCTATCTATCCATCTATCGATATATATATATATATATATATATATATATATATATATATATATATATATATATGTGTGTGTGTGTGCTTAATTAAATTTCGTTTTTCATTTTTAGTTTTCACATGACTGTGGTGATACATGAAACTCCAAGTAACGGGAGGGGTCGGGTTTTTTTTTTTTTTTTTTAGTTTTAGGTTTCAGAATCGCACTGCTATAAAAACAATTGAGTGTTTTTTTAACTTGCTTTTCTAAAAATACTTTATTTTATATATATATATATATATATATATATATATATATATATATATATATATATATATAGTGAGTGTGTGGGGGTGAGTGGGTGTTTGGTTGTCTGTTAAGAGTGTGCATTATCTTTCCGTGTTAGTCATAACCACTCTCTTCTTACTGTATTAGTTTCTCTTTCTTTTGCTATCAAGGACTTTCTTAATTGTCAAATGCCACGCCAGCGCAGCTTACGATTACATACCGAAGCTTTTCTGCTTTTCTCTTCCTCTTCTTACAAAACCAAAACAAATGTTTTATCTTAAGTGCTAATGTAAAGCGGGTCCTGAACAACTTAATTGCAACTAATTGAATACTGATTCCTGTGTATCCTTCTTGCAGTGTGTACCTCCCCATAAAGACGATTGTGTCATACCGTTTATTGTCTAAGGAAATGGAACTTGATAAGTCATGTTTAAATATACATGTATATATATATATATCTGTTGTTTACAGACGGGATCTCTCTGGTGTTCGTAAAATATATAAACAAATGTATGTATTTAATAGTTTAAACAGCGCGCCTTAACGGCACCTGTCAAATGGCCGAGAGGTTAACGAATCGGGCTGAGGTAAAGTCAGTTGGTTTTCGCTCCTGGTCAGAGATAGTTGCTGTGTCTAGCCACACTGAGGAGAAGTGAAACGTCGAAACATAGTGTCTGTGGATATATATATTATATATATATATATATATAATATATATAAATAAAAGAAATGACTTACCGGTAAAAAAATTGGTTGGTCTCAATATTTGGTTGATATAAGTGTTACTCGGATAAGTCAGCATTATAACAAATATAAAGTGCTCAATACGTAAGTAGAGCGGATTTCTTATTATAGTGTATACAGAAATAACCTACTCGAGTTTCACCATAAGATCTTCAGGTTAAATCCATTGTTTGATCTAGAAAATTAGTTACCTATAATTTTTAGTTCCTCTGAGTGAGGTGTACCTTGAACACCGAAACCGTGGTAGAAAGAAAAAACCTTTTTCTACGACTATAATTGCTCTATATTTTACTGCTTATGCTATTACAATGAAAACGTGGTGGCAACTTTTATATGATATATATATATATATATATATATATATATATATAATATTTTCAAACAAAAAATATCCCCAGTCCCCTGATACACATCGGACATCAACACATTTGACCCACACTCCAAATATCAAATTGTCTTCTAAGTCAACCGACTGACCCCATAGAAAAATAAAAGTACAATTTCCCTAGACATCTACCCCACACGATTTTCCCTCACCCCTCACCCATTTACCTTTTCACTATAAAAGCAGAATGTACAAGCACTTATGTCAATAAAGTTTCACAAAGCTTCATCCAATAATGAGGCTAAATATCAACTGAATTTAACTGTCTGTGTTGTTATATCCACACTTTCCTCTACTCTCAACCGCATTTTGCTGGATTTATTTAAATCCTTCACTCCTCATATATATATATATGTGTGTGTGTGTGTTATTTTCCGGACAGCTATGAGTAATAGTAGGATAGACCAGGAAACTGGTCTTGGAGAAGGAAAACATTGATTTCAAAACCTGTTAAGTGCTATTCATAGAATCTGTGTCACATTGTCGCATCATTCTTTTGGATAACCGCCAATACTTTTTATCATATGGGTGCTAGAAAGCGATGGTTGAAGGTCTACGTGTCCTGGGTATATGACGTTAAACTAACTGATGGTGAGGTTCCAGTTTTGGAGGTTTGGGGAATGTGGAGTACCCCTTCATGACCATTATTCCCATGTCCACTCTGACCTGGAGTGGTAGTACCTGTTAGGGTCTCATCCATGGGTTAAATAGAAAAATGAGTTTTAAAAATGTGTTAAAATGAGTTTAAAAAACGAATTTTCAATACCCATCAAGAATGAATAAACCAAAATGATTTCGGCATAAAATAACTCAACAAGGGTTGACATGCCGTAAAATCGAATCAAACAACTACCGAACCAAAAGTTTAGGACCATATTGATTTCTTTCCTCTCAACTTAAAAAATCAATCAAGTTTGTAAAGAAATAAATTTTTTATCTATTATTGCATGCAATTATGCAATAATTTAAAACAAAATGACTTTTATTATAAAAATACATTGGAAATGATTTTTACTATAAAAATGCATTGGAAATTATTTTTTCATAAAAATCCATCAGAAATGATTTATACAATAAAATGCATTGGAAATGATTTTTACTATAAAAATTCATAAGAAATGATTCTTTACTATAAAAATTCATAAGAAATGATTTTTACTATAAAAATGCATTGGAAATGATTTTTACTATCATCATCATCATCATCATCATCATCATCATGTCGTGCAGGCAGCACGGATATCCATGACAATCTCTCGCCAGCCTTCCCTATCATTCATTGCACCTGGGAGTTCTTCCTCGCTGCAGCCAGCATCTTTACATAGCTGGTCAATGTAGGTCCTAGCTGGGTCCCACACTAGCATGTCCATGTGTTGGCTTCCACAGGAGAACATCGCTTATGAGTTCGTCCTTGCTTCTCCAGCAGTGTCCTGCATGTCTAGTCCGTCTCACCCGGATGATCTGTGAGATAGGGGGCAGGTGACCATACAGCTGCTCCCTAGTGGGTGCTGTTTCCACGACTTGTTCAGTACTGCACGCAACATTCTTGTGCAGGTCCCATCTAGCTTACTCTCAAGGCGCTCGTCAGGGTCCAGGTGGTGCAGCCATACAGCAGTACTGATATGACTACAGCCTGGAAGAAATGTCGCTTCAGCTTGTCAGTGAGATCAGATTTCCATATGCCTGACAGTTTGTTTGTGGCCAGCCATGCCTTTCCTATTCATGCATTAATATCGTCATCTGTGGATGAGATATTACTACCTAGGTATGTGAATTGTTCTACAGGCTTAAGGGGCTTACCGTCTAGCGTGGAGATGTCTCCTTTCTTTTTGAAGCTCATGAACTCTGTTTTATCTGAGTTCACAAAGAGGCCGATGTTTTTTGCTGCCTCCTCCAGGCTATGTAGCAGTGACTCAGCCTGTGCCGGTGTATCTGCAAAAAGTGCGAGGTCATCCGCATAGTCTGCATCTGTGACTGTTTGTGCAGGGTATCTCCTGCTTCTTGCCTTTCTTAATATAAAACCTTTTTCTTTTATGGTATCTAATGATGTTCGGAGTACATAGTCTAGACATATTATAAATATATATGGTGCTAATGTGTCTCCTTGTAGGACTCCTGCAGCGATGTCAAAGAAACCCGTATCGCCATAATTTTTACTATAAAAATTTTACTATAAAATGCATTGGAAATGATTTTTACTATAAAAATGCATTGGAAATGATTTTTACTATAAAAATGCATAAGAAATGATTTTTTACTATTAGATTAGAAACCATTCGGTAGATCACATATTGGAAGAGCACCAAATTCTTGGCATCCTTTCCAGTAACTTGAAAAAGTCTGTTACTGAAAGTGATTCCCCAACAGTGGGTAAATGTGTAAACAACTTTTGCTTATTCTTAGGCGGTCCACTTCAAATTTTACGATGAATTGCATCCCAGACTCGTTCTGGGGGCTGAGTGGGGCCAAGTTATGATTTATAAAATTCCCTTATCTTCCTTTGATTTAAGACTAGTAGCGGCTACCTGGCGTCGTTGCGTAGAGGGGGGTTTTAAGTTAGTCCCGCAGATCCATTATTACTGAATCGTGAGTTGAATCCTCGTGGGATGCCCCATTTAAATCCCTATGTAAAAAAATAGACCTTGCATTGATCCAACTACTCTGAAAAGAAATGAATTGAACATAATGAAAAGGGGAGAGAGAGAGAAGGAGGGAGGGAGAGACAGACAGACAGATAGACAGAGAGAGAGAGAGACATATAGAGAGACAGACATATAGATAAATAGAGAATTAAAAATATCTACTATCTAAAATATTAAATGAAAAAATCTATGCTGTTATCATTAAATTTTATTTTTTAATTGTCTTCACGAATATAAATCAAATCTCTATTATTTTCGTTCAAAAACCAAGCCCTGGTGATATTTAATGTGTATATATATTTACTTTGTCGTCAATTTTTTTTTCAAAGTTTCCTCCGGACATACATATAAACACAACTTCTCTTTATATATGTTTAGATATAGATAATGTGAATACAATTTTGAGCTGTGTTATTTTTTAATCATTTTTGTGTTTTAATTCTATATAAGGGTTTGCATGTACACTATCATCATCATCATGTCGCGCAATTAGCCCGGACATCCATGACAATTTCTCGACAATCTTCTCTATCATTCATTTTCCTAGGGAGGTCCTCTGCGCAGCATCCAGTATCCTTTCAAATCTGGTCAATGTAGCTCCTTGCTGGGCAGCCTACACTAGTTTTTCCATGTGTTGGCTTCCACTGGAGAACATCGCTTATGAGTTCGTCCTTGATTCTCCAACAGTGTCCAGCATGTCTTGTCCGTCTTTATAGGATTGTTTGTGAGATAGGTGACAGGTAACCGGACAGCTGCTTCCTTGTCGAGTGTTGTTTCCATGACTTGTTCAAAACTCCACGCAGGGGCGTCTATTGATGAGTTCACAAAACAGCCACCGAAAGGTATCGATGACATCATGACAACCAAATCTATGCTAGCACACAAAACAAAAATATGTACCCAATAGGTGAATTTATTTATAGAAATATGCCAAATTAGTTTTTATCATGAACTTAGAGAAACAATTCAAGGTGACCTCAAACTCTTGGTCAGTAGTATATATATAATATATATATATATATATATATATATATAATATATATATATATATTAGAGAGTCTGGTACGATGTATTGACAGAGTGAGGCGTGGGCTCTTGCCCTAGGCAGTTGTGACTTGGAGGAAAATAAAGATCTCATGAAAAATAGAAGTGGCTTTGTATTATTACTAAAAACTATAAAAGACACAAGGTAAGATGTCCCCAAGCACCACAAGTTGGTTTCCAGGCTCCAAACATCAAGGAATTGTCAGTCAACTCAGCTTCAACCCAAGAAAGAGAGACAGAACAGAGACAGATAGATACAGAGAAAAGAAAGAGAAGAAGAAAGAAAGAGAAAATGAAGAGAGGGAGAGAGAGAGAGAAAGAGAGAAAGAGAGAGAGAAAGAGGGAGAGAGAGAGAGAGAGAGAGAGAGAGAGACATACACACACACAGAGATAGACACAGATAGAAACAAAGGGTTAAAGACAACTGCAGGAGTGAATGATGGGTGACAAGGAGATTTGGTATTTCTCTCGAAATTGCGCAGAAAAAGAACAACAATACGAAGAAAGTGAAGGGATACGCTACGAAAAATGACTAAAAAAAAGAGGGGCATAATGGCGTTGAATAAAACATGAAAGTTTCCCGCCATTTCAAAAGAAACTAGGGTGATTCCTAAATGTCATTATCTAGGTCACAAAAGCAAAGGTTGAAGGAAATAATGAGAATTTTCTACATGTTTAATTTATTATCAAGAAATGACACATATTACCCAGGAACTAAATGTGTGTCATATCGTGTAATTTTAAGCATCATCTCAAAGGGATCTATTTTGCGGTGCTTGGATCCCATTGGTAAAAACGTCATCAACAGCGGATATGACGTCATCATATAAACTTAACACAGCCCCCTCGTTGTTGCCCCCCTTTTTTGAATGCTGAGATGTTCTATCCAAGCATTATGCAAAACAAGGTGGGTTAAATCCTACTTAACGGACATAAATTTCACCATCGTATATCACTTCGCCGAAAGAAAAAAATATCAAAAATCATGGAATTAACCGAATTTAATGGCATTTTCAGTGTTGATATTTAATGAATAAAAGATATAATGCACCAGTTATTTTATTTAAAAACTTTTACATTTTTTCAGGTCAGTTAACTACTACGTATCTTTGAGGCGTAACACAGATTCTTAAAGATACGTGGTTCAAAGTTTACTGACCTGAAAAAGTTTAAAAGTCTTTAAATAAAATAACTGGTGCATTATATTTCTTATTCATTAATATAAAAGTCGTCGCGGGCGGCCTAATGTCGCTATCAACCGGACAGCGAGAGGGTCTATCCCCTTTTCAATAGCGTTAGACCAAGGAGATTTTTTAGCATCTGAGGTGGAGCGCCACACCTACCATCAGTTCCTCACTTTACCGCACAGATCCCTGTGCTATCAACACTGAAAAGCTCATTAAATTCGGTTAACTCCCTGATTTCTTTTCTTTTGGCAGGGTGACATACGATGGTCGAATTTAGGTCCGTTAAGTTCGATTTAACCACAAGGTATTTACTTATTATGTCTGCGAAGGGAAAGATGTACCAAATAACAAAGTAACAATTTACAAATTTTAATTTCTTTTTATAAAATTTTAAAGAAAAGGAAAGGTGCTCTCGTATTTTATGTATAAATAGCATTGTCAAAAACTACCGAAGTAGCCTTAACCCTAACCCTAAACCTACCTCAACCCTAGCGTCTCAAAGGTTTCGGGTATTTCTGTAAAATGTAATGCTTTTTATTTATAATCTAATGATATTATCTCTTGCGCGCTATTGTGTGTAAGTACCTAAAAACGAACTTCCTTTTGTCATATTCCACAAGGGTATCTTGATCAGTCATTGAACTTTTTCAGCCAACATTCGTATCTGTATGTAAAACGGAAAGAAAATGAAGAATGGAATAAAATAAAACATGATCGAACGTACATAATCCTGGCATGTAGATAATTAATTTGACTAATTTACATATTTTGCCTCCATTCGTCCACGTGTAACACTAATGTGTTCTTCTCTGTCCTCCACTCCGACCTGATTTGGTTTGGTTTGTTTTGTTTTACGGCATATCAACCTCAGTGGGTCATTTAATGCTGATAAAGTTTTGAAATAAATCAATTCTTAATGGATACTCATTTTTTATAAACTCATGTTTTTCTATTTAACCCATAGATGGGACCCTAACAGGTACTATCACTCCGGGTTAGAGTGGACCAGGGAGCAATGATGATGAAGGGGTGCTCCACATTCCCCAAACCCCCAGAACTGGAACCTCACCATCAGATAGAGTTTAACGTCATTACCAAGGACATGTAGCCCTCTGCCAGGGCCTTCTAGCACCCATATGATAAAAAGGGGTTGGGGCTTGCCATTAAGGCAACAGGGTTGGGGCAATCATATAGGTGCTAGGGCTTGACGTGACCAGCCGATTGATCGGAGGGGGCCGCTCTACCGCCCGTCTAGCCCAAGAAAGGGCCAAAGTGGAGTATTGCAAGTCATGAACTGCTCAACTACATGGGTTCTATCCTTAAGCATCACGGGTCGCCATCTACGACCAAGAGGTGGCCCCATTGGGGGAATCTTACCACTCTGCAGAGATGCAATCGGTGCATTCTAACGCCCCAGTCTACAGGGTGGACTCCGACCTGAGATCAAATCAAAATGTGGAATGTATTACAGGAGAAACCAAAAGAATAGATATCTAAATTTCCTTGACAAAGTATACCCATTTACCCATCCACACATCCCCCCACGCATCCCCCCATCATCAAATATATACGAGGATTCCTTTAACCGTATAACTGTGTGCATATTGTTTGAAACTATAGTTTACAAATTATTACTATTAGTTACTTCAAACCTTGTAATTGCTTGCTGGAAATACTGACTTTGGCATTAAACCCAAGACAGATTAACGTGCCATAAAAACAATCTTTTGAAGAGCCTAAAAAATACTTTTGCGAAATAAAAATAAGTTCTGCTATAAACCAATTTCAATCACTGTAGAGTTTTTATTAATGGAAAATGTTGTGTCCTTAAAAGGGATACAATAAGACAAAGTTGTAATCGAGAGTAAGGACCAGTCAATACGTTCGTAGATTTGAAATAGAGGGTTGTATTGTAGAGAACTACAATAAGAGAGACAAGGAATTGTGAGGTATGCTAATAATCCCTAAAGCCAGCTCAGCCAAAAGTCTATTTCCCTCTTCTTGTTATTATTAGTTAATTGAAAGCATGCAATTACTTGCTAAAAAGACTGACTTTGGCATTAGATAACCTGAGACAGGTTGACGTGCCATAAAACCAACCAAAAAACTACTTCCCTCTTCTTGTTATCAATTACTTGAAAACATGTAATTTTGCTAAATAGACTGACTTTGACATTAGATAACCCAAGACAGGTTGACGTGCCATAAAACCAACCAAAAGTCTACTTCCTTCTACTTGCTGAAAATAATGACTTCGGCCTTAATTAACCCCACAAGGATTGACGTGCCATAAAACCAACTGAAAAGTCTACTTTCTTTTACACGTTGTTTTAAAATTTATTTCACCCTCTCTTTTTTTCTTCTTTTCTTCTTTATTTTGTTTCCCACTCTTTCCATATCTGCTACCTTCCTTTCACGTCACCCTCTTACCCTCAAAGATTACCCCCCTTCCCCTCTTTTTCTGCTAATCATTAAGACAGCCACAAGACCCAAACACACCAAACAACAGGAACTGCATTTTGTACCAATCTCTACACACATCAACTGGTTCAGCCCACTTCCAAACAAAACACTATAAAAGAAAAAAAAAAAAAAAAAAAAAAGAAAAGAAAAAAAAAAACTAAAAAAACCCCCAGTCCCATTCATAAACTGATATCATGGGCCGAAAACGTGTTAGATTTCTCGGTGACGTCATCGACACGTCATCTCGTTTCGTTCTCACATTTTCTCGCACGGTTTTTTTTTTTCGGCATTGTTTTTTTTGTTGTTTTTTTTTTGTATGTGTCTTTTTCGCCACCCATTCATTTTTTGTAATGTCATTTGTATACTTGGTTTTCTTTCTTTTTTTTTTTTAATTTATTTAGTCTCTCATTTGTTTTGTTCATTTATTTATATATGTATTCTTAAATGGACTTATTTCTTCAATTATTTAAAACACAAAAAGCAAAAAAAAAAAAAAAAAAAAAAAGAAAGAAAGAAAAGAAAAAAAAATGAGAGGTAACATTTTTCTAATACCTATCATTCCATTCCTCTGTGTCTCCATTCATTCATCTCCGCACTAGGCTTTAAAATTCACTTCTCCAAACAAGGCATAGAATTAATTAAAACAAGGACATTATATATATATATATATATATATATATATATTATATATATATATATATATATATATATATATATATATATAAAGATAAGATAATAGACAAACGGTTTAGCCCGAGAAACCATATCCTGTCCTACTTAACAGTTTTACTAACAGTCTACTGCAGTTAGATTTTTTTAAAAATTAATATCTACGAGATGGGTTCAATCCGTCCTTGTAGAAGAATAGTAGTGACACTATTTAACTAATAAGCGAGAGAGACAAATAGGCGGCTAAACCTCCCTCAATTGTATTAGTCCAAAAGGAGCTATGTCGCAGTCTAACACGTTGGTCACTGTGCCACGAGGCCTCCCTCCATAAAAAACTGCAACTTACAAAAAACATAAAAGAACAACAGTCCATTTTGGCCCTATCTTGGGCTAGACGGTCCGTCGGAGAGGCCGCCTCCGATCAATCGGCTGGTCACGTCAAGCCCTAGCACCTATATAATTACCCCAACCCCGCTGCTCTTATGGCAATCATATGGGTGCTAGACGGTGTGGATTAGGGTCTACATGTCCTGGGAATGAACTTAAACTCTATCTGATGGTGAGGTTCCAGTTCTAGAGGTTTGGGGAATGTGGAGCACCCGTTTATCCCCATTGCTCCCTGGTCCACTCTGACCCGGAGTGGTAGTACCTGTAAGGGTCCCATCTATGGTTAAATAGAAAAATGTGTTTATAAAAAACTTAATTATCCATTAAGAATGAATTCATTTAAAAAATTTGTTGGTATTAAATGACCCACTGAGGTTGATATGCCGTAAAACAAAACAAAACAAAACAAACATTCAGGGTATTTGATTCATTGTATTGGTATATATATTTGATTTGTATAAAAATTTACTTTACTATAAAGGAAAAAGAACCTTTTTGTGTAGTGCAATGGTTACTGTAGCATGAAATGGGCACGGCGAGTCAAGTTCAAATCCTGAACGAGGCTGGTTGCATTTTACATAGCGCTGAAACCCTTGTGAAAGGTATGAATTCAATTAATCTCCTTATGGGCAAATAGTAGACAGACTGGGCTTTTTAACCTTGGTTGGCAACTAGTCTAGGAGAAGGAAAAGCTCCGAATTCAAAGCTGTTATACTACGCTTAAAATTGACCTTGTGTCACATCCTACTCATGCGAAATTTTCGGTTTTTTTTCTCATTTTTCTATTTTAGAATATTGTGAAGGAATTGGTTGAGAATATTAACTGAGTTAATATCTTATCTTTTATAAGGGAGGTAGGCCTATATTAAAAGAATATGTGGTAATTCCATTTCACTTAGCGCTAATACCATTGGAAAGGTATGAATCCTAGTCTCCCTCCAGCTATGGATAAATAGTAGGGCGGACTGGGCTCTTTAACCTTGGTCAGGCAACCGGTCTAGGAGAAGGAAAACTCTGAATTCAAGCTGTTGAACTCCGCTTAAGAAATTGACTTTGTGTCACATCCTGCTCGTGCGGAGGGGTTGGTAAATATATATATTAAAAGAATATACATTATTATGTATATGTATACAAATATGATATATATTATTATATATATATATATATATATATATATATATATATATTTGGGAGAATATGTGCTTTGTCGGCTAAAAAAAACATATCAAAACACATCGTTTGTGTATTTACTTCTCATATATATATATATATATATATATATATATATATATATTCCAAAATATATTCTATCTATATTATCCATAGGTTAGGAACTGATGGTAGGTGTGGCGGTCCACCTCAGATGCTAAAACAATCTCCTTGGTCTAGCGCTAGTGAAAAGGGAATAGACTCCCTCGCTGATTGGCTGATACCGGCTTTAGGCCACCCCAACGATATTCTAGATCTTAAAAACATATTTTTGTCTGTATTATTTAAAGTTTATTTTTTATCTGTATTATTTAAAGTTTTTGAGCTGTTGTCCTAACCTTTATTGTTATATACACAACGTTTTGGCCGATGTGCTCTACGGTCTTCTTGAGTGTTTTTATTGAATTCAGGAACCTTCTTGTTGAACTCAGGAACTTTCATGTCGTAACTGGGAGCCTTCATGGAACATCCAGCCAAACTCTTTATTCAATTCATTGGGGAAAATAATTCTCATTCCGTTAGCCATGACTGAATACAGGTATTTGCCTCTCATCCCACTTATGAGGGTGTGACACAAGGACATTTTTATGTGGGCCCACCACAAGCCGAAACTCATGGGTGGTAGGTGGAAAAAATTGCGTCGATCTCGTCGGCATTCCCCCTTAAGGGGGTGCCTCAGGCGCTGGGCAACAAACCCAGCCATGCCCTTTAAATCAAGGGGACAGGTATTGCCTGGGGGATAGCCCCCTGGGGTCGACGCTATTAACTTGTAAAGATCTGGGGTTGAAGCCACTGGACCCCCACCGCGTGGGCGGGTTCACATGACTGGGTACAAGTGATAAGCTATGTTAAGCATTCTATGTTATTTTTCACCTGTAGTCAGGATTGAACCTGTAACCTCTAGATGATTTTCACTTTGAACTGTATTAAAACAACCCTTATTACATTACGCCATGTGTCCATTTTTCTAAATACAACCCTAATAATTTCCAAACAGACCCAATCGACGCATGAAATGGGCCCTAAGAGCTACTACCGCTCTGGGTCAGATGGGACCGGTAGTGTCGACGAGGAAGTGACTCCAGACACCCTAGAGATCTAGAACGAGAGCCTCACTATCAGATAGAGCTTAGTGTCACATCCTGAACACTCGAAAGTGTGGGAAATACAGAAAAGAAAGAGAGTCAAGTGTCAGTAAATTTGACATAATCTCGGCTTACTGTCAAATCACGCTGGAAGACCCGGCTTCTCGCGATATTATCGGAGTTAAGCAACACTGAATCTACTTAGTAAATTAGGGTAGACAC
>CM042168.1:40286249-40311249 GCA_023376005.1 Doryteuthis pealeii | reverse complement strand
TTTTTTGTTTTTTTATCCGACTGCAGGGGATTGTTGATAACTCAATTAGTGAGGGCATATATTTATTTCTAGGATGAACGAAATGAAATTGTTACTAGGCCAGCACAGAATTTTTCATGCTTTTTTGTTGTCTTTTTACTTATATTTGAAAAGTATTCTATGCGCTGGTGTAATGGTTAAAGTCATGGAAAATGGACTCGTCGCCCGAGTTCAAATCCTGGATGTGGTAATTGCATTTCACTTAACGGTAATCCTCTTGGGAAAGGTATGAATCCTACACTCCCACCAGCTATGCATAAATAGTAGGGCAGACTGGGATCTTTAGCCTTGGTTAGGCAACCGGTCTAGGAGAAGGAAAACTCTGAATTCAAACCTGTTAAACTCGCTTAAGAAATTGACCTTGTGTCACATCCTGCTCGTGCGGAGGGGTTGGTATATATATATATATATATATATATTTGAAAAAACGATCAGGTTAATCTAGCGCATAGGGTGGGGGGTATAAATACTTTTTTCCTAAAAGTTAAATAAAGTCGAGTGTTTTCTATGGCGATTTTGCTGCTGCAGACGATTCTGATGAGATCATTGACCGAGGATGTCATTTTTTTATTAATAATAATATATGTGGTAGGAAGATTATGTTGCTCCAATACAAAAATCAGGTTGGGTCTGACTGATTTACTGGATGGATGAATGGTTGTCTTTCATAAACTATGAGTTTAACGAGATAACATGCAGAGTACTTCCCCTGAATGACATCTTACTTACCCCCCTCTCTCTCTCTCTCTCTCTCTCTCTCTCTCTCCCTCTCTGTATGCCAGTCCGTCTCTATCTCTCTTTCTCTTTCTCTCTCTCATTTCTCATCTATCCTCATTACTTTTCTCCTCTTCTCCGTCCATGAATTTTGTGTCTAACTTTCTCTGTCTCTCTCCCCCTCCCTCTCTCTCTCTCTCTCTCTCTCTTTCTTTCTCTCCCCTCTCTCTCTCTCTCTCTCTCTCTCTTCTCTCTCTCTCTCTCTCTCTCTCTATATATATAATATATATATATATATAATATATATATATATATTCTCTGTGTAAATATATTCCTATTCTCTCTTCCTCTCTGATATATACATATTTTATCTTTCTCCTTCCGTTCCGATCTTTCCTTCTCTTTTTCTCTATCTCTCCCCCCCGCTCCCCCCCTCTCTCTCTCTCTCTCTCTCTCTCTCTCTCTATCTTTATTTCTTTCTTCTCTTTCTCTCTCTCTCTCTCTTTATTTCTTTCTTTCTTTCTCTCTCTTTCTCTCTCTATTTTTCTCTCTCTCTCTTTCTCTCTCTTAATTCACTTCCCTCTTTCTAGCTTCGTTTCAATTTCTCTTTCTCTTTTCTTCCTACTCTGTCTCTCTGTCTGTCTCTCAATATTTCTTTACTTTTTTTCTATTTCCCTTCTTTCTAATGACCCTCTCCCTCTCTTTCTCCCCCTTCTCTCTCTAAGTTTTTACCCCCCTCTCTCTCTCCACTTTCTCCTCCCTACTTTCCTTTCTTTCCCCTTTCCTGCCACTATTTTTTGGCCTCAATACTCTCAACGGCCATGATATATTCCACATCTGTTGTTTATACTCCAATGCCATTGACACTTGCGTCTTAATACAGCGACACCATTTATACGCGGTTTTTTCATTCTCTGGTTTCGTTTAACCGCGTTCAATACCACAAAATAAACAATCCATAAATTTCGCTTAACAACATTTTTAAGAGCAAAAAGCATTAATAATATGGTAACAAGTAAAAAAAAAAAGTAAAAGTCGTCGGGATAGCTTAAAGTCGGTATCAGCCAGACAGCGAGGGAGTCTATCCCCTTTTCACTAGCGCTAGACTAGGGAGATTGTTTTAGCATCTGATGAGAGCGCCACACCTACCATCATCTCCCCCTTTTATCGCACAGATCCCTGTGCTACTCATACGCTGAGTTGGCGAGGGCCGGTATCGAACTAATACCATTGGGAAAAGTATGACACCCCTTATTCCCTCTGCTATGGTTTAAATAATATCACTACTATTCTTCTACAAGGAATGCTTTGATATTAAATAACCCGATAACCTTGATATGCCAAAGGTGGGGAGACACTTCGTGGCTAACGTGCTAGACTGCGATATTAGTGAGTTTGAATGTCAGTAGCTCTAATAAGTTCACTTTCGGACTAATACGCTTGGGAAAGGTATGGATCCCACATCACCTAATTATTGGTTAAATAGTATCACTACTGTTCTTCTTCAAGGATGGTTTTGGCATCAAATAACCCGCAGAGATTAGTATGCCTATAAATAAAGACACCAAACTATAATTATACGCCTTCAAACAATTCTTGTTTAATAACTACGGTCATTTGTTTGCAAATAATTATATAGTTTCAAGCATTCTTATCCAATACAAATGATTTTAAACTATCTATAGATGAATCCCTACCACGTACTCCCACTCCGGGTCAGAGTGGATCTGGGAGTAATTGTGATGAAGGGATACTCCACACTCCCAGAGCCCCAGAACAGAAACCTTATCACAAGATGCAGTTTAGCGTCATACCCAGGACATTAAGACCCTTAAGCACCGCTTTCTAGCACATATATGATAAAAAGCGTTGGTGGGTTTGTTATGAGAGCAATAGGGTCGTGACAGCTATAGAGGTGCAAATGCTTGGTATGACCAGCCTGTTACAATTTATATGGTAGCATAAATTGTTGACAGACCCTGTAGCGAGAATTCAAAGGGGCCAGTGGAAAACTATCAGGGTGGTTATAGCTTTGTGACTCCTGGAGGCACGAATCTCGCGCGTAACGTGATTAGTTAGTTAGAAAATCAGATACAACCTGAGTTTTGAGCAGAGAGAATTCCTCTCTATCTGCTGGGGTTGATATCTCCCGCGCGGAAGAACATGGGCGAAATACAATATTGATCAAGGAAAAATGTATTGTGGTTTAATTAATTGCAGGACTAAAAGAGTTAGCCCTTAGAAGAAGCAGTTGGAAGACTAGGATGAGATGACGGCCAGTCAATAAGTATCAAATCTCTGTCTGTCTGTCTGTCTGTCTGTCTGTCTGTCTCTCTCTCTCACCCAAGTTTCCTCTCTCGCGTATATACCCGATATTTGACGCACAATGTTATAAGTGGTATACAACAAACCGACTGCCTGCCTAGTCCAAGTCCATTGAGTTATAGCCATAGACCGCTCAGCAACCAGGATTCTGTCTTTAAGAATCATGGGTCGCCACCCACTGCCAAACAGTGCGATAAAATGTTTACCGTGATTGTTAATATATTAGATAAATTTTAAGACTTTCTTTTGGAGACATTGTCTGTTTTTTTTTTGTTTTGTTTTGTTTTGTTTTTTGTTTGTTTAAAAAAAATATTTTTTCATTTAAATAATTGTATCTGTTTGTTCTTATAGGGAATCCTGGCCTGTGTATACTCGGATTCGTTACCATTACCCCTTCCAGAGGAGATGTGCCACCTGCAATGCCCTATGGTTTTGAGTATGATTTTGAGGGCAACCAAATGTGTCAGTGTCGTGACCCTTGCAAAGTAAGTCTACAAAAATACCTTTCACTTTTTCATCTTTTTCCCTATCGATTCTACAACTAGGGTTGTGCTCCCTTCGTCCTAACGATCTTGACAAGGGCTAGAAACCACTTCTCCCTGTTATTTTTTCCCGTCACAAGATATCAGGATATAATACATTCTAGACATTCTAGACATTCTCTCTGGCAAATATGTATATATATCTGATGAGTATATATATATTTATGTGCATTATATATATGTGTATATATATATAAATATATATATATCATAGTGTGTACGGAAATAACCTACTCTAGTAACACCATAAGATTTTCAGGGTTCGATCCACTTAATTAATCAAGATATTGATTAATTACAGCTAACTGTAGGAGTTCATGTTGTAATTATAATTACATGAACTCCTGCAGTTAGCTGTAATTAATCAATATATTAATCAATATCTTGATTAATTCAGTGGATTTAACCCTGAAGCTCCTAATGGTGAAACTCGAGTAGGTTATTTCTGTACGGACTATAATAATAAATCCGCTCTACTTACGTATTGACCATTTTATGTTTGTTATAACGCTGGCTTAAGCGAGTAACACTTGTACCAACCAAATATTGAGACCAAGCCAATATTTTTACTGCTAAGTCATTCCTTTTACAACACACACACACACACACACACATATATATATATATATATTATATGTGTGTGTGTGTGTGTGTGTGTGTAAGGTAATCCAAATGACTGATAAGTAAGGGATGATTCTATTTGAGATAATCGAAAACTCACAGTACAATCATGCTGTATGCTCTTGTAGATGCAAACATATATACTCATACAAGGACTTTTATAAATCCCTAAAAACAGCTCAATGTATAATAATCAATAATTCAAATTATATACAGAGCAATATTTAACTTTCAAAGAAAGAAAAACTTTACATATAATATTTGTTAAATCCGTCTGATGAGGCTAGACTCATTTTTTTCTTTAGTTTCTGGTCGATATAAATTTCTTAATTTTTTCCTTCTTTGAAATATATATATATATATATATATATATATATATATATATATATATATATATATATATATATATATAGGGAAAATATTTTAGTTGTTTTAGAAGCATAAACAATGAAGATCAAAAACAAACTGATGAATATTGTCTACTTAATCTTACTCATTATCTGATATTTCGAGATTCATCTCTTTCTGTGCTGTCAACTGTATCCAAGGTGTAACCAATGTATTTCTTTTTGTTTATTATTATGAGAGTTGTGCTGTTCCATGACTTGTATGTGATGTTTCTAGCCAAAAAGGAAGTTTACGTCTCGTTACTGAAATAGTGTAATTTTATATATGGGTGTAATTTGTAAATCAGCTTTGTTTGTTTATTTTGGATTCATTAAATGCGATGTTTTGGGTTATTTATTTGAGAAGTATCCATTTAAGAAACCGATATAATAGTTGTGTTCATGTTTGTGTGAGTGTGTAGTTTGTATATCCATTTGATTTATTGTTATATACGTGTGTATATGGAACACGGAACCCTGTGTCTATAAGCATGTATTTGATCTTGTCTAGCTAGAGTGCACCCGGTCTGTATATAATATATATATATATATATATATATATATATATAATCAATAGTAATGTATTATGGATGATTTAGACTCATAACTTAAAGTTTCATGGTTATACAATCCTCAGATGAGTCAATTGGTTGAGATCTTAAAAACCAGTAGTCAAATAGTTAAGATCTTAAAATACCTTTTTAGTCAACCATTTGACTACTGGTTTCTAATATCTCAACCATTTGACTCAACTGACGATAGCATAACCATGAAAGTTTAAGTTATGAGTCTAAATCCTCCATAATATAATTACTATTGATTATAAATCTGCTCTGCTTTATTATCACTGAGCATCTTTTCATGCCAATACTTTTCTCATTTATTCTCTATTCATTCTATACTATATATATATATATATATATATATATATATATATATTAGTTAGTTGTCCATTGTATCCGATGATGACACCATGCAAATCTGCTTTCTACATTTGATTCGATCTCTGGTTACGTCTTGCCAGCTGCCTATGGGGATGTTCACGTCCTCTAGGTTTCTTTTGATTTCCTCCCAGAACGGCAATGTCGGTTGTATCTTTGGAGCTCTTTGACGCTCCTTCTTTCTGGTCTATTTGAGCTGGGTCTATCAAGCATTATTCAGATATTCCACAAAGCAAGTTCCTTTGACAGTTTGAATTTATATTATATATATATATATATATATATATATATATATATATATATATATATATATTGACTATGCCTGCGGAGGTCCCGGTTTCGATTTCTGTCGGAGGGAAGTCGTTAGTATACATCGCTGATGAGACTTAATAAAGTCGAAACAGTCTGTACGATGTTCTACACACCGAGCGATCCTTTGCGATGATTACACTTCATTTTCTATATATAAAAAGTATCGAATTTTATGCGATACATGCATTGTAATTGCCTTCAAGCAAAAATATAATATATATATATATATATATATATATATATCAGTCATCTACAGACACGTGTTTCGACGTGTACGTCTCATCAGTGCTGCTCGACTTTGTTTAACAGCTACCTCTAGCCGGGAGCGAAACCCGACAGAATTTTTGTCTGCCAAGCTCCTTACCCTTACGGGCTTGGTAACTGTTAGTCAGGGGTAAACAATCAATTGATACATACTTCAGGATGTATGTTTTTACAATCACCAGAGAACTCAATTCTGTAAACAACAGGCGAGTAAATGCTTTTATAACACACACACACACACACCACAACATACACACATAACACACACACACACACACCGCACACACACACACACACATATATATATATATATATATATATACCAACTCTTCCGCATGAAGGAAGATGTGAGACGTCAATTTCTTAAGCGGAGTTTAACAGGTTTGAATTCAGAGTTTTCCTTCTCCTAGACTGGTTGCCTAAAAAGGTTAAAGAGCCCAGGAGTGCTCTATTATTTTACCCATAGCTGGATGGAGATTAGTTGGATTCTTACCTTTCCCAAGTGTATTAGCACTATGTGATATACAGCTTCGTTCAGGATTTGAACTCAGATCGACGAGTCCATTTCCTACGATCCTAACCGTAAGACAAATAGAATTATTTCTTCGGTGTCATATTTTTGTTGTTGTTTTTAACAATTTTCAATCGGAGGCTTATCATCACGAGCACTTGTTTCGGTTACTAAAGGAGGTTGAGATTGGTTTTATTTCTTTACGCCTGAGATATACCAATAAGAGAGGAAATGCTCTCGAGACTAGGACAATAGTGCTGTGAAGCTTTCTTCCTGGTAGGTCTCCTCGTTAAACCGATTTTGTGTCATGTCACTGGTACCTCCGAGTGATTGATTGAAAATGGATTGGCTGAGAAAGCATTTCTGGAAATTGGGATCTGTGAGGTGTAGGTGTGGCGCTCCAACTCAGATGCTAAAAACAATCTCCTTGGTCTAGCGCTAGAGAAAACGGGACAACCCTACTCGATATATGGCTGATATCGGCTTTAGGCCACCCCGTGACTTTAAAACAAATTTATATAGTGTAAACCATTTGAGCCAAATGGGTATTATTAGATACTAGCAGGACCTGTAGATTTACCACAGTATGATAATTTAATTATTACAATGTATGATATGTTTACTTAAGAGCTATTGCCAAATAGTTCAATATATAAAAGTATAATAATCTTGACACTAGCCCACTCTCTCTCTCTCTCTCTCTCTCTCTCTCTCTCTCTCTCTCTCTCACTCACTCACCACACACACACACACACACACACACACACACTCTTTTTTCTTTAATTCCTTATTTTTATCTTTTCATGTTGTTCGATTGAAACAGATTAGATTAATCACTTTGGCGCGCTCACCCCTCTCTTTCTTTCTTTCTTTCTTTCTTATATTTTTTCTGGGTAGCATGTCCTTTTTCTTCCCTTTCTTTATAATACAAACAGAATGGTTTATTATTTAGCTGAAGTGACGATACTCATCAGAAATAAGAATTTGGCGGATAAGTAACACCAGATAATCAGAATTTACATTTTCTGCATTACATCTTGGACGTCTCATTTTTAACGAGAGGGTGTTGCAAGATGATCACGACCAACGAGCACGAGTATTAATATAAACATAGGGGTAATTCCATGTCAAAACAACCCCTTCAATTTTTCTGAAATTTTGTCCAAGTGTGGATTATACTAACGTTAGACAATCCACAAAATTTGAGCCTCCAATTTCAAATCTGTACACCGTTTCGGCCGATGTGCTCTCCGGACTGCTTCAGGTATTTCTTGTCGGACTCGATAACCATCTCGGCTCGTGAACCTTCTTGTAATCGGGAACCTTCTTGTCGTAATCGGGAGCCATCCTCTCGGCTTGTAGAAAAATGGGGGATGGTGCTGTCCCTTCACATAGTCTCAGAGGAAAGAAATCCCACGCAAGATGTCAGTTAAGGTGGGGGTGGTAGCCATTTCAACAGATTCATCGCCAATATGCCCGATCCATTTCCCTGACAGATTCTCATCGAGAAAGCCACTCAGTGCTCAGTGAAGCTCCCATTAAATTGAACACCCGCCTTGTTGAAAAATTAAATGATGTCATTTTTTTTCGGAAACATCCAGTAAGTAAATTTCCCACTGATTAGTTTGCAATTGTTGTTCGAATATATGAGATATTAATAATTATGGAGGCGCGTGGTGTAATGGTTATAGTCGTAGGAAATGGACTCGTTTCAAAAATTGACAGAGTAATGTTTAAATCTGGTCTTTAGGCAATGTTACATTTAACAACTGTCGTTTTTTTCCGTAATTTTCAATGCATTTTTATAATAAAATCATAGAGCGATGTTTTCTATACAGAAAATCTTTTTTCCGGAATCTCAGAATAACGGAATAAAAGAATAAGTTTAAATCAGGTCTTTAGGCGATGCTATCATTTACAACTGTCATTTTTTTCGTAATGTTTAATCCATTTCAATAGTAAAATCATAGAAATAATTGATTGGATTTTTTTTAAAAAATGCATTGGAAATGATTTTACTATGAAAATGCATTGGAAATGATTTTTACAATAAAAATGCATTGGATGATTTTTACTATAAAATTGGAAATGATTTTTACTATAAAAATGCATTGACAATGATTTTTTACAATAAAAATGCTTGGAATGATTTTTACTATGAAAATGCATTGGGAATGATTTTTAATAAAAATGATTGAAATGATTTTTACTATAAAAAAATTGGGGAATGATTTTTTACGATAAAAAAGCATTGGAAATTATTTTACGATAAAAAGGAATTTTGAAAATCATTTCTGATATACATTTTCGTTCACAATGATTTTTACTCCAAAATGCATTGGAAATTATCAAAAAATATTTTACTATAAAAATGCATGTGAAATTATTTTTTACTATAAAAATACATTCGAAACGTTTTTTACTATAAAATATAGAAATACCTTTAAGAAAATGTAATTTCTTCGAAAAGAAACGAACAAAATATTGGAAAAGGAAGGGAAAAAGAATGAAAGAACCGAAATGGTTAAGAATTAAGAAAATTCCAGAAGAAGAAAGAAAGAAAGAAAGAAAGAAGGACAAAAAAGAAGGGAATAAAAAGAAGAAAGAAAGAAAGAAAGAGAGAGAGGACAATAAATGTTGAGAAAGGAAAAAAAGAAAGAAAAAGGAAAGAAAGAAAGAAAGAAAGAAAGAAAGAAAGAAAACAGAGAGAGGCGAAAAGTATAGAATGAAAGACAGAAAAAAACAATAAAAAGACGCACAAAAGACAGAAAGAAAGAAAGAAGAAAGAAAGAAAGAAGTAGGAAGCAAGAGAAACATGGCGGAAACGTAAAAAAAAACAAGAAAAAAAGAGAAAATAAAGGAAAAAATAACAAGAGAATCGCCGAAAAAAAGAAAGAGAGAAAGAAGAAAAGTTCCTAAAGGAAGCACAAAACCCCGTAGAGGGGCGCATTTCAGTTCAGCTCGAACTGTTTGTGACGACAGGAAGGAAGAACCCCCCCCAAAAAAAAGACAAGAATGGAAATAGAAACCTACTTCAACAACAGCATGTAATTCTTTGGTAATTTTTTTGTTTGTTTGTTTGTTAACAACACACCACACCCACCCCTGCCCAGGTGCCCGCCCCTCGAAGTTGAAAGACTGCACAACTCTACTCCGTCTTGTTCATAAAATCACCATAGCAACATGCGTTTTGCTGAAAAGGTAATCTTCAGACCGTGACGACGACATCGGCCTAGAATACGGGAAAGAATCCAAAGGAAAGAATGGTACCAAACGAATTTCAAGGAACCGTTATATGGGGGGGGCGAAGGAGAGAGGGAAGTTGAAGGGAGGGGGGGTAGATGTGTGGCAATAGTTAGCAAGCAGGCCTTACAAACTAATTTAGTGAATTGAATCTCTACTATATGCACAATATATATATAATATATATATATATATATATATATATATATATATTATATATATATATATATATATATATATATATATATATATATTATATATATATATATATTATATATATATATATATATATATATATATATATATATATATATATATATATATATATATATATATATATATATATATATATACTATTTGGTGGGTCCAAGTTTCTTGGTATAAGGTGATTCTAAGCTGGTCCTATTCTCTAACAGTAGTTTGTTGTAAAGTTCAGGTTCCGTATGAGAGCTCCATGTTTAATTTTAATAAATAGAGCAAATTTATTTGTGAATAAAAAGGCCTTAAATACCAGGGGTATCATGATTATGGGCCATTTCCACTCGTGGATATTTGAGGCACACCGAGATTCGTCAGATCACTTTATTCAAACTGGCAAATTTTATGATTTGGCTATTTGCCAGTTTGAATAAAGAAGGATCTGACGAAGCTCGGTGGGTCTCAGACACCCAAGAGTGGAAATGGTCCATAATCACGATATCCCTGGTATTTAAGGCCTTTTTATTCACATATATATATATATATATATATTTACGGCCAAACATATATATATATATATATTAATGTTTTGTAGATAACATGGGTGATATATTTCCAAGCAGACAGTACTCAATATCATTGATAGAGCTTTTATATTTGAGTTAAGGTACTGTGTACATGAAGTCAACACCTGATTACTAGCTTATGCGATCTTAGACCATGAAACTTTTTACGTATTTTTTAGCTAGCGATAGGCCATAGAGATAGAGTGCCACACCTACCACTCTGCACGTTTGGAAGGGGTTATGTAAATAATTGGGTATATCCTGTTACACTGATTTACTATCTCTTTAAAAAAAATGGAATTCACAATACTGAAGAAGGCCGGAGGGCATATCAGCCGAAACGTTGTACAAATAACAATAAGGATGGGACAATAGTCCGAATAATGCAGTTAATACTTTTTTTTATTTAGCAGTATTCGAGGTGTCATAAAAGTTTCAGGACTGGTGTTACAAAAAAATTATTTCAAATCTACAGTACAAACTATAAGTGATCCCCTCCAAAGTAATCCCCCTGGACTCTAATGCACTTTCCCATCCTTCTCTGCCATACACTCCTGGAAGGATTCTCCCGGGCTTCTACGTAGGTCTGTCGTTATGGCCTTTTTGATATCGTGCACATCCTCAAAACGGGTTCCCTTGATGACCCTCTTAAGCTTGGGTAAGAGGAAAAATCACATGCAGCCAGGTCGGGCGAGTTGGGAGGTTGCTCCAGCACAGTGATCTTCTTCTAGGCCAGGAACTCTCTGACACTCAGGGCAGTGTGGGTAGGTGCATTGTCATGGTAAAGCGCACACGAGTTTTCCTACCACATCTTTCGCCTCTTCTCGCGCACTGAATGAAGCAAACGCCGCAGTATCTTTTTGTATACATGCTGGTTGATCGTCTGGTCCTGTAGCTAGAACTCGCAGAGAGAAAAGAAAAAGAAAGAGAACATGAAAGAGAAAAGGAATGAGAGAAAGAAAAGAAAGAGAAGATGAGAAAAAACGAGAGAAAAGAAAAAGAAATAGAACAAGAAAGATAAAAGGAATGAAAGAAAGAAAGGAAAGAGAATAAGAAAGATAAAAGGAATGAAAAAAAGAAAGGAAAGAGAAAATGACAGAGAAAGGGAATGAGAGAAAGAAAAGAAAGCGAAGAAAAAAAACGAGAGAAAAGAAAAAAGAATGAGAACATGAAAGAGAAAAAGAATAAGAAAAAGAAAAAGTAAATGAAAGAGAAAAAAGAACGAGGATAAGAAAATAAAGAGAAGGAAAGAGAAAAGGAATGAGGGGAAAAATAAAGAGAACATGAAAGAGAAAAGGAATGAAAGAAAAAAAGAAAAAGAAGAAAAAACATTCGAGAAAAGAAAAAGAATGAGAACACGAAAGAGAAAAGGAATGAGAGAAAGAAAAGAATGAGGACAAGAAAGAGAAAAGGGAATGATAAAAAGAAAAGAAGGAGAACATGAAAGAGAAAAAGAATGAAAGAAAGAAAAGAAAAAGAAGAAGAAAAAACATTCGCGAAAAGAAAAAGAATGAGAACATGAAAGAGAAAAGGAATAAGAGAAAGAAAAGAAAGAGAAGAAAAAACGAGAAAAAGGAAGAATGAGAATATGAAAGAGAAAAGGAATGAGAGAAAGAAAAGAAAGAAAAGAAAGAAAAAGAAGAAGAAAAACATTTGAGAAATGAAAAGAATGAGAACACGAAAGAGAAAAGGAATGAGAGAAAGAAAAGAAAGAGAATAAAAAACATTCGATAAAAGAAAAAGAATGAGAACACGAAAGAGAACTCGAATGAGAGAAAGAAAAAATAAATGAAAGAGAAAAAAAAAGTTAATTTCTGGAACGGAACATTTTTAGCAAGAAACCATTTATTCTAATTTCTTTCTTTCATTTCTTTCTTCCTTACTTCTTTACGCGGGGGCGGAAGATAGCTACCATTACCTAACAGCTTCCTCTACATTCTTTTCTCCTTTTATTTATTTTTTAATCTTTTTACTTTTTTATTTTTTTAATTCCAACCATTCATCCCGAAATCCCCTGCCCCCACCAAAACTACCAAACCCCCGCCCTGCCCTCACCATGCTCTTCCATTCTTACAGAGTCACAGAAACAAGGCCTCTTAAAAAACACAAGTACGGATTTCATTGCTCACGAACACAGACCATAAACATGTGCTTACACGACATTACTCGGAGTGGAAGGTTTTTTTATTTCTTGATTTTATTTTATTTTATTTATTTATATATTTTTTGTTCTCTTTCTCAAGAGCGACAGGAGGCCGAGGCTGATGTGATAAAAACCGTCGTGTAATGTTTAAAAATTCAATTTCATTTCACTAGCACAAAACCAGTGACACCCCTGTCGCAGGGGCCTAGAGTACTTTGTAGAAATCTAATAATTCTTCTCACCTCCCCAAAAGTTTAAGACTTCTTACCACCCCCTAAAAGTGCCAACCCTGTTGGAGGGGTGTAGAATACCCTGTAGAAGCGTCATAATTCTTCACACACCCTAAAAGAGCCAACCTAGAATACCCTGTAAAAGTCTGCTAATACTTCTCACCCCCAAAAAGTGCAAACCGTGTCGGAGGGGCCTAGAATACCCTGTGAAAGTGTTAGACCCCTTCCCACCCCAAAAGGGCTAACGCTGTCGGAGTGGTGTAGAATACCCTGTAGAAGTGTTATAATTATTCACACACACACACACACACACACACACAAAAAAAAAAGAGCCAACCCTATCGAAGAGGCCTAGAATACCCTGTAAAAGTCTGATAATACTTTACACCCCCCAAAAGTGCAAACCGTGTCGGAGGAGCCTAGAATACCCTGTGGAAGTGTAAGACTCCTTCCCACCCACCCAAAAGGTGCTAACCTCGTCGAAGGGGCCTAGAATACCATGTAGAAGTGTTATAATTCTTCACACCCCCTCCCCAAAGAACAAACCCTACCGGAGAGGCCTTGAATACCTTGTAAAAGTGTGATAACACTTCTTACACCCAAAAAGTGCAAACCGTGTCGGAGGGGCCTAGAATACCATGTAAACGTTTAAAACTTCTTTCGACCCCCAGAAAGTGCCAACCCTATCGGAGGGACCTAGAATAACCAATAGAAATGTAATAATTCTTCTCAACCCCCCAAAAGTGCCAACCCTGTCGGAGGGGCCTAGAATACCCTGTAGATATGTAATAATTCTCCTCCCTCCCACCACCACCCAAAAAAGGGATTGTTCTTGGTAGCTATTCATTAAACCCCGCCAAACAAGCATGAAAAAGTTATACAGCCTTTACATATATACATATGTATATATTCATCAGTAAAATTATCTCTCCCACTAGATGTGCTGATAGACTGGTGGTTAGGGACTCTGCATATCTGCATGAAGCGATAAGACAAATAGAAATATTTCTTTGGTGTCAAATAGTTGAGCCCTATTGAGGGTTTAATAAAAACCGAAAAGTTTTAGCATCGGCTTTCTAAATATCAATCATTTTCTTCTTTATTTTCTATATCTTAGGTTGAATGAATGAAGTTGTATTTGGTAATGAAACACACAAAGAGTTTCAGCCCTGTCGGATAGGGCTTTAGAATACCCTGACTGCACCTCTGCAGAGGGGAAAAACTCCCGCCCCAAATAGAGACACCTCTTGGCCGTGGGTGGCAACCAGAATCCTTGCGGATGAGCAGTCCATGACATGCAACACTCCACTTTGGCCCTTAATTAGGCTAGACAGACGGCCGAAAAGGCCCCCTCTGGCCTATTATCTGGTCACGTCAAGCCCTAGCACCTATATGATTGTCACAACCCTATGGTAAACCCCAACCCTTTTTTATCATATGGGTGCTAGAAGGTGGTGGCTGAGGGTCTTCATGTCCTGGGTATGACGTTAAACTATCTGATGGTGAGGTTCCATTTTTGGAGGTTTGGGGAATATGGAGCACCCCTTCATCACCATTGCGGGTGATGAAGGGGTGCTCCATATTCCCCAAACTCTGACCCGGAGTGGTAGTACCTGTTAGGGTCACATCTATGAGTTAAATAGAAAAAATGAGTTTAAAATAATTGAGAATGGATCAAACAAGACGTCTTTAGCATAAAATAACGCAACAAGGGTTGACATGCCATAAATTAAACTAACTCATCTATAATTTTTTTAGCAAAAAAAAAAAAAAAAAAAAGAAAGAAAAATGAGTTCAACATTTTTTATTCTAAACTATCGCTATGAATTTTTCAAAACTTTGCCGACATTAAATGACCCACTGAAGTTGATATGCCGTAAAACAAAACAAAACATTGTCGGATTTTATATCCTTTTTTTCTTCATATCTTTGGGTGAATGAATGAAGTATTTGGCAATGAAAAACACATAGAGTTCAAATTTCTACTCGCCTGATGTAGACACGCCGTAGATAAGCCTATAAGACGCCGTCTTCCTCACCTCCTCCACATTCCTCATCGGTGCTACTTACCAAATATCTTAACCGGCGAACGGACGTGTACCGTTGAACCCCGTGTTAGATATTTCTTTGTAACGATAGTTATTCGCACTCACCTGATTAAAAAGCGTCCGCTGTGCATGGCATGTCGAGCAGCCATTTGCAAGAGATCCGGGATGCATGCTTGGTGTTTAGCTTTTGTGGATAGCGGTTGATCTGCACGTGGTGTGGGCGCACGGGTGAATTTGCTAGAAGTTGTGAGCGCGCGAATTCATGCACCTGGATTAGGGTAGGTCGATTTTCAACCTTTTTTTAGATATTAAAATGATTCAACGGGGACAAGTTGGGAATTGATATAATAAGTACTTGGGAATCTGGAATTTGCTAATGTGTGGAGTCTAAGACTAATCAAGGACATAAAACTCATTGAGGGAGTTCAGAAGAGAGCTACTAAAATAATGATTAAAAAAAAACCTTTCGTATAAAGAAAGACATAGGAATATTGACTTACCAAGTTTGGTTTATCGACGTACAAGAGAGGATATGATTAAAGTCTACAAATATACACATGGATTTTATTCAACGAACTTTGACCTACTAAACATTGCTCAAAATATCAATACCAGGGGTCATTAAACTCTTTAAAAAAATTGTAAAGCAAATGCAAGACAAAATTATTCTAGTAACAGAGTGGTGAATACATTGAATAAACTACCATCATCAATAGTGAATGCCCCATCTCTAAACTTCTTTAAGGCAATGTTAGATAATCTGTGGAAAGATTATAAATATTCTGTAGAATTAAGATGAATGTTTATAAGGAACAGCTGACAGGTCTCAGACCTAATATACTAACTGAAAGGATGTTATTAAGTACTGACACAAAAAAGTAGGTTTCTAACTTGCACCAATACTTGAGCATTTGGTTTTAAAGATCGTCTAATATGAAGCCCCCACCAAAATCCTTGTTTTTGAAACATTTGCATATGAAATTACTTAAACATCTTATAATTTCAACCCAGAAAGGTTTGTCAATTTTTTCAAATGAAATTAATAAAACTAGCAAAAATATGCACCCTCCGTGTGCAAGTATTTAAGTTTTAATGTAATGAAATATATTAAATTAGAAAGACAAATGAAACTAAATAAGTATGCATATGAAATGATTTGAAACCGAGGGCGGGGTATAATCGAAAAATATAACAAGTCAGAAGATCCCTTTTATCGCTATTACTCCCAGGTCCACTCTGACCCAGTGTGGCAGTACTTTTCATGGTCCCATCTATCAATGAATTTTTAAAAGTGTATATTAAAAACTGAGTTTTAAATATTTGAATACCCATCAAGAATGAATAACCCAAAATGTCTTCGGCATGATATAACCCAACAAGGGTTGACATGTCGTAATATCCAACCAACCAAACCGTCCAATACATGATTGTAACTGATTGTATCATTAATTGAATGGTAAGACATTAGCTAGATGGAGCTACCTTTACCAATTGCCTAAGTTCACTTGTACCTGTCAGGTGACAGTTTAAAATGTGGGTGACATTTCTATCGAGTTCTGTACAATGGTAGAAACGTTTTTTTTTGTTTTGTTTTGTTTTTTTTTTAAATTTTGTTTTGAGAAGTTAATCAGGGGAGATAATTGTAAACACAAACATTCGAATAAATCCAGTTGACATTCTGGCGTTAATGTGATGTATTTAATTTAATCTTTAATTACAATTAATTATCTTTAATTCCAACTGCAAGGACAGAAACATTGTCATTTGCGCAGCGAAGCATGTTTTAAACAAGACACGCCATTGATGACGCCATTTGCAATTTTAAGAAGGGAAAGGAGAAAGAAAAAAAGAAAAACGAATCTATTTCCTTCTCTTTATTTACAAACTAGAAGTGGCTACCCAGCGTTGCCTGGGTAAAGGTGGGATAAAAAAGGTAGTCTCGCAGATCCATTATTGTTGAATTGCGAGTTGGATCTTCGCAAGAAGCCCCACTAGAATCCCTACGCAAAAAAACCCTTTGTGTTGATCCAGACACTGTGAAAAGACAAATTAATGTCTCCTATTCAAAATACTAAATGCAAAAAAAAATCCATGCTGTTATCATTTAAATTCTATTTTCTAATCTTCATGAATATAAATCAAATCTTCATTTTTTTGCTCAAAAACCAAGATTTAGTGATAGTGAATGTGTATATATATTTACTTTGTTATTAATTGTTTTATTTTCTTAGTTTCCCCCGGACATACATACATACAAACTGACCTTTATATATGTACTAGCAGCGGCTACCCGACGTCGCCTGGGTAGAGGGTTTTTTTTAAGTTAGTCCCGCAGATCCATTATTACTGAATCGTGAGTTGAATCCTCGTGGGGTGCCCCATTTAAATCTCTATGTAAAAAAAAAAAAATAGACCTTGCATTGATCCAGTTACTCTGAAAAGAAATATTAATGTCTACTATCTAAAATATTATATGAAAAAAAAATCCCTGCTGTTATCATTTGAATTTTATTTTTTAATTATCTTCAAGAATATAAATCAAATCTCGATTATTTTTGCTCAAAGACCAAGCCCTGGTGATATCTAATGTGTATATAACTTTGTCGTTAATTGTTTTATTTTCCTAGTTTCCTCCGGACATACATACATACAAACTGCCCTTTATATAGGCATAGATAGATTAATTATCTGTTAGCTCAGACTGTAGTGCATTCTTAGGCAAGATTTGTAAGGTTCCGGGTTCAATACCGGTTCTCGCCAGTCAAAAATTATCCGCACTTTCGCCATAAATAAGTAAAGTTGGCGGTATCAACCGGACAGCGAAGGAGTCTATCCCCTTTTCGCTAGCGCTAGACCTGGGAGAGGTAATGGATATAGTGATCCAAGTTCGAAGTAAGTAAAGATCACGGAGTGGCCTATTGTCGGTATCAGCCGGACAGCGAGGGAGTCTATCCTCTTTTTCTCTAGTGCTAGACCAAGGGTTTTATTGCTGAGGTGGAGTACTGCACCTACCGTCAGCTCTCCACTTTGCTGCACAGATCAGATTACTCCCTCTGTTATACTCATGTGCTGAGTTGTCGGGGACTGGTATCAAGCCTGGGCACCTTGCGATTCCCAGGTGGGTACTCTACCGTCTGAGATAATATATCTTTATTATAGTCACACTACGTTCTGCACATGCGTGATTATAGTTGGCACTGTTTTGATCATGTGATCAAAGTTTGAGCCTGATCGCGTCATTTAGACTGCTGACAACATGGCTGCTCCACTAGCAGTATGCACCGAGGAAGTGACCCGATTTCACTGGTCGGAAGGAGTGTCAAGTGCTGAAATTCATCGGAGGCTTTTAGTACAATACGTGTATGTGTATAGAGAAGTGTGCGGTAAAGCATCTACGAGTTGACGGTATGTGGAGAAAAATAGCTGCGGGAATGTTGGTTGGTTGGTTGGTTGGTTGGTTTGTTTTACGGTGGGTCATTTAATGCCGATAAAGTTTTTGAAATAAATTCATTCTTAATGGATAATAAGTTTTTTTATAAACGTTTTACTATTTAACCCATAGATGGGACCCTAACAGGTACTACCACTCTGGGTCAGTGGACCAGAGAGCAATGGTGATGAAGGGATGCTCCACATTCCCAAACCTCCAAAACTGGAACCTCACCATCAGATAGAGTGTAACCTCATTATCAGGACATGTAGACCCTCAGCCACCGCCTTCTAGCACCCATACGATAAAAAGGGTTGGGGCTTGCCATAAGGACAATAGCGTTGGGGCAATCATATAGTTGCTAGGGCTTGACGTAACCAGCCGATTGATCGGAGGGGGCCTCTCCGACCGCCCGTCTAGTCCAAGAAAGGGCCAAAGTGGAGTATTGCAAGTCAGGTACTGCTCAATCACCTGGTTTCTATCCTTAAGCATCACGGGTCGCTACCCACAGCCAACAGGTGGCCCCATTGGGGGAGTTTTACCCCTCTACAGAGGTGCAGCCGATGCATTCTCAGTCGGTAGAGCATTCGCCTTGGAACCACGATGTTCCGAGTTCGATACCGATTTTCGGACATCAAGTGGCATAACTTTGATCTGAATTATGCTGTAAACCATCTGACCATCTGGGAGCTGACGGTAGATGTGGTGCTCAACCTCAGCAAAAACGATCTCACTGGTCTAGATAGACTCGAGGGAATATATTGCTTTTTCACTTCGTTTCGGCTTCGTTTCTTTGTTAAATGGCATATCAACCTTCGTGGGTTATTTAATGCCAAATCCATTCTTGAAGAGGGACAATAATGGTAATAAATAAATAAAGTTGGAGGCGTGGGTTATTGTTGGTGTCAGCCAGAGCGCCTGGGGTCTATCCTCTTTTCGCTAGTGCTAGTCCTGGAAGTTTGTCTTAGCTGAGGTGGAGCACAACACCTACTGTCAGCTCCCCACTTTACCGCACAGGTCAGATTACCTAATATGTGCTACTCATGCGCTGAATTATCGGGAGCCTGTATCGAACCAGAAACCTTGCGATTCCGAGGCGGATGCGCTACCGATTGAGCTAAACCGGTCTCAATTAGTGGGTTCAAAGCTTTCCTTTAGTACGAAAGTTTATGCAATTATGCGATGAGAGATCGAACTCCCTGACTATGATCTCGCAGTCCAGCACTTTAACCACTACACCACCCGAGATGCTATAGGTACGCGTCCTGCGTTCTTGACGCACAAAAATCTAAAAGGACGCAGTAAATTCGTATCCAGACGTCCCAGTGTTTTTCTTTTTCTTCCCTCACCATTTCAAGCTAACTGTAAATATATTCCAATAGTTTCTTAGAAACGAATTACACAGGATAGATTATAAGGCAGGAGTTAGACGGCTTTAAATATTTCCCCCAGATCATACAAAGAAACCTTACAAAAAAAACTTTAGTTGGGACCCATAAATTTTCCCGGTGACTCATTCAAAGCAAATATGTGTGTCCCAGGACGCACTAAATCAAAACGCTGTCAGCATCACTGCACCACTAGGCTTTGCTTAATTTGACTCACAGGCCTTAGATTGCTTATGGTACCTGTCGCATCTAAAAGAGTTCCCACTTAATCTATATATTAATATTCTTGTTCCTTAATCTTCCGATTGTTATCATCTTGCAAGACTCTCTGGTTAGAAATGAGATCGGCCAAATCGTCCAAATGCAAAAATGTAAATCCTGATTATCTGGTGTTGCTTATCCGCCGAATTCTTATTTCTCATGAGTGTCATCACCTCAGCTAGATAATGGACCATTCTGTTTTATTTTAAAGAAATAAAGGGAAGAATAAGAAAAAATATCATAAGAAAAAAAGAAAAGGAAAAGAGAAGGGTAAATATATAGATTTATATATCTATTTAAAGTTTTTTCTGTTGGCGTTGAACAAAAAGGCAGCGAGTTAGAGTTTGATCAACTCTAACGGGGTCTGACTGGCGGAGGGGAGTATTATGCTGGAAGACACAAAACCCCCCTATGAAACCAGTTAATAACATAACTGACAACGCTGCCCTGCGCTGATTAGTCAGTCGTATCTCGAACATAGAGAGGGGGTGAGCGCGCGGAAGCAATAACGCTAATTTGTTTCAATTGAACATAATGGAACGATGAAAAGAAAGAAAGAAAAAAAACAAAAGTGCGAGAACTATTATCTCTATCTACCCTTCTATCTATCTATCTATCTATCTGTCTCAACGTGTTCATATACTTATATCGATTTAAATCTGTTTACACACACACACACACACAGATATATATATATATATATATATATATATATATATATATATATATATATATATACATACATTTTCTCATATCGAACTATCTAGATATGTTCATCTCTCTCTCTCTCTCTCTCTATATATATATATATATATATATATATTATATATATATATTTATTTTTGTTTTGTTTTCGGTTTAAAATAATACCTTACATTAGATCCAAATCGCTTAACATTATCTAAAATAATAACCAATTCCGCCATAACCTTTTTACTTTATATATAAAAACAAACACAATAAATATTTAATCATTTATTAAATACAGAACTTAATAATATAATAATTAGAAATTTAAAAATAATTAATCGTAAAATAAAAATATATAAAAAACTCCTTTTCTAAAATATTAACATATTCCGCTCATAACTTTTTCACTTTATATATAAAAACTAATTACAGTAAATATCTAATCATTATGAATCACAGAACTTAAAAATAAAATTTAGATAATAAAACATTTAATCGTAAAAAATTCCTTTAATAAAAGTCTTTTGAATTCCAACCGTCACATTTCTTAACACCCATCCCCTTCCGTTTAAATTGTTTTCGCCTTGTTGCCAACATCTCAAAAATTCGCTACATTTATTGACAAAAGATATACATGGAACATGACCGACATATATATGGCGCGAAATGCCCACGTTGGTGAATATTGTAACGTCTTTCGTTTTTTGCAGTATTAAGGTTTTTGTTTTGTAAACTCATTTTAACTTTCCTCTCCGACCCAAACAACTACGGGAGTGAATGAGCTCTGATGATGATTTTTGTAAAATCGAAATATTGATCAGTATCAGCTATGATTATATTATAAATTGTTTTCTTCTTTAACAGCATTGTGTGATGTTTTCATTCCACCTTTTCTTACTCATATATATATATATATATATCTACCTATCTATCTAAATTTGTGGATATCTCCATTTCCGTTTATCTATCTAAATATGTCCATATCTATCTATATAACTACATCTAGTCATACCTATCAAACAATCTAAATCTGTTAATTACCCCCTCCTCTCTCTCTCTCTCTCTCTCTCTCTCTCTCTCTCTCTCTCTCTCTCTCTCTCTCTCTCTAAATATCTATCTGCCTATCTCTCTAAATTTGTGGATATCTCCTTTTCCATTTATCTGTCTAAATATATTCATATCAATCTATATATCTATATTTATTCATATATATCTAACAGTCTATATCTGTTAATTACCTCTCTGTCTCTCTCTGTCTCTCTGCCTCTCTCTGTCTCTCACACACACACTCTCTCTCTCTCTATATATATATATATGTGTGTGTGTGTGTGTATCTCTCTATATATATATGTGTGTGTGTGTGTGTATCTATTTAACTTTATTATATCCATCTATGTAATGTATTTTATCATATAAGATTCATCTCTTATATTTACTAGCAAATATATGCACCCTCTGGGTGCAAGTATTTAAGTTTTAATGTAATAAAATATTGTATTAAATTAGAAAGGCTAATGAAACTAAATAAGAATACAGATAAAAAGATTTGAAACAGAGGGAGTATAATAAAAGATTTGAAACAGAGGGAGTATAATAAAAAATGGAACAACTGAAACTTACTCTTCCATCACTCTCGTCTTTCATTGTTATTTTTTCTAATTTAAGTATTTAGTTATAAGAGGAAGTAAAGAATAAAATGACAGTTATTTTATCTTGTTAATGGATTTCATTTAAGATTCATTGAAGAGATTTTTGCTTATATTCATTAAAATAAAACCAAACAGAAATCAATAATACTAAGCACATATTTATTAAATTCGATTTTTTAATATTAATATGCAAATTAGCCTTCCCGTTCACATTGTAAAGCGCTATTTTGTTGTATATATAAATATAATTGCATGTTGTTAGTATGTAGACATAGTTAACAGTATTAATAATGTAAGACAATTTTATTAATAATTGAGGTTTAGATAAAAATAAAATCATGGAGAATGTGATGTCAATAACTAAGAGAATTGTGACTTGAGTAGGAATATAGTTTCGGTTACAGACAGAAAAACACACAATCTCCATTATAATAAGATTTATGCCATTTCGCCAAGAGTGACGCCACCCGGCCCCTTTTTTTATGGCAATTACGGGTAATTGAACAGCCAATTGTGCACAGCTAGAGGTGTCGAGCTCTAACCACACAGCCAACACCTGCAGGCGGACCGGATGTTTACGATCGTTATCATTAAATGTGGCGGGAAGCAGGGAATTTCGAAGAAATTTTCGCGGGAAAGAGGCTAATGAGGCGCGATTGCCTAGGAAGTAAAACTGACCCGAAGCTGGTAGGGGGCAGATTTTGAAAAAAAAAACAAGCGCCCATATTGAATGAGAACAAGGTCGGGTGGATTATTACATACATGCATGCACGTATGCACACGCAAGGCCTACGCACCCTCCTACAGTCACGCTATCTATCTATCTATCTATCTATCTATCTGAGTTTGTTTTTATCTATATATCTACATCAATCTGTTAATTCGAATCTATCTATCTATCTATCCTCGTGTCTTCATTATCTATCTATATATATATATCTCATTCTGTTCGTATCTCATCTATCTATCTATCTATCTATCTATTTGAGTTTGTTTCTAACTACTATTTATATACGTATCTCAATATGGTAATTCCTAAATATCTATCTATCTATCTATCTATCTATCTATCTATATATATATATATATATATATATATATATATATATATAATATATATATATATATTGGAAATATATTTACTATAAAATGTTTTGGAAATGAATTTACTATATAAATGCACTGGAAATAAATTTACTATAAAAATTCATTGGAAATAAATTTACTATAAAAATAGATTGGAAATAAAATTACTATAAAAATACATTGGAAATAAATTTACTATAAAAAATGTACTGGAAATAAATTTACTATAAAAATGCACTGGAAATAAATTTACTATAAAAACTGAAATAAAACTATAAAAATGCACTGGAAATAAATTTACTATAAAAATGCATTGGAAATTTTATTATGAAAATTTATTACATTTTTTTTGTTACGTTTCATTTAAAAAATCAACTTTTCTATATTTTTAAGTCAGATGCATAAGAGCCGTGTTAGCTCAGTCGGTAGAGCATTCGGCTAGAAACCACAAGGTTCCTAGTTCGATACCGGCCCTCGCCAACTCAGCGTATGAGTAACACAGGGATCTGTGCGGTAAAGTAAGGAGCTGATGGTAGGTGTGGCGCTCCACCTCAGACGGAAAAACAATCTACTTGGTCTAGCGCTAGTGAAAAGGGGATAGACTCCCTCGCTGATTGGCTGATGCTGACTTTAGGCCACCCCGATGACTTTACACACACGTATGGGAATGTGATAAAATGGTTAACTGTGATAAAAATGGTTGAACGTGACAGGCAGAATGTGAAGAACGGGTCATTTTTTGACTTAATTGCAAATTAAGGGATTAATGGATTTTTTTCAAACATTACTCAATCCTAAAAGTAAGGAAAAATTTAGCATGACTTTCATGTCATTAAACTAAACAGTAAAAAAGCCTTTAGGAGGCAAAAGTTGATTTGCTTCTATAAATAATTAACAGGAATTAGTCGTAGTGACTGAAGTGTTGGACTGCGACACCCTAGCAATGGAAGTTCGAACTACAGTCACGTTATTACGTTCACTTAAGAACTAATACCCTCAAAAAAGGCATGAACTCACTCATTCCCATGCTTCGTTGACTCAAAATGGCGGAAATCAAACAGAGTGCTGCAGGCTTGAACAGAAGTCTGCGATCAAATTTTTGATGGCTAAAAATTGCAAATCATGTGAAATTTACAAATAGGCTAAACTTAGGTTTGCTACCATGAACCTGAGTCGGAAAGACTGTCCATTGAGTGGAAACACACTGACTCACCGGTAAAAAAAGTTCTGGGTGCAGCGGTCAGTCAACTGGGACATGAAAGTAGCCATCACCATTGATTTCCTTGAAAAAGGTGCAACTTTAAGCAGTGGTTCCTACTGCCAATTTTGATAATATACACCTTATGTATTGAATGTGAGATTATATATATATATATATATATATATATATATATATATATATATATATATATA
>CM042168.1:40251249-40268749 GCA_023376005.1 Doryteuthis pealeii | reverse complement strand
CCCAGGTGGATGAGCAGCCCATGACTTGCAATATTCAACTTTAGGCTTTTCTTGGGCTAGACGGTCGATCGGAGAGGCTCACTCCGATCAATCGGCTGGCCACGTCAAGCCCTAGCACCTATATGATTGACCCAACCCTATTGCCCTTATGGCAAGCCCCAATGCCTTTTTATCATATGGGTGCTAGAAGGCGGTGGCTGATGGTCTACATGTCCTGGGAATGACGTTAAACTCTATCTGATGGTGAGGTTCCAGTTCTGGAGGTTTTGGGAATGTGGAGCACCCCTTCATCACCATTGCTCCCTGTTCTACTCTGACCCGGAGTGGTAGTACCTGTTAGGGTCCCATCTATGGGTTGAATAGAAAAACATGAGTTTTAAACAAAATTGTATTATGCATTAAGAATGAATTTATTTCACAACTTTGTCGGCATTAAGTGACCCACCGAGGTTGATATGCCGTAAAACAAAACAAACCAAACCAAATGATATGGTTAACGAGCTATACTAAACCATTACTACTGAATTTGATTCTTACCGAGTGGCTCATTTATCAGTTACTACCAAGCAGCGAGTTCGATCCTCGCTAGTTCCCCCGCCCCCGAATTTATGCCAAACCGAGGCTAAGGTTATTTTTAAATGTACCCCACGTGGTTTAATGGCCAGCGATCTGGTTAAACACCTTTTGGTAGGGAATTCGATTCTCACTGGGTGCCGCATACTGTTGGCTTTCGTCAAAGCCAGTTAAGCCTAGTTAACTCCCTTTCAGGTCAGTTACTACTGAGTGGTGAGCTCGCTCCTCACTGGGTGCCTCATGTGGTCTGAATGCCAAATTTATGTTGTGCTTAGTTTATCTATGGGGATTTCCAGTGGTGTAATGGTTAACGTGTCAGGAAGCAAACCATTGTTAGCGAGATCGATTCCCACCGGGTGACGCACACTTCTGCCTCTGGAGGCCCGTGGAAAAAGAAAATGACCATATGGATTGGTTTAAACGAAGTGTTTTTTCGGCGGGGGGGGGGTATTTAGGGGGTCAAAAACTTTTTTTTTTTGCTGGAATCATTTAAGAAATTTGTAATCAAAAAGCGAAGGAGTCTATCCCCTTTTCACTGTCGCATTGTTTTTTAGCGTCTGAGGTGGAGCGCCACATCTACCATCGGCTCTTGACTTTACTGCACAGATCTCTGTGCTACTCATACGCTGAGTTGGCGACGGCCGGAACATTGTGGTTCTTAGTCGGATGCTCTACCGACTGAGCTAAACCAGTTATTTTTTTATATATCAATACTAATACTAGCTGAAGTATCTGGCGTACGTCGAGTATTAGGTCGAGACGTAGTCCATTGACATGGTGAGACAAACGTAAATAAGATTAAAAAAATCGTTTATACATAATTCATTTTTCTAAACAATAACTATCGCCACATCTTCGATAGACCCTGTGGCGTAATGGAGAAGGCGTCTGTCTCCGGAGCAGAAGATTGTGGGTTCAAGTCCCATCAGGGTTATTATCTGTTATTTTGGGCGCCAATTACACTGAACGGTTGCAAACTAACTTTACTTTAAAAGTTGTAATTATATATATATATATATATATATATATATATATATATATTAAGAAATTTGAAAAACGAAGTGTTTCAAAAATAAGATCAATTTATTTATCGACGCTTAAACGTTTCGGTTTATCTAAACCTTCATCAGTATAGATTAAGGGGTGAAGAAATTGATGGATGTTTTGTAGATGACAGGAGTTAGAAAAATATTTATAAAAAGTTCATAACTGTATTTTTTCTTTTTTTCAGTACTGCTTTTTTTGTTGTTGAGGGGATTTGTTTTTTCAGGGTTACATATATGTTCTCTCTCTCTCTCTCTCTCTCTCTCTCTCTCTCTCTCTCTCTCTCTCTCTCTATCTATCTATCTATCTATCTATCTATCTCTACACTTTTCCTTCAGCCCCTCTTTCCACCTATCCCTGTAGTTTTTTTTGGAGGATTGAGGGGTCGTATTTTTTCCGAGTTGTATATATGCTCTCTCTCTCTCTCTCTCTCTCTCTCTCTCTCTCTCTCTCTCTCTCTCTCATCCCCTTTCACTACACTTCCTCATTCCCTCTTTCCACATATCCCAGAACTGTTTTTTTTTTTCGGAGGAGTGAGGTTTTTTTTTTTTTTTCCGCGTTGCATGTTCTGAGGGTTGCGTAACCACTAGAATCAGATGATTAGATTACGTCACTCCCCCCAATCTGACATGGTCACCCAGTTGGTTTTTTGCGACACCAAATTGACGCCTCAGCCTTGATGAAAGCGGAATCTGTACCCAAACTAAAGATCACCTGCAAATGATAAAAATAGCCATTTCTTATCTCTAAACGGCTCGCATAAAAAAAACACGCTTGTCTAAAAATAACCCCAAAACCAGATAAGTCATCTTGCATGCTAACATAAACAAGACAACGTCTTAAATGACTTTTTCGTCTAAAGTGCACTTTGTTTGGATGCATCAAATGTATAGTGCTATTCGCATAATTGCGTTCCGGCCTCCTGCCTTAAAAAAACGCTAGGCGGTGATAGCTGAAAAAACAACCAGCTCTACGAATGAAGTCCCTTGCTGAAGCGGGGCTTAAGGCGTTTTTCCCCTTTTTACCCACTCCTTACCTTTTGGACAAGTAAATGCTATAATTTAAACCCTCCCCCTCTTTAAAATATTTTAGGGGGGGGGCTAAATATTTACATTTACTTGTCGATAAAAACATGGCTTACTTTTAACGTCTTCAAACCACTAATATATATATATATATATATATATATAATAAACTCTAAACTTGCTTCATTAGAATAATTTATTTCAACCGTATTAATACGGCATCTTCAGGTAATCACAAGAACATGACTCTTACTATATATATATATATATACTAGACAAAACATGATTCATTGAGTCACCCATTCAGCACTGGGTAGACAATTGAGATCAGGGAAAAGGGAGTTAGCAAAGCGAATAAAAAATTTTAAAAAGTAAATACCGCCGAACGAAACCTTAAAATCATTTTAGCTTCCTAAAAAATGTTTGACCTCATGTTTGACCTCATGTTTGACCTCATGTTTGACCACGGGTTGCTGGTTGCAAAATTTAACATAGAAATACATTTCAAATTCTCCTCTCTCTCTCTCTCTCTCTCTCTCTCTCTCTCTCTCTCTCTCTCTCTCTCTCTCTCTCTCTCTCTCTCTAATCTCCAGAGAAACTAACATTATATAATGAGGAGATAGTCCAGAGATACATAAAGGGGAAGAAAGAGATAGACTCAGAGTGAAGTAAGAGATTGATCGGTTTTTGACTTAATTGCAAATTACGACCAATTACAACAGAATTTTTTCAAACATAAGTCAATCCTAAAAGTAAGGAATGATTTAGTATAATTTTCGTGTCATTAAACTAAACAGTAAAAAAGCCATTATGAAGCAAAAGTTGATTATATATATATATATATATATATATATATATATATATATATATATATATATATATATATGGGGGTGAGAGACGACGATACCTAGATATCAACAAACGTCGATAGATAAGTGTTAACAGACGTTCATATATAGATAGATATTTTAAATAGACAATGGAGTAATAATGCTCGGTGTAAACTTGTAAACAACAAGTTTCAATATATATATATATATAATATATATATATATATATATATATATATATATGGATTGAGAGTTTTTAAAATTGACTACCCATCAAGAATAAATAAAACAAAATGTCTTCGGCATAAAATAACCCTACAAGGATTGACATGCCGTAAAAAACCAAACAGCCAACACCTCAATGGGTTAAATACAAAAATGAATTTAAAAATATGTTTAAAAAATTTGGTTTTTATTAAAAAAATTAAGCACCCATTTTTAATGAATAAAACAAAACGTCTTCGGCATAAAATAACCCAACAAGGGTTGACATGCTATAAAACCCAAACAGCCAACCCATTAATATGTTAAATGTATAAATAGAAAAATGAGTTAAAAAAATGTGTTTAAATAACCCAACAAGAGTTGACATGCCGTAAAATTCAACTATCCAACTATCCTATCCAAAAGATAGAAAAAATGTCCAATGTAAACAAAGAAAACAGTCTTAACACAGATTGTTTTCTTTAAAAAAAAAACGGCGCGAAGTGTAGCTTTTTGCCTTGAACTAGTTTTGCTCTCAGCCGACAGGCGGCGCACTGATAGCCTCGGTCGACCGCCTCTTTGCAGGCGAAGCGACAGCGCGAGGGTTTGCTGCGACTCGTGGCACCAAATGTTGTGACTTCTGTCCTCGCACGTTCGGCTGACTCTGCTTTCGGTCTCATGTCAGCGGGGAAATTCCAGCTAATGTCGGGCAACTCTTAGGCGCCTCGCGTCGCACAAGGGTCAGCGAGCCAGGGCTAGCGGACCATTGTTAGTGGGTTCGATTCTCAGTGGGTGCCACGGCACATCTGGCTTCGTGCCGTGCCAAAATTATGCTGAGGTTAGTAAGTCACACCGCTAGAGTGCCTCGTGTGGCGGTTGACTGGAACTATATCTGTCAACCTAGATCTTCATGAACGTCTTAAACAATTTCAGAGTTTTCGTGATCGGTAGTTTGGCGCCAAAATTCACATCACTCTCTTTATTGGAGTCATTCCCCCCCTCTCTCTCTCTCTCTCTCTCTCTCTCTCTCTCTCTCTCTCTCTCTCTCTCTCTATTTCACTCGCTCTCTCTCTCGCTCTCTCTCTCTCTCTCTCTATCTATCTATCTATCTCACTCATTCTCTCTCTCTATCTATCTACCCCTCTCTCTCTCTCTCGCTCTCTCTCTCTCTCTCTCTCTCTATCTATCTATCTATCATTCTCTCTCTCTATCTATCTACCCCCCTCTCTCTCTCTCTCTCTCTCTCTCTCTCTCTCTCTCTCTCTCTCTCTCGCTCAATACATACAAAAATATATATTTCTATCACACTATCAAAATATTTATCTATCTATCGACGTCTATTTACATCCATCGATGTATTTTCGTCGGTAAACAACACACACACACACACACACACACACACACACACACACATATATATATAATATATATATATATATATATATATTGATATTGATATCTTTTCCTATCTATTGACGTCTCTTCATTTTTAGCTGCCGGCGTTTTGTTAACATATGTCTATATATCCACGTCTGTTTACATCTATTAACGTTTGTTTACGTCTATATATCCATCTGTCTATCTAACTATTTAGTTTGCTCATGTCTAATCTATCTATCTATCTATCTATCTAGTTTGCTTATGTCTGTCTATCTATCTATCTAGTTTGCTCTGTGTATCTATCTATCTATCTCTCTATCTATCTATCGAGTTTGCTCATGTCTGTCTATCTATCTATCTATCTATCGATCTATCTAGTTTGCTCATGTCTATGTATCTATCTATCTGTGTGTCTGTATGTGTATTGACATATGTTCATTTCTACCTACCTACCTATCTATTGATGCCTGTCATATATATAATATGTCTTTATCCGTCCAGATCTGTCCTCAGTCCAATACTTCCAAATAGACTAGTCCCTTCTACATACTTACCTTGAAAATCTGAATTCCAAAAACCTATCTTCGAACGGGATTAGAACACCAAACGCTAGAACTATTATTTTCTCTTTTTTTAATTAAAATTGTTACTTATATAAGCACACATAAAGGCACACACACACACATACATACACAAACACACACTGACACATTTACACATACACACACACAGAGAATATGGAAGAGCATATACTCAGGCATACAACAGAATGGAAATATATACCCCATTTTTCTTTACACTTGCATTGTGATAGTCTTCAAAACCAATCACCAAACCAATTTTTTATTTATTTATTTATTTATATAGAAATAGAAAAAAATAGTGTTGTATCACGAGGTGGAAAGATACACAGATGAACACATTTACTAAGCACCAGCATCCGGTGTTGAACGGATACATACAAACACAGAACAAATAAGTACAAACAATTAACAAGACAAACTCACACTAAAAGAGGAGGGTTAGTTCGGTATAGCCAACGCAGCAAAGTCAGTCTGAATATTATTCAGCTAGTTAATCTACTTTAATCGTAGGCTATTTTATGGCTATGAGCCAGTCCATCTGGTAGAGCGCTGAAGGGGTGTTACCTACTCTACAACAGATAGATGTAAACAAACATTGATAAATGTAACAGACGTGGATATATTGACAGATAGATAGACGGATATTAACAAAACGATATATATTCATTTGTTTATTTAATTTTTATTTTGGCACGTCTTGTCAATTACAATGCAATGTGGACTTTTGAAGGCCCTTTAGCGAAAATACATCATGTTATCTGCTTTAATTTTTGTTTTTTGTTTCAATTGATTTATTTATTTCTTTGTCTTTTTTTCGCAGAGCACATTCCCTTGCATATTGGGAAACTTACTAGCCACCTGTAAAGAGAAATGTCTTTACGGTTACGAAAGAGACGTCGAGGGAAACGAATTCTGCAAGTGTCTGGACCCATGTCAGGTAAGTTATATTTCTATATGCAAAACCAATAATGTAACCAAGCTGGAATTTGAATTTATAATACGAAGACAGCATCCCCTGCAGGACGGTTAGATCTACCGCACAAAAAGGAAAGAGTGTTCTAGATGTGACACTAAACTGCAGCACACGCACGCACGCACACACATACATATATATATATATATATATATATATATATATATATATATATATATATATATATGAAAATAAAATGGAAATTAATCCGACAGTATGAATAAGATATAATGAAAAAACAAACGATGTTTACAACTGAAATAGGCTCATCAGAAGAGAAAGTGTGCAAACCGTTTCGGGGCCAATTCTCTTGACGGTTTTTTTTCAGTTGTAAACATCGTTTGTTTTTTCATTATATCTTATTCATATATATATATATATATATATATATATATATATATATATATATAAATATCATTTGTCAGTGTAGCTTCATAGCTCGCAGCAAGGCTGGGCTGCTATCACACTCGAGGAAACACAAAATGTCTTCTTGATATCATGCACAACATGGGAGGGAACAAATCACTCACTGCTGACCCTCATCCATCGTTCACGATAGGAGAGTCCAGCATATATATATATATATATATATATATATATATATATATATATATATATATATATAGAGAGAGAGAGAGAGAGAGAGATAGATAGATAGATAGATAATGGAACTGACGTAGATTGATAGATGTAAACAGACAGTTAGATAGATTGGTAGATAGGAATATACAAAGATAGATAGATAGATGAGAAACAAAATTAGATAGATACATAGATAGATAGATAGATAGATAGATAGATATGACCAAACTAACATAGCATATTAAAATATCTTATAAACATTTCTTTTTAATCAAAAAGCCAAAAAATCTTTTCTTTTTTTCTTTTTTTGTCTTCAAACACTTTTTTGCCGGTTTCATATGTCTAACCTCAAAGAAGAAGTCATTTATTTCATAAATAACTCCATTCCTACATTCCTTTCTAGTGTGTAAAGTTGAGGTCACAAGAAATTGTGTCTTGACATTTTTTTAATACTTGAGAAAAGAGACATTCTGGAATTCAGTTGACAGAAAGTCTCCTTAATGATCTAGCACTCTCCGCAGTATTCCGGCAGATGATGTTTGTTTCAATTCCTATTACTATAATAATTTACTAAACTAGAATAGATTTTGCCCAAGACGGTGGAGGGAATCCAAGCAAACGATTGGGAAAAGGAAGAGGTCTTGTATTTACCCAACCCCTCCAACCGAGCAGAATTTGAGACGAGAGTTTAACTGGTTTCCAACGCATTCCCATAGTAAAATCCTTTCTAATACATTCCTATAGTAAAACCCTTTCCAATGCATCCTTAGAGTGAAACCCTTTCCAATGCATTCCTATAGTAAAACCCATTTCCAATGCTTTCCTAAAGTGAAACCCTTTCCAATGCATCCTTATAGTAAAATCCTTTCCAATGCATTCCCACGGTAAAACCCTTTCCAATATATTCCTCTAGTAAAACCCTTTCCAATGCATTCCTCTAGTAAAACCCTTTCCAATGCATTATAGTAAAACCCTTTCCAAATTTTTCCAATGCATTTTTCATAGTAAAACCCTTTCCAACGCATTCCTATAATAAAACCATTTCCAATGCATTTTTATAGTAAAACCCTTTCCAATACATTTCTCTAGTAAAACTCTTTCCAATGCATTCCTATAATAAAACCATTTCCAATGCATTTTATAGTAAAACCCTTTCCAATACATTCCTCTAGTAAAACCATTTCCAATGCATTCCTATAATAAAACCCTTTCCAATGCATTTTCCAATGCATTCCTATGGTAAAAGGGAGCATTTTTATAGTAAAACCCTTTCCAATACATTCCTCTAGTAAAAATTCCAATGCATTCCTATAATAAAACCATTTCCAATGCATTTCTATAGTAAAACCCTTTCCAATACATTCCTCTAGTAAAACCATTCCAATGCATTGCATTTCTATAGTAAAACCCTTTCCAATGTATTCCTATGGTAAAACCATTTCCAATGCATTGACATAGTGAAACATCTTTTAAATCCCTTTCCAATGCATTCCCACAGTAATATCTTTCTCCGTGCATTGTTATAATTAAACACTTTCCAATGCATTCATCTAGTAAAACACAGTGCAACGCATTCCTATAGTTAAACCCTTTTCAATGCATTCCTACAGTAAAACCCAGCGGCGCATAGTTGTTATTCACAAGGGTGTGTATCATTCTGAATCGACTGCACTGTCGCAACTATTACAACAAAATGCACCCAATGCACCTACCATTAAAAAGGTGGGAAGACAATGTAGCTCGAGGTGAGATGTATATCCACCCTTGCATATTTTTAACTAAGTATCTTTTTCTAGGTTAATTTCTATTCATGAAACACAAGTAACTTAGGGTTAAACTAATTATTTAATTCCTTTTCTCAGTAATCCGGCACAAGGGCAGAAGCATGGTACACACAGTGAGAATCGAACTGACTGACAATGGTCTGCTAATCTAGATTGCAAATCATTACAGGACACCCAAAAGGTATTTGGTTAAATAAGTTGTGGTACAAGGGCAGAAGTATGGGGCACCCAGTGAGGATCGAACTCACTAACAATGGTCTGTTAATCTAGATTGCAAACGATTGCACCACACCCAAAAGTTATTTGCTCAAATCAGATGTGGTACAAGGTCAGAATTATGGGGCACCCAGTGAGGATCGAAGATTTACAATGAAAAAAGAAAAAAGAAAAGACGACTGTTTAGTTATTTACTAATTTTAGCTTAGTTGTGGCACAAAACCAGAAATGTCATGCACCCAGTGAGAATTGAACTCACTAACAGTGGTCAGCAAATCTACCTTGGTAACCAATACATAATATGAGGTGGGCATTTTCTTTCTAACCCGTTGAAGCGCGTGGTGTAATTGTTAGCGTCGTAAAGAAATGGACTCGGTGACCTGAGTTCAAATCCTGGACGAGGCTGATTGCATTTCACATGGTGCTAATAACCTCTTGAAAGGTATGAATCTAAAGGTATGAATCTTCAGCTGTGGGTAAATTGTAGAGCAGTCAAGGCTATTTAACGTAGTTCAAGTAACCAGTCTAGAAGGAAAATTCCAAATTCAAACCTCTTAAAATCCGCTTAAGAAATATATATATATATATATATATATATATATATATAATCCTTAATATTAATAAAGAGCTGTGTTTTTATTGCATGTGTGTATTTACCCAACCCCTTCGCACGAGCAGGATGTAACTCAAGGTCAATTTTAACCGGAGTTTAACAGGTTTAAATTCAGTTTTCTTTCTGCTAGATGAGTTGCCATACCAAGCACAGTCCGCCCTACTATTTACCCATAGCTTAACGAAGAATAGTTGGATGAATACCTTTCCCAATGATTGGGCGTCCCATCGTGGTGTAATGGTTAGCAAACTAGTCTCGTAGATCCATTATTATTGAATAGCGAGTTTGATCCCCGCTGGATGTGCGGTCTTGTGCTACATCCTACCCGTGGCTAACGGGTCGGGTAGATACTTACCTTTCCCATTAATATCAGCACTACGTGAAATGCAAACTTTCCAGTCTAGGAGTTTAACTCTTGTCGCCACGTCCATATATTACGACGATAACCATTACACGATGAGCGCCTTTATACGGGCGCCCTGGGCATTTAGTTAAGTAAGAAACTGGACAGTAGTCAGGAGAAACGAACTGGATCGGGTTTTCTAAAGTTTTTTTTATTTATCTTTACAAGCAAGAATATATTAAGTTTTCATCTAATGAAATATATCAAATTAGAAAAACAAACGGAATTAAATAAGAACGCATATAAAAAGATTACATTTATTTAATTATATCTTAATTGGTTTCTATATAAAATCATTTATATGATTGATTAATGTATTAAACATTGGAGAATAAAACAACAGTATTAATAACATAAATAATTATTCATTAAACCTGGTTTTGTTAAAACCAGTATGCAAATTAACCACACCATATATTATGTAAACCCTTATTTCTTAGTGATATATAACACATTACAGGATTTTAAAGGCACTAATGACATTGACTGTTTTGAGGCAAATCTAACTCAGTTTTTCATAGAGACATCGTTAATAAATAAGCTTAATTCTATGTATGAATGATTTTGACTATAATATAAATTAAATACTCATCGGTAAACTTAGAGGGTTTTGTGACGTAAGCAACGACGGGATTTCGGTCACAGACAGACAGACACACAATCTCCATTATAATAAGATTTTTGAACACAAAACAATAATAACAATAACAACAAGAATAAGAGCAATGATGTTTATGCTTGAATGAGCATGGTATGCCGGGGACTCTTATTCCACCTCCGGGGACTCTTATTCCACCTCCGACTTGAATGAATTGAAAGTTTGGCATGCAGGTAAACATTCCAATGCTCTTAAAGTCGGTCATCATATTTTCTTTCTTTTTTTTCTTCTTCTCTCTCTTTTTCTGTCCTACATACTGGATCACGTTGAGCGCATTCGGGAGCTAATGATAATAATTCTTAGTTAAATAAAAAAAAAGATTTTTTTTAAAAGTAAGTATTTAAAAAAAAAGAAATTAGTGAAATAGATCCCTAATTAGGACTGAGCCCATTCTAGTAGTGACCACCCCAAGTGGAGTTTAACAGGTTTGAATTCAGAGTTTTCCTTCTCCTAGACTGGTTCCCTAACCAAGGTTTAAAATCCAGTCCTTAGTAAAAGAAAAAAAAGTAGGTATTAAAAAAATTATGCAAGTTAGACTTGCAGACCATTGTTAACGAGATCGATTCTCATTGGGCGCCCCATACTTCTGGCCTTGTGCCACATCTAAGCTAAGCTTAGTAAATAATTAGGGCACCTTTCGTGGTGTAATGGTTAGCAGGCTAGATTTGCAGACCATTGTTAGTGAGTTCGATTCTCATTGGGCGCCCCATACTTTTGGTCTTGTGCCACATCAAAGCTAAGCTTAGTAAATAACTATATACAACAAATAATCCAACATTGGGGGTCCACGGTTATATTTTAGGGGTCCATAGAGCAATTATATTACAGGTAATTAAAGGTCTATGTCATATTAAATACTAATAAATACTAAAAGTAGAAATATTCATGTACTTAGGAATATTTCATGGCAATTAAGCAGAAAAAAAACAACTTTACATTTGACAGTGTCGTAAATTTGAAGTTACCTAGAAGAAACGGAGGTGAAAATTACACATCTTTTCTCGGGTAGCTGGGCAGCGACCTTAGATGTTTGTTTTCATGATGAATATACACCTTCTCCCTCTTTCCCCTATCTATCTATCTATCTATCTATCTATCTATAACACACACATACTGACAAAGGTCAAAGCGAGATTATGTTTTATCATGAATTATCGAAGTGCATTTCTATAACAAATTCGTTTCTAATACATTCCTGAAGTAAATTTTTCCAAAGCATTCCTATAAAAAAAAACTTTCCAATGGCTTCCTATAGGAAAACCTCTTTCAATTAATTCCTATATTAGCACCTTTTTTTCCATAGTAAAACCCTCTTCAATGCAATCCTAGAGTAAAACCCTTTCCGATTCCATCCTATAGTAAAAAATCTTTTTAATGAATTCCCATAGTAAAACCCTTTCAAATCCAATCCTATTGTAAAACCTTTTCCGATGTATTCATATAGTAAAACCCTTCCCAGTGTATTCCAATAGCAAAACTCTTTCCAGTGTATTCCTATAGTAAAACCCTTTCCAATGCATTCCCACAGTAAAAAAACCTTTCCAATGCATTCCTATAGTAAAACCATTTCTAATGCATTACTATAATAAATCCCTTTTCAAACTTCCTGTGTTATTTCATGCCTAGGAGTAATGAAATCGCGTTCATTGTCCATTTATATGTACATTTTGTCTGTAGTTATTTCTTAATACTTTTTATATTATACGGTTTTTATTATACGGTTATATGATATTAAGTATTGTCTTACTATTTAATACAAATGATTTGCACAGAGTCGTATGGTTTCACCTCAAATAAATAACGGACTCTTAATATTTGTCTGTTAACTCTAATGTTCGAGTTACGACATCTTCGAAATTCGTATAGCAATGTTCTAATGATTTTTTTTATTTCCTTTCTTTTCAGTATATCTACTGCAACAATAACACGGCGTGTGTTGTCCGAGTACTCAATGGCCGGCCTCAAGGTGTCTGTGGTAAGTTTCATTTTTAATCTGACATCCCAAATCAGCTTTGCTAATCATTGCATACAGTTACACCAAGTTATTCTATAAAATCTATATAGCAATACGCTTGTGCTTCCGTCACTACGCCTTGTCGTCTCCTCCGATAGATAAAGGATTTTGTATACTAGATCATTCACTATACTAGTACATTCAACTACAGCTTGCACCAGACATATAATATCTCGCAACAGAGTGCTAAAACATCGAGGTAGACTGTTACGATTTTATGGGCCATCCTTCAGGCTTCAACCAAGAGCGCTTTTCCAGTGGAGATCCTTGGTAAAGAATCCTTTGGTTGTAAGTTCCTTCGTCAATGATTGCAAATGGACGTCTGTTCAGTATCAGCTATTAAGTAGTCAATCAGCCACGCTTTATGGCTGGTGATTGGCGGAGGAATAAACCACGTGACCTTGCCCAGTCTATAAATTTAGGTGGTGAATTGTAGCACGCGCTATATACAAAAATATAGCGCGTGGCATAATGGTTAAAGTCATAGGAAATGGACTCGTTGCCCCGAGTTCAAATCCTTTTTTTTATACACATAAAGAATGAATATATTGGCATTTCAGTCTCGAAAAACTATAAAATAGTTTTTGAAGTTACGGTGCCTTCTGTGATTGTATAATCCAATGTTAGAAAAACATTCTCGACCACAGATGTCGCATGTGAAGGCTGTCCCTGAAGATGTTGATATGTCGTGTCTTGTTGCTGCTGCTTTCTTCTGGACCTCCTAGCTTCATGGTGTTGTGGCAGGGTGAAATCAGACATGAACAGTCCTCTACAAAGAGCCCGCCGCCACCGAAGGCGGTCCCGAGCCAAATTTTCCCAGCTGGAAGGGAATAAAACAACGTCATCGGCATAACATGACCCAATAAGGATTCAAATGCCTTAAGTACCAACCAACCAATGAATATAATTGTAATCAATGACTCAAGATGTTTATGATAAGTTTAATTCTTGATCTACCATACCCCAAATCAGAGTTTAGCAAGCTAGTCTCGCAGATCAAAAAAAATCAGACGTAATCTCTAGATAATCCTGTGCTGCTATTATCGAGCTTTTGCTGGCAAAGTATGCTTCCGCTATGTATGCAATTTCTGTTGGATTCTACGACATCATAAGAGTCCACTATCCGCCCCAAAATCAGACGCTTCTATAATATATATATATATATATATATATATATATATATATATATATATAAGTCATCCACACACACCGTGTTTCGACTTTTCACGTCTCATCAGTGTGGGTGGCCACAGCAACTAACTCCGATCAGGAGCGAAACCCGACTGACTTTATGTCTGCCCGATCCGTTAATCTCTGGGTCATCGCCAGCTGCCGTTAAGGAGCGGTGTTTTAACTGTTTTAAATACATACATCTGTGTATATACTTTACGATCACCAGGCTCAAGTCTTCAACTGTAGGCAATAGACAATTGATAAACTGATAGGCTTTTTATTAAATAGAGTTCACCAGAATTGTAGCCTCACCAACGGATGAAGCCTTATAAAATAGGAAATATACGGACGATACTATATGCTGTTGATTTTATTCATCATAAAATCGTAGTAATAACAGAGACAATGACTAGAGACTTGTAGGACTCCAGCGTAAAATTTCAGGGGCGTATAACTCGGGAAGGCAAGCATGGACGATATAATATTTTAAACAAATCAAAGATGATAAATATTATTCTTTCTCATTGTAAGATTTTCAATAAGATGTATATTGCCCCTTTTTATTTGCTTACTTTCAAAACCAGAACGATCTTCTTACCTATCAATTTATCTATCACAGTCTGTTCCTATCTATCTATCTACGTATCTATCTATCTATCTGTCTCCTATCTATCGATCGATCTATCAACCACAGTCTATTTTGATTTATCTATCTATCTATCTATCTATCTATCTATCTATCTATCACAGTCTGTTCATATCTATATATAACAGTTCGTATCTATCTATTTATATATCACAGTTTATTCTTACTTATCTATCTATCTATCTATCTATCACGTATCTATCTATCATCTATCTATTTATCTATCAATCACAATCTGTTCATATCTATCTATCTATCTATATCTATTTATATATATATATATATATAATATATATATATATCAGTCTGTTCGTATCTATCTATATATTGATCTATCTATCAATCACAGTCTATTCGTATCTATCGATCTATCTGTCTATCTATCCATATATCTATCTATAAGTATTTTCGCATCTATAAATAGCAGTGTTCAACGCTCTATCTATCTATATCTATATCTTTCTATCTATCTATCTATCTAAATATATATATATATATATATATATATATATATATATGAACCTATCTATCGCAGTCTGTTTATAACTATCTATCAATCGATCGATCTACCTATCTATCAATCTATCTACCTACTAACTTATCTATCTATCTATCTATATCTATCTATCTATCTATCTATCTCTCTCTCTCTCTCTATATATATATATATATATATATATATATATAATATATATATATATATATATATATACATATATATAAACCTATCTATGGCAGTCTGTTTATAACTATCAATCGATTGATCTATCTATCTATCAATCTATCTACCTACCAACCTATCTATCTATATATCTACCTACCCACTTATCTATCTATCTATCTATCTATATATATATATATATATATATATATATATATATATATATATATATATATATAAACCTATCTATCGCAGTCTGTTTATAACTTTCTATCAATCGATCAATCTACCTACCTATCAATCTATCTACCTACCAACTTATCTATCTATCTATCTATCTATCTATCTATCTCAGTCTAAACTGGCGCTTTTATTTCTTGCAGAGAGGACATCGAAAATAATTCAAGATCCAATCACAACGGTGACGGAACCAGTTAAGAAAGTAAAAGGCAAAAAAGTTTGTTATCAAATGTTGCCTTTAGAGGCCATCAAGTGCACGGACAACCGAACCAAACGCTGGTACTTCGATTCGAACCTGAAACAGTGCAAACATTTCCGAGGCTGTCAGACGCCGGGTAACAATTTCTTGCGAAAACGACACTGCAAAAGGCAATGTTTGGGGAAGAAAAGGCGGAGTAAGTAAATTTATATTGTTATAGACTTAGATAGATAGAAAGATATATCGATAGATAGATAGATAAATCGATAGATAGATAGATAGATAGATAGATAAATCGATAGATTGAAAGATAGATAGATATAAACCAACTTATAGTTATGAATAGACTTAAATATGAATTGTGATAGATATGGACTGTAATAGATAGATAGATAGATAGATAGACTTAGGTTAATATATAGACTTAGATATAAGACTAAAACATAAAGATCCTTAAATATGAATAAACTTGAATAGGCGTGTGTGTAATATATATATATATAGAGAGAGAGAGAGAGAGACATCCACAGACACGTGTTTCGACTTTTCAAGTCTCTTCAGAGTGGCTAGACATTTTGTGAGCTACCTACAGCCGGGATAAAACTCCGATCGATTCAGCATCAGTCGGACAGCTTAACCGCTTGGCTATCGTCACCCACAGAATACGAACGGGATTTTAACTTAAATATGAATAAACTTGAATAGATGTGAGAATATATACCACCGTATTTTGGCGTATCACGTCTTCTCAGTGTGGCTAGACTAAGCAAGCTACCTCCGACCGGGATACAAACCCGACTGATTTTTCATCAGTCAGACGTCTTCACCTCTTGGCCATCAGCCACCTGCAGGCAAGGGGTATGTTTTAACTGATAAATGCATGCATAGGTATATATGTTACACCCGGTAGAAAGCTCACATCCGTTTTATAGGGGATCCTTGCCATTTAAGTTTAATTCGCGGCCGACAATCAAATGTTACCTCAGATAGCTCAACAAACAAAGAGTTGGAAACATATATTTTGTCATCCACAGACACCGTGTTTCGACGTATCGCGTCTCCTCTGTGTGGCTAAACTTAGCAGGCCTTTTGGCCTTGTGCCACATCTAAGCTAAGTTTAGTAAATAACTATACCCAATAGACAACCTCACGTGTTGTAATGGTTAACAAGCTAGACTTGCAGACCATTGTTAGTCAGTTCGATTCTCATTGGGCACCCCATACTTCTAGCCTTGTGCCACATCTAACCTAAGCTTAGTGAATAACCAGGGCACATCGCGTGGTGTAATGATTAGAAAGCTAAGACTTGCAGACCATTGTTAGTGAGTTCGATTCTCATTGGGTGCCCCATACTTCTGGCCTTGTGCCACATCTAAGCTAAGCTTAGTAAAAAGAGCACCCTATGTAATGTAATGGTTAGTAAATTAGATTTGCAGACCAGTTAGTGAGTTCGGTTCTCATTGGATGCCCCTTACTTCTGGCCTTGTGCCACACCTAATCTCAACTTAGGAAATAACTATAAAAATAAAAATATACCCAAGAGCCAATCCAACAGTTTGTTTGCTTTGCTTTGCTTTGCTCTGCTTTGTTTTATTTATTTGTTTTAATTTTTTTAATTTTGTATCTTTCAGGGCACGGAAAACGCCGACAGGCCAGACGCCGATATCTGCGAAAGAAACGATTAAACCAAAAGTGGTT
>CM042168.1:40183749-40243749 GCA_023376005.1 Doryteuthis pealeii | reverse complement strand
GGGACGCAGGACTGGTACCCATCAGTATCTTTACATATAATCCAGAGACAACACACTGGTACCCCATATTTGTGAGTTTGTGTCACATCCTACGATGAACAGGTTGGGTAAATACTATTTTTCGATGGTGGAGACTGGAATATTCCCGAACTAAGAAAAAATGAAACAATAATGAGACACCTGGTGACAGTATTATATAAAGAATAGGCATAGCCTATCATTTTTGTAAGGAAATGTAGTCAGGATTTTGAATTAATTGAGAATAAATTTATGAACTCAATTTTTTACACAATGAATATACATAGTCTATAAATCTTATATAATGAATAGGCATAGCCTATCATTTTTGTAAGGAAATGTAGTTAGGGGTTTTATATTAATTGAGAATAAAAACTGTGTTATCTATTAACTCAATTTGTTACATAATCATTAAGAGAATACCGAAAAACAGAAGAATTAAGATCTTTTCACAGGTAAATCAAAACAAAATATTTACAAATATATGTCATACCGTTCAATGAAATCAATGAATGTATTCAAATGAGATTTTGTTAAAGGTGAACAAGTTTATAGCAATTTGCAAATCCGTCAGATTCCGTCAAGAAGTTATCGGGAAGATGGTGGAGAATGTTTTGGTTAACAACGCGTTGTTAAGGGTTTCACTAAAGGCGTAAAATATCATGATGTAATTGTGATGTCAAGTGAGATATTCATTCATATTCAAAATTTTGGTAAGAAAGTGTTGTTGGGATTTAAATTTAACCGTAAACTCATGGAAAATCACCAAGAGCTTGACAGCCAAGCGGGAATTTCTGATTGGCTTAAGATGTCACGTGATCGGATAGGCCCTGGGAAAGTTAGTAGAGATAGAGACGACCAGAGTGCTGTGATGGGAAGACGCAAGTTGCGTCCTGTGCTGCTGAGTGCGAGTTATGGCATCGGAAAATAAGTTTCCGTGTTCCTGATTAAAAGAACAAGAACGTGATGAAACTCAGACTAAGAGAGATTGAATCTGGGGGAAAAATTATTCATGGTGAATTAACATTGATTTCATACCTTTCCCAAGGGTATTAGCGCTAAGTGAAATTTAATTACCACATCCAGGATTTGAACTCGGGGCGACGAGTCCATTTCCCATGACTTTGTAACCATTACACCACGCGCTTCCTATTTCATCACGTTCTTGCCCAAGACACTATATGAGTAGCGCCCTCACTACCGACCCACGTTACTGAACCAGTGAGATAAAAAAAAACTATTTGGTTAAATCGAACTTAACAGACCTAAATTCCACCATCACATGTCACCCCGCCGAAAGAAAAAAAATGCCAAAAATCAGAGAATTAACCGAATTTAATGAAATTTTCAGTGTCGGTACATTAATGAATAAAAGATATAATGCACCAGTTATTTTATTTAAAAACTTTTACATTTTTTTAGGTCAGTTAACTTGGAACCACGTATCTTTGAGAATCTGTGTTACACATCAAATATACGTGATACACGAGGCTAGATAACTGAAGATAAAGTAGCAATTAACCTGTTCAATTCTCAATTGGATGACCACTTAAGCAACAGCAGGTAGAATAAGCAACCTGAGTACTTTTTTATCAAAAATGATTTGATTCGACATTAAGTTACCCGAAAAGGGTTGATATGCCGTTAAAAACAACCAACTAATCTCTCTCTCTCTCTCTCTCTCTCTCTCTCTCTCTCTCTCTCTCTCTCTCTCTCTCTCTGCTATTTCTTTCTTATATCTGTTTCTCCCCCTCTCTATCTATCTATCTATCTATCTATCTTCTGTCTTTCTCTTCTGTCTTTCTTTCTCTCCTCTTTCTTTCTTTCTCTCACATTACGGACAAGACCCGCTGAAATCACCGGCTCCATAAAAAAAAAAGAAGTTAAGCAGTGATGATCCTGTTCGACATTAACTGGGTGACCACTTGAGCAACAACAGATACTGTAAGGGACCTGAGTTTTTTGTTTATCAAAAATGACTTGATTCGGCATTAGATGACCCGAAAAGGGTTGATATGCCGTAAAACAAACCAACCAACCATTGCACCCTTGAACAGACCTTGAACTTACTTAGTGTTGAGGACTAGCCTAGCGTGCTTTGCAATGTGAATGCGCTGGTCCAGGATTATCTATACACGGCTCTCTGAGAATATATGATTGCTGAGGAGACTTCAAGGATTACGGAACCAATACGCGAACCGTCTACCTCGAGGTTTTAGCACTCGGTTGCGAGTTACTATATGTCGGGCACACATGTAGTTTGAATGTATCAGTAGTATACTGAATACTGTATGATCCAGTATACAACACTTTGTTTACGTGTGTATGATACAAGATCAGATAAAGTGAGAGAAGGGAATACAGATTCCTGCAACAGGTTCCTTCTATTAAAAAAGATCTTACGTGACTTAAAAAACATAAAAAAGCAAACCAACATTTGATACCGTCATTATAACCTGTACTTTTCCTGACAACTGACACCAAATATGCAATTATCCGAACCAGTGGACAGACCCAACATGTTATTATGAAAGACAACTCTTATCAACCTTGTATCTTAATTTCCAACGATACACACACACACACACACACACACACACACAACACATATATATAATATATATTATATATATATATAATATATATATAATATATACATGGTTACTGTCAGCTCGATTTCAAGTGCTACAACCTTCTGTGTTTTGTGTCAACAATTACTTACAAACGGTGTACCCTAGATGGCTTTCAAAGCCAGCGATAATGTTGCACTCTCTGCCATAGAACGGACATTGCCGCTCATATTCCCACAAGATTGTCGTACTAATTTGCTGTATATTGCTGTAGTTTTTATGAAGTATTGTACACTCTTGGATAAATTACTACAATATTACAACTTGAAAACTTTGAAGTGGTACTCGAAAACTATATATATATATATATATATATATATATATATATATATATAATAAAATAAATATATAAGGTTTTACATATCTATTTATTTGGTGACAAAGAAACAGTCACAACCATTTTGGTTTCATTTATTTATATTATTATATTATATAACAGCTCTATTTTATATTGAGCACTCTCCCAATAATACTGCGTTTGACACACCGTTCCAGTAAAAGCTGAAACAGTGACAATCCCACACACACTATATATATATATATATATATATATATATATATATATATAATATATATAGTCGAGCCACACTGATAAGCGTAAACGTCGAAACACGTGTCTGTGGAAGATTGGTATATATGCTCCCAATTTTCATGGTAGAACACTGTAGTGGAGACATTAGTTGAAATTTCAACGTTTAGTGTAAGCATTTACTCGCCCGTTATTTACAGACTTGAGTTCTCTGGTGATTGTAAAAACATATATCCTGTAACTATGTTTCAATTAATTGTTCCTTAATCTTTCTGCCTTTTGAAATTTAAGAGTTTCAGTTTTCTATTTTCTTATTTTTCTTATGTACGCAAGATTTCAAATCTGAGTGACGTCTCCCTTCATCAGGACGCTACCTATGAAGGGTAGCTAACATGCTGCCTGGAAACCAATGGTAACAATGGCACCTTAAATGTATTGTACACTATGAAAAATAATATATATATGTATATATATATATAGAGAGAGAGATAAGGGATTTACTTTTAACTTTTTGGATCCCAGGCAATGCTAGGTAGTTCTGCTAGACTTCTATTAAAGTATTGATGAATGAGGGACATTACTTTTCTAGTCATTAAATTTAAATAATGTCTAAGGCAACAAATCTTCATTAATACAATTGTTTCTTGTGTAGCGAGGATTCTAAGGGGCCATTGTTTTTCAGATCAGGGAATGAAAAACTACCAGGGCGGTTATAGCCATGTGACACCAGAGGCGCGAATCTCGCAGTCACGGATTTAATTAGTTAGATAATCAGTTTCAACCTGAGAATTGAAGCAGAGTGGACGTGCTTTGCAGAGGTTGAATCTCCCCGCGCGGAAGAACATGGGCAGAAATAAATCTTGATTAAGAAAATAAAACTCTTGTGAGTTGATTAATTTGTAGAGGAGTTAACACCCCTACATGATGGACTGATCCACAGCCATATAAGAGTCGACGCAGCAGTGACAAAGGTCGGGAAAAATATTCGAATGAAATTACTGCGCCAACTCCAGATATTTGAACCTCCTCATTTTGTACGTTTTGTCTTGTGATTGTACTACTTCTTTGTTCTATGTTAAAAGTGCTGAATAAAATACATATTCACGCACCCTGTGTTCTCTGTGTATCTTTTTCCATCTCAACGATACAACATTAATTTACATGACTAAAGAGTTAGCCCAGAAGAAGCCTTTAGTTAGAGACAGAAACAGGAAGACGATAAGATGACGAAAATAGCAAGAACATAGCCGAAGCAGTAAAGACGAAATGAAGAACAAGTAAGTCTATCTCTGTCTGTCTGTCTGTCTGTCTGTCTGTCTGTCTGTCTGTCTCTCTCTCTCTCTCTCTCTCTCTCTCTCTCTCTCTCTCTCAATGAGTCTTCTCTTTCGATTATATACCCGACGATGTTCGACGATGGGGTATATATATATTTACCAACTCCTCCGCACAAGCAGGATGTGACACAAGGTCAATTTCTTAAGCGGAGTTTAACAGGTTTGAATTCAGAGTTTTCCTTCTCCTAGACGGTTACCTAGCCATGGTTAAAGAGCCCAGTCTGCCCTGCTATTTGCCCATAGCTGGAGGGAGAATTGGATTCATACCTTTCCCAAGGGTATTAGCGCTATGTGAAATGCGAACAGCTTCGTCCAGGAATTGAACTCGGGTTGACGAGTCCATTACCTAAGACTATAACCATTTGACCACGCGCCTCCACGATGGGGTATATAAGGTTATACAACACGGTGCGTGCTATCTTGAACAACTCCCGGAAGCAGCTGTATGGCCACTTACCTCCAATCACATAAACCATCTTAATAAGACAAAAAAGACATATCAGACACTGCTGAAGGTGCAAGGACTAACTCATAAGTGACATTCTCCAGCAGAAACCTAAACCTGAATACACCAGTGTAGACGGGTCAGCAAAAATCTCCATCGATCAGTTCTGTATGGATACTGGATGCCGAGTGGAAGACCAGCTAGGAAAAAAGTCTACCCATTCGTATCAGCCAATACAAGCTTCATGCAAGCTTTAAAAAAAGTTGAACCGAGAGTGAATGAAACTGGAATTTTGTAGCTCATGTCCCCCATCCCAGGCCACAGGTTTAAGAGCCACTCCTCGTACATAGCTAGATATGGACAAAAGAACATGTAGATACGGACAGAGATAGATAGATAGATAGATAGATATGAAAAAATTTATATATATGAATATAGATAGATAGAAAGATAGATAAGAACAGACTAACATAGATAGATAGATAGATAGATAGATAGATAGGAAAATATTTATATATATGAATATAGATAGAAAGATAGATAAGAACATACTGGGACAGATAGATAGATAGATAGATAGATATGAAAAGATTTATATATATGAATATAGATAGATTGAAAGATAGATAAGAACAGACTAACATAGATAGATAGATAGATAGATAGATAGATAGATATTTATAGACATGAAGATAGATAGAAAGATAGATAGGAACATACTGGATAGATAGATAGATAGATAGGAACAGACGAAGATAGATAGATATAGATAGATAGATAGATAGAAAAAATATTATAGACATGAAATAGAAAGATAGATAGGAACATACTGGGATAGATAGATAGATAGATAGGAACAGACGAAGATAGATAGATAGATAGATAGGAACAGACGAAGATAGATAGATAGATAGATAGATAGGAAAATATTTATATACATGAAGATAGATAGAAAGATAGATAAGAACATACTGGGATAGATAGATAGATAGATAGATAGATAAGAACAGACTAACATAGATAGATAGATAGATAGATAGATAGATAGATAGGAAAATATTTATATACATGAAGATAGATAGAAAGATAGATAAGAACATACTGGGATAGATAGATAGATAGATAGATAGATAGATAGATAGATAGATAGATAGATAGGAACAGACGAAGATAGATAGATAGATAGATAGATAGATAGATAGGAAAATATTATATATATGAAGATAGATAGATAGAAAAATAGATAGATAGATCTATGAAAAAAATGAATTATTAAAAGCTGCATTGACTTGACAAAAAAATACAGAAAAAAGTATCCTTTGTTTTAGATCGATCGATCGAGAGATAGATAGATTGATTGATACATATAACGGGTTAGATCAGTTGGTAGAGCGTTCGGCTAGAAACCACAGGGTTCCTAGTTCGATACCGGCTCTTGCCAACTCAGCGTATGAGTAGCATAGCCGAAGAGAGGCAAACATCATTCCAGTGACGAGGAAGTGAAATCTGAATATATATATACATATATATATATATATATATATATATATATAATATATATATATAGAGAGAGAGAGAGAGAGAGAGAGAGAGGAGATGGATAATAGATAGATAGATGGATAGATCGGGATATATTTAGATAGATAGATAGATAAATAGATAGATGGACAGACAAATAGGAACATATTTATATATATATATATATATATATATATATATATATATAAGAGAGAGAGAGAGAGAGAGAGAGAGAGAGAGAGGGGAAATAGATAGATAGATATAGATAGATAGATAGATAGATACAGATAGGACCATATTTAGATAGATAGATAGAAGATAGATATGAACATACTGAGATAGATAGATAGATAGATAGATACGACTAGACTGAGATAGATAGATAGATAGATACGAACAGACTGAGATAGATAGATAAATAGGAACACATTTAGATAGATAGATATGAACAGACTGATAAAATAGATAGATAGATAGATAGATAGATAGATAGATAGATAGATCAATAAAAAAAATTCAAGATTTAAAATACAAAATTCTGTAATTTTGACAAAATAATACAGCAAAAATGTGTTCCTTTTCTTTTGGTCGTAACATATCAGATAAAACACGTTCTCAAAAGGAAATACAACCTATCAAGTAGATTTACCTTAGAACACCTGCACACCCATCCACCCACCTCATCCCGTTTCTGGAATGCCGATGCCACTCACCACTTCCCCATGGAGACTATGGACAGACACTAATGTCTTTTCCTTTTGTCTTCGTTGCGAATCATGGCTTTCCCAGGTGAAATGCAACAGTTTTTCGGCGACTTCTAAAAAAAAAAAAAAACCCACAAAAAAATCTTAAAGAAGAAAGAGCGTGTGTGTCAAATGTGCTACGAGGAATGGGTGGATACACAACACCACCTGGCAGGTGAAACATATCTTACCTGTGGACGGATAAGTGGACTGTGTGTCCTGTCTTGACACTGTCACCGTGATCGCCTCTTCTCCACCCCTTCACTCACCGGCTTCCCTGGATTTGGGAACGAGCCGGATGAGATTTACGCTCCGGTGATATAACATGGCCGCGTATTTGTCTACGCGATATACAATTTCCCGCTTGTCTGTCTGCCTGTCTGCCTGTCTGTCTATCTTCAGTTTTTATTAGGTATACCCAAAAATTCGGCTGCTTTTCATTTTAAAAACGAATTAAAATTAATTAAATCGATTATTTTAAGGTCAATTTTTTGTCTAATTCCAAAAGTAGTAATAATGAGCATCAGTAAAAAAAAAAAAGATTAAAAAAATATTACACATGTAATTTATTTTTAATACATTTAAAACTATTTTTTCGGTCAATTTCGATCGCGTATGGACAAACGCTGTTTAAAGATGGCATAAAATCCGTGTTTACAAAATAAATTTAACATTGAAAAAAAAAAATTACCAAAAAATCAGGGAACTATTCGATTTTACTGAAATTTTCAGTATTGATTTATCAATAAAAGAATTTTTATAATGAATCAGTTATTTTATTTCAAAACATTAATTAGGTATTTCTGCTATGATAAATTAATATATAAAATCCATTTAAAATATGAACAGCATGATTTTAAGTTTAAAATGTCATATTATTAGATTCTAAAAAAAAAAAAATGTAATAACTACTTTACTTTAGTATCAATCACCAATATTTTTAATCGAAAACTGTATTGGAAATTTAGAGCCCCCATTTTTAAACGGTACAAATATCAATGTATATTTTTTTCTTTTATCAGATAATAGCCAATTTTTCGTTTTTATTTTCATTTTATTTTCCGATTTTCGGTACTTATTTACTAATATAGCAGATTCATACACATTTTTTTCTTCTATTCACACCTTCGATCTTTTGTCTTTTTATTTATGCAGAAAAAAGTATCAATCACATATAACCCCATCGATATATTGTGCCCCCAAAATAAGGGGGGGTCAAAGTTAAATGACCTGAAAAGAATCAGAAAGTTTTGAAATAAAATAACTGATGCATTATAAAATTCATTCTCTCTCTCTCTCTCTCTCTCTCTCTCTCTCTCTCTCTCTCTCTCTCTCTCTCTCTCTCTCTGTATGCGTGTATATATATATATATATATATATATATATAATATGGGTGGTATATTTATAAACAAACAGTGCTCAGTATCATTTAGATCATATTGCTTATGCAATTGTTCAAACTAAGACTTGGTTTGAACAATTGCATAGGCGAGAAACTATCATTAACCATTCGCCGTGGACTCCATGTACACGCTACCATAACACACACACACACACACACACACAAAACACACACACAAATATATATATATATATATATATATATATATATATATATGTGTGTGTGTGTGTGTGTGTGTGTGTGTGTGTGTGTGCTTAATTGGAGTCGTACCTAATTTTGAAAATTAATTAATTAATAATGAATTAGGCGGGAATGCCTATTTAAATGTATGGCTAAACAAATCGAGAAAAATCAATCTCTGTATGTACATTTCGGCCTATTAGGCCTCATCAGCAGAGCTATAGATAGGAAGGCCGCCCTGTTATCATATCGTCGTGTAATAAAAGTCACTAGAAGAGTAATATTAACCTACTCTAAACAAATCGTAAAATCTAAGAAGTCCGTTTGGTGTAGGGGTTATGGTATCGGCCTGTCAGCTTGGCAGTCCGGTTTCAAATCACGTACAGGGCGGCCTTCCTATCTATAGCTCTGCTGATGAGGCCTAATAGGCCGAAATGTACATACAGAGATTGATTTTTCTCGATTTGTTTAGCCATACATTTAAATAGGCATTCCCGCCTAATTCATTATTAATTAATTAATTTTCAAAATTAGGTACGACTCCAATTAAGCACATATTCTCCTAAAATTGTCGGCAAAAAGCCATTCCAAACACACCGTGTTTACAACTTATCATATATATATATATATATATATATATATATTATATATATATATATATGGTAAAGAATAAAGAAAAAGTGGACATAAAGAGAGCAACACTCAAACAAGTAGATGTAGGAGATATATTTCGTTCTGCATTGAGCAGGATTTCATCAGTCGATTTTATTAAAGCGTCAGTGCAACACACATTTGTATTTATAGAAGAGAAAGTGATTAGGGCAGGCTTAGTTTGGTGGGGAAGTCAGGAGGAAGGGAAGAGTTGGTGAGGATTTTTTGTCCACTTTTTCCTTTATTCTTTAACACATTCTGTCGGATTTACTCCAACTCTCCTATTCTCATATATATACATATATATATATATATACTAAATATAACGCTAGACCGAGGAGATTGTTTGGCCATCTGAGACGGAGCTCTACACTTACCATCAGCTCCTCACTTTACCGCACAGATCTCTGCGCTACTCATACGGCGAGGGTCGATATCGAACCAGGAACCTTGTGTTTCGTTGACAACATATACGTGGATTGTTTCGGTATTAAATCACCTGCAAAAGGGTTGATATGTGTTAGGTTCCAAACCTAACGAAATCTAGAGTTACACCCCTTGATCAGTAGGGGTTTGATGGGAACCCGGAAGTGGGGTTTTCGCCATGACACTTTTGGATTGGGATTCATGTTGATCGGACGCGTGCACAAGACAGTTGAGCTAATTAAGTCATTTTAGAGTAGAAGCATTCTCTACCCTGTGTTAAATAAAACTGTCTTCATTTTCAACAACCAATATGCGCCCTCCGGATGCAAATATTTAAGTTTTAATGTAATAAAATATTATAATAAATTAGAAAGATTAATGAAACTAAATAAGAATGCAGATAAACAAATTTGACACAGAGGGGGATATAATCGAAAAATAGAACTGAAAGTTACTCTTCCATCACTCCCGTCTTTCATTGCTAAATTTTCCTAATTTAGCTATTTAGTTAACATAGCAAGTAAATAATAAAATGACAGTTATTTCTTTTTGTTAATGGATTTCTTTTAGGATTTATCTCCGAGATTTTTTTGCTCACATTCATTAAGATAAAACCAAACAATTAGAAATCAATAATACCAAACACATATTTATCAAGATCAAATGTTTGATATCAATATGCAAATTAGCCTCCCCATTCACACTGTAAACCGATATTTTGTTGTATATATAAATACAATTGCATGTTATTAGTGTGTTGATATGGTCAACAGTATTAATAATATATAACAATTTTATCGATCATTGGGGTTAAAATGAAAATAAAATCATGGACAATGTGACGTAAATAACTAGGGGAATTGTGAATATAGTAATATAGTTTTGGTTACTAACAGAAAACACACGATTATAATAAGATGTAAAAACATAACAATATGCCATAAAACAAACAAAAAAACCCCCAAATATTTTCAGTATTATCTGTGTTATTCGGACTATTGTTCTCATCTTGATTGTTATCTGTACAATGTTTCAGCCGATGTGCCCTCCGGCCTTATTCAGGTCTGTCTTGTCGAACTCATGAACCTTGTCGGATTCGGGAACCTTCTTTCCGGACTCGGGAACCTTCTTTTCGAAGTCGGGAACCTTCTTATCGTAATCGGAAACCTTGTATTCGGGAGCCATCAAGGAAATTTGAACCTAACCCTTTATTCAGTCCACGGGGGTATCCTGTTCTCATTCCGCTAACCATAGCTGGGGTAGAGGCGTTAAGCTGCGTTAATCATTATTCTATGTTACTGCTGCCCTTGGCCAAGATTGAACCTGCAGTCCAGAGATAACTGTCACTTAGAACTGTCTTAACCCAACTCCTTTATCCACTAGGCTATGTGTCCAATTGGAAAACAAACAAAACAAACCCAAATATTTTCATGAAAAAAGAAAAAGGACAGTGAAACATTAGTTGACAGTTTTGTCTCGGATATCATTTGTGACTGCAACTAATTCGACCCTCATTAAACGTCACATTCATTTAGTTAAGGTCCAACATTAAGATCTCAAAAAAGAAAGAACATCTTTTTGTTTTTCGTTTTTAAACCAACTGATTAGCATAATATTTATGAGGTATACATTTCACAGTACTCGTAAGTTTGATAGGAGTATATAAAAAAAACAAGTGTAATACTTATTAGAGCGTAAAGTTTGACAACAACTAATGCAATAATAATTTTGATTTCTCCATCTCAAAAAGAATAGTACCCATGCAAACGTTGTATGATGTATACATGTTATATTATTTCATTATTTTCTTTCTCCCATTATTTCATTCCTTTTTCCTATTCTTTCTTTCATTCTATTTTTCATATTTTGCATTATTTCATTCTTTTTGTTTGTTCTTTATTTATTTCATTCTTTCGTTCATTTTTACCTCCATTATTTCATTCTAATTTCCATATTTTCATTCTTTTTCCCCCATTCACTCTTTTTCCAGTAATGAAAAATTGTGATATTGTAAAAAAAAGTACCTGACATCTATTACTTAAGTATAACATTTATTATCTAGACTTTATCATGATCGTATTTCGGATGAGTTACGTCACACAATTTCGGATGAGTTACGTCACACAATTTCGGATGAGTTACGTCACACAATTTCGAAAGAAAATTAACGGCTAAAAAAACGCCAAATCCGTTCACTTTATTTAATGACTTTTTTGCCCTCATATACAACATTGCATTTTTTTTTCTCCAGACCGTCTCATATACCTTGAAAAAGGGTGAATGTTCACCCGAAATATCGGAATAGATTAAACCAGGATCAGAGCAACGGTTGAATATATAAAAATTCTGATTTTTGTTCTGTTTTTTTTTTTTTTGTTTTTGTTCTTTTTTCCAATGCTTCAAAGACCAAATAAACAACGTTCACAAGAACATAACATACATAATTATTTATTATCTAGATGTATATATAAATAAATAATTCCTTTATATATATAGATAATAAATTAATATAATTTATAATAATCTATTTCCATTTTTTAAATGCATGTCACGATGTCATTAACATTAACTTTTAACTTAACTAATCAAGTCGTTTTATAATTTAATAAAGATATACAGTTCATTCAACTGTGGCATATGGAAATCTAATAGATTGCAATGGAATTATCAGAATAATCAATTGATTAGAATAATTTTATTTACTTTCTTATTGTCAAAAAGAATTATATACTCGTTCCTCATCGGGTACATAAACGGGTAGAGTCGTCCCGGGTGTATAATGAGGAGACAGACAGACAGAGAGATTGAGAGATGATAGTTGACCATAGCGCTAATACCATTGGAAAAGGTATGGATTCTACTATCCCTCCAGCTATGGGTAAATAGTAGGGTAGACTTGGCTCTTTAACCTCCGTTAGGCATCCGGTCTAGAAGGAAAACTCTGAATTCAAACCTGTTAAACTCCGCTAAAGAAATTGACTTTGTGTCACATCCTGCTCGTGCGGAGGGGTTTGGTAAATATATAAAAAAAAGCTATGAATATTGATAAGCTAAAAGTGTAGTCGAGAAACACTAGAAACAACACGAGCAGGATTTGATGGAGTGAAATGAAGACGGGGGGGGGGGCAGGTGGCTTGTAAAAAGATCCAGAATGAGTGAACGAAGCACGGTCAAAAAAGAGAAAATTGGACACATGGCCTAGTGGATAAGGTAGTTAGGTTAAGACAGTTCTAAATGACAGTTATTTCTGGATTCCGGGTTCAATCCTGAGTAGCGGCAGTAACATAGAAAGATAATTAACACAACTCCTACCTCAGCTACGGTTAGCGGAATGAGAACAGGATACCCCCGTGGAATGAATAAAGGGTTAGATTCAAAGTTCCGTGATGGCTCCGATTACGACAAGAAGGTTCCCGACTACGACCTGAAAGTTCCCGAGTTCGAAAAGAAGGTTTCCGAGTCCGAGAAGGTTCCCGAGTCCGACAAGAAATACCTGAAGAAGGCCGGAGGGCATATCGGCCGAAACGTTGTACAGATAACAATAAAGATGAGGACAATAGTCCGAATAACGCAGATGATACTAGAAAAGAAAAAATGCCAATGATAGTGACGAGATTATGACAAAAAAGATTATGACGAAAAAACCTCTGGTTGACTTCTCTCTGCTGTGGGTTGATTTTCTTTGTTAGTTCTTCTTACAGGGCTGAAGAAAATAACAACAACAACAAAAAGAAGAAACGAAAGAAGAAGAAGAAGAAGAAGAGAGAAGAAGAAGAAGAAGAAGAAGAAGAAGAAGAATGAAGAAGAAGAAGAAGAAGAAGAAGAAGAAGAAGAAGAAGAAGAAGAAGAAGAAGAAGAAGAAGAAGAAGAAGAAGAAGAAGAAGAAGAAGAAGAAAGTAGTAGTAGAAACGAGTAGTTGTGATGATGTTACATACTCTTGAGTGGCTGTGGATTTCTACAGAGAGAGAGGGGGGAGTGGAGAGAGAGAGAAAGAGAGAGAGAGAGAGAGAGAGAAGCAAAAAGGAGAGCACAAAGGAGAGCAGAAACCAGAAAGTCGTCAAAACAGAAGAAACAAGTTTTGTTTTTTTCCCGTTTTTGCTTTTTTGGCCGCCGCCTTTTTTTTTCTTTTCATTTTCTTTTTCTTTGCGGTTCGTTTCGGTTGTGAAGAAATTACGCCTGACGCTCTTTGGCCTTTGTCACGAGATTCCGATTTTGCCTTTTGGGAATTGTAAACAAGATGTGGGATATCAAGAGTTAGGCCGGAAAGAAAGAATGAGAGAGAGAGAGAGAGAGGAGAGAGAGAGAGAGAGAGAGAGAGAGAGAGAGAGAGAGAGAAATAAATAAAGACAGATAGATATAAATAAAAATAGATAGATAGATATATATGAACAGACTAAGATAGATAGATTGATATATATATATATATATATATAATATATATATATATATATATATATATATATATATACAAGTGTGTTGGTAAATCCTCGCGGTGAGAAAAAAAAACAGCAAATAGTTTGATTGTAAAAATATACTACCAAACATCAACCGGGGAGAAAAAAATTTTTAGAAAAAAGAAAAGACCAAGATAGTCGTACCAACAAAAAATAATCTATTGGTACAGTATTTTGCCAAAAGAAAAACAATTTATATGTATATATATATGTATATAAGATATATATATATATTCATACAACAACTTGGAAAATAAGCTAATAAGTAAAAAGTGCTCAATACCTAAGTAGAGCAAATAATAAAGATAAATCTAATGAGTCAGACGAACCTACTATTAGTTTCGCTTAATGCTCTTCAGGGCTAAGATCTGACTCAGAGTCAGATCTTAGCCCTGAAGAGCATTAAGCGAAACTAATAGTAGGTTCGTCTGACTCATTAGATTTATCTTTTTATATATATATATATATATATATATATATATATATATATAATATTCTATAAAAAAAGGTTTGCAAAAAGGATTATGTTTTTAATAAAAAGATAGATAGATAGATAGATAGATAGATAGATATGAACAAAGATAAATAGATAGATATGAATTGACTGATATATATATATATATATATATATATATATATATAGAGAGAGAGAGAGAGAAGAGAGAGAGTGAGAGAGAGAGAGAGAGAGAGAGATGAACAAACTAAGATAGATAGATGGATATCAAAATTTATTATGTAAATTATTAGTCAATACAATTTTTGCTTATTTTTAGTTTCTACTTTCTGTTTTTAAACAAACCTTTTTAGTTTCTTATAATGGCAAAATACAGTCAATTACCGACCTTAATATGCATTAAATGTGCCCAGCTGGTGTGTTATGTAAACACGCACTGACGTCTGCTATTCTACGAAAGTGATACAATATTCAATGTATTTTTTTAGCATTTATTTGAAAGTGATTTACTTAAGAAAGAAATCGTGAAAACATTATCTGTCCTACCAATATATGTGTGGAATGATAATGTATGGAGACGCTGTAAATATTGTTGTAGGGAATGGACTCGACTACCGGTGTTCAAATTCTGAACGAGGTTATTTCCATTTCACATAGCGCTGATAAACTTAAGAAAGGAATTAACCCAATTGTTTTCATTCTTAATAGTAGGACAGACTGGGCTCTTTAACTTTAAGTATCTTAAGCTGTCTCATTATCATTATCATGTCGCGCAATTAGCACGGATATCCATGACAATCTCTCGCCAACCTTTGTCAAAATTTATTTAGGGAATGGTGATCCTAATTCACCGGACGCCGGGTAGCGGCATGTGGGGATTTAAATAAAATTAAATTAAATTAAATTAAAAATAAATAAATAAAAATTTCTGAGCGTCTTGACTCTGGCGTTCAGAGTTAACGGTCAGATCTCAACCTATATTTCGAAAGAGTTGCTTGTTCCGTATCGTTAAAAGCCCCCAGACGGCGACGAATCAGAACTCTCACCTTGTTAGAAGCTGGAGCGACAAACGAACACCTAAAACCCACTCTGCAGGGCTCATAAGATTACGAGGAACAGAACTCGAGAATTTCAGCTAAGTTCCGCAGGCTTTTTTTTTATTTGCAACCAACCCTTTAACTACATTCAATTCTCCTTAAACTACCTTTTACCAACCAAATACATTTGTATTCCCTTTAAACTCTATGAACATTCTTTAAAACTCGTTTGGTTGTTTCATTTTATGTATATCGATACCTCTGTTGATATTTGTTTTATGTTTTACATGTAAAGTAAACATTTTGTTCTATAAAAAGTCGTTTGTCTCCTTTCTTCAAAAGCAGCACCCATCTCCTCACTGCGTTCGAAGTACGGTTTATTTTCCTACACAACGTAGGGTTTAAACAGTACTTTTCCGGGGACAAAAATCCCCAGACCGTCTCTATCATTCATTGCCCCTGGGAGGTCTTCTGTGCATCTGGAAGGGTTAATGCCAAAGCACCTGAGATCATTATTGCAGACATCCTTCTTTCTTTGTTACAATATATAAAAAATACCCAGGATAAAGCTCTAAGCGCATCAGCGCGGCTATGGCAATCCTACAATGTGACATCAAATCAACAAAGTCTGTTGGTATCGTGAGATACTGCTGGGGCGCTCTGGGTTAGTGGTAATGATGCTTCGTCCCCGAAACCGTGCCTGAACCCAGAATCATCATCTGATGAAAGCTTTATTGGTTGCAATGCTATTTTGTAAATAGCAGTCATTGTATGAAGTTTATATATATATATATATATATATATATATATATCATCAGCATCATCATCACCATGTGGTGCAGGCAGCACGGATATCCATGACAATCTCTCGCCAAATTTCCCTATCATTCATTGCCCCTAGGAGGTCTTCTGTGCAGCAACCAGCATCCTCGCATAGTTGGTCAATGTAGGTCCTTGGTGGGAGGCCCACATTAGCATTTCTATGTGTTGGCTTCCACAGGATAACGTCGCTTACGAGCTCGTCCTTGCTTCTCCAGCAGTGTCCTGCATACCTTGTCAGTCTCACTCGGATGGTTTGTGAGATGGGGGGGAAGGTAGGCATACAGTTGCTTCCTTGTGGGGTGCTGTTTCCACGACTTGTTCAAGACTGCACGCAGCATTCTTGTGCAGCTCCCATCCAGCTTACTCTCAAGGCGCCTCGTTAGGGTCCAAGTGGTGCAGCCATACAGCAGTACTGATATATCCACAGCCTGGAAGAATTGTCGCTTTAACCTGTCAGTGAGATCGGATTTGCATATGACTAATAATTTGTTTGTTGCCGACCATGCCTTTCCTATTCGTGTATCAACATTGCTTTCTGTGGATATGAGCCCAAAGCGGACCAACGGCCAGAATCCAACAGTTCAGTCAGGAAACTACTGCCCCACAACTCTAAGTCTGGCGTCTATTGATGAGTTAACAAAACAGCCATCGAAAGGTATCGATGACATCGAGCCAACCAAATCGAGCTGTCTAGAAGTAGTACATGATGACCCAGAAAAAACAGATCCCTAACCCTAACCCTAACCATAACCCTAACCCCCCTAGTTAAGATTAACAATTTTATTACAAAATTTGTGGCTTCTGTTTTTTCTGGGACACCCTAATTTACTAAACAAAAGTTCATAATTACCTTTAAGCTCTTCGATGAGCCGCTTTAACTCAGTTGTTAGAGTACCCGCAGGGTTCCGGATTCGTTTACGGTCCTCATCAACTTCAGCGTACGAGTAGAACAAATTGGCTAATCTGATCTATGCGGTAATGGTAGGTTTGGGGCTCCACCTAAGAAGAAATTGGTCAGAAACAACATCACTGGTTTCTAGTGAAAAGGGGATAGACTTCCTCGTTGTACGGTTGATACCGACAATAGGCCGTTCCGACAACTTTACTTTTTACTTACTTTAGGCTCTTCGTCCGTAGATGGCAAAGGCGAGAAACTGACAGTCAACAACAGCAGTCGAAACTGTCTAAAATATCCTAACTTAGATCTGCATATCGTCTTTCACCGTATTTAGAACACAAGTTATTAAATTACAATATATAAATATACATTTGATGTGACACACCACACACACACACACACACATACATATATTAATATATATATATATATATATAATATATATATATATTTTAATGGATATTATCAAAGGTTACTTTGAAAGGATTCAAACAAAATTGAAGAACTCAAACATACATATAAAGATTTGTGTATATATTTTTATATATACGGAGTATGATAAATAAATAAAGGACATATACCTTTAGAAAATGAGACTATTTTGACTCTGCCTTCTCATGAGTTCTGTTTTTTGTTTTGTTTTGTTTTTTTTGTTTTTAATTATTTCACCGTCAGTCTTACTGGTGTGATTTAAAAAAAACGGGAAAAAAGGCAGAACTGATGAGATGGCAAAGTCGAAATAAATTTATTTTCTAAAGGTATATATATATATTATTATATATATATATATATATATATATATAATACGCATAGGTGACGTTCTCCTGTGGAAACCTGTACACAGATACGCCAGTGTGGGTCATCCAGCAAGGATTCTGCATGTTGCACAGAGAGCAATGACTGATTTGGATGGTTGGCCAGAGATTGTCATGGATATCCGTGCTGCCAGAGTGTCATGAATTCGTATGAAATGGACTCGTTGACTCGAGTTTAAATCCTCAACAAGACTGTTTGCATTTCACATAGCGCTAATACCCCTGGGAAAGGTATTAATCCATATATTCTCCCAACAGCTAGGGGTAAATAATAGGGCAGACTGGACTCTTTGACCTTAAAGAAGTGACCAGTCTAGGAGAAAGTAAACTCTGAATCTTAAAAGCCAGAGCTATGTCGTTTATTGGGTTTGTGGCATTCCTTGCGCCAATTCTTTCCTGTCAAAAAGTACCGATGGTCCAACACAAGCTTTCATCACTATAAACAAAAAACTGTGTTGGTTGTTCATTGGACCAGCACATGGTATCTTATGAACCCTCGTGTGTCGAAATCGACGAAAGAGTCCGTATATATAAAGTTGTACAGAAATAACCTACTCGAGTTTCACCATAAGGATCTTCAGGGTTAAATCCACTGAATAAATCAAGATATTGATTAATTACAGCTAACTCATGCAGTTAGCTGTAATTATTCAATATCTTGATTTATTCAGTGGATTTAGCCCTAAAGATCCTTATGGTGAAACTCGAGTAGGTTATTTCTGTACACACTATAATAATAAACCCACTCTAATTGCGTATTGAGTCCTTTATATTTGTTATAACGGTGACTTATATGGGTAAAACTTTTCCCAACCAAATATTGAGACCAACCCAATATTTTCACCGGTAAAGTCATTCCCTTTCACACACACACACACACACACACACACACACATATATATATATATATATATATATATAATCTAATTACTTGACCAATTCTCGTTAAAATCATCGTTAAATTTTAAATTATATGGTTAATGTTTCGTGCTTTTTTCCTTTTTGATACAGATGGATCACCTAATCCCGGCTATAAGACCAGACCTAGAGATGATTAACAAGAAGATAGGATCTTGTTATCTAGTGGATTTTGCCGTCTCGGTGAAACAGCCAGTGAAAGTGAAAGAAAACGAAACGATAGAAAAATACTTGAACCTTACCAGAGAACTGAAAATATTTTCAGAAGATCAGGGATTTATTTATTCTAAGATATGACAATGGCTACTTGGAGATATTGTAAAGAGTATTGCACTTCTATGAAGTTTATTTTATAATAAAAAATGTTGTAACCTGATTAAGCCTATGCTTTTACCTTTTTCTCTTATTTGAAAAAATATAAAAATTACCGAAATGAGGCAATGGCGGGGGGGGGTGAGGGCGATAATACCTTTCTCAAGAGTCTGAAGGGTTTGGTTCAGTGTTTTTGTTTAAAGGTATATCAATCTTCGTGGGTTGTTTAATTCCAAAACAATCCTTGTAGAAGAACAGTAGTGCTACTATTTAACCCATAGCTGTGTTGGTTTGATTTTTTGTTTAAAGGCATATCAACCTTCATGGTATTTAATGCCAAATCAATCCTTGTAGAGAACAGTAGTGTTCTATTTAACTCATAGCTGTGTTTGGTTTGATTTCTTTGTTGAAAGGGCATATCAACCTTCATGGGTTTTTAATGCTAAAGCCATCCTTATAGAAGAACAGTAGTGTTACTATTCAACTCATAACTGGGGAGATGAGGTGTTCATAACTATCCTCAGGGCATTAGTCTGAAAGTGAACGTACTAGAGTGAATGATTTTTGAAAAGATAGGAGAATAGTAGTTGTGTGCGAAGGAAAGGCATTGCACTTGTTCCAGTGCGCTCAAAGACCTCCCAAGAAACGGTAAAAAGTCTGGTGTGTTTTATAGGGACACCATATCATAGAGAAGAAGAATTATTTCTTTTGGATATATTGATTTAGATATATTTAAGCTCAGTAATTATGAACTACTGTTTAATAAATTAGGGTGTCCCAGAAAAAACAGAGCCTACAAATTTTGTAATAAAACTGTTAATTTTAACTAGGGGTTGCGGTTTAGGGTTAGGGTTGAGGTTTAGTTTAATGGGAAAATAAATAAATAATTTGAGTTCTGTTTTTTTCTGGGTCACCCTGTACAGGGTGATCCAGAAAAAACAAATCCCTAACTCTAACCCCAACCCCAACCCTAAACCCCCTAGTTAAAATTAACAATTTTATTACAAAATTTGTGGCTTCTGTTTTTTCTGGGACACCCTAATTTACTAAACAAAGTTCATAATTACCTTTAAGCTCTTCGAGGAGCCGCTTTAACTCAGTTGTTAGAGCACCCGCAAGGTTCCGGATTCGTTTACGGTCCTCAATCAACTTCACGCATAGAGTAGAGAAACAATGCGCTAATCTGATCTGGGCGCTAATGGTAGGTTTAGGGCTCCACCTAAGAAGAATTGGTCAGAAACAACATGACTGGTTTCTAGTGAAAAGGGGATAGACTTCCTCGTTGTTCGGTTGATACCGACAATGGCGTTCCGACAACTTTACTTTTTAATGTGATGGCAAAGGGAAACTGACAGTCGAACAACAGCAGTTGAAAACTGTGTCTAAAATATCCTAACTTAGATCTGCATATCGTCTTTCACCGTTTAGGACACAAGTTATTAAGTTACAATATATAATATACATTTGATGTGAACACCACACACACACACACACACACACATGTATATATATATATTATATATATATATATAATATATATATATGTAGATATAGTGAGAAAATTTTTAAAACACAGGTTTAAAATAAAATGAGTGTAATTTATTAGCCAACGCTGCGGGGTTTCAATCTGTTAGTAGATCTTCTTCAGGGTTTTGTTGTATATCAACAAGGAAGAGTAAACAAATTATCACAGAATAATGAGGACAATTGTGATAGTCCTTATAATATATATATATATATATATATATATATATATATATTATATATAGGGTTAGTTCAGTCGGTAGAGGTTCGGTTAGAAACCATAATGTTCCTGGTACGATACCGGCCCTCGCGAACTCACGTATGACCCGAGTTCAAATCCTTAACAAGACTGTTTGCATTTCACATAGCGCTAATACCCCTGGGAAAGGTATTAACCATATATTCTCCAACAGCTAGAGGCAAATAATAGGGCTAGACTGGACTTTTAACCTTAGATAGTGACCAGTCTAGCTTTCATCACTTATAAACAAAACACTGTGTTGGTTGTTCATTGGATCAACTCATGGTATCTTATGAACCCTTGCTGTGGTCGAATCGACGAAAGAGTCATATATATATATATGTGGTGTACAGAATCACCTAATTCCGGCTCGGAGAACCAGACCTAGAGATGATTAACAAGAAAATAGGATCTTGTTATCTAGTGGATTTTGCCGTCTCGATGAAGCACCCAGTGAAAGTGAAAGAAAACGAAACGATAGAAAAATACTTGAACCTTGCAGAGAACTGAAAATATTTGGAACATGATAGTGAAGTCGTGCCAATTGTAATTTGTGGCGTTGAAAACGGTTTGCAATTGAAAAGTGGTTCTGGGGATTTTTAGGGAAACTAGTGGAATAATCGGGACCATCCAATAAATATATTGTTTAAGATCGGTTAGAATACTCGAAAAGTCTGGAGACCGAGGAGACTTACTGCCACTCAGACTCCAGTGCAAAAATATCGAGGAGTGATAGTAATAATAAACAGAATAGCAAGTGCATAATGTGTGGAGATAGAGACGAAACGGTCAGTCTATACATATATAAAGGGCAGTTTGTGGAATCTGTATGTCCGGAGGAAACTTCGAATAAAAAAATTAACAACAAAGAATATATATACCCATTAAATATCACCCGGGATAGGTTTTCTATACATATATAAAGGGCAGTTGTTATAACTGTATGTCCGAGGAAACTTCGAAAATAAAACAATTAACAACTAAGTAAATATATATACACATTAATATACATCAGGGCTGGTTTGGGGCAAAATAATGAAGGTTGATTTATATTCGTGAAGATAATTAAAAATAAAATTTAAATGATACAGAATGGATTTTTTTTTTATTTAATATTTTAGATAGTAGACATCAACATTTCTTTTCAAAATAGCTGGATCAATGCAAGGTGTATTTTTTTCTTAGGGATTTAAATGGGGCATCCCACGAGGATTCAAACTCGATTAAGTATATGGATCTGCGGAAGTAACTTTTAAAAAAACCTCTACCCAGACAACGCCGGGTAGCCTTGCTAGTCATATAATGCAGCAAACTAGCAAAAGAGAGTACAGACTAGACGACTCTGTGGGAAAGTAATGTACTGGGAATTGTGCAAGAAATTCAATTTTCACTATCTATCTATTAATAATGGGGATTCGCTTCCGGTTTTTGTTTTGACAAAATCTACGTCACTGCTTACGTCACATTACCAAAATCGTCATAAATAGAATAAATACACTCAAATTTGAACATGCAACATTAGACAGTCCTCAATTGTTTTTTTAAAACAAGTTTTAATAAATAATGACTGGTATTATATATCTATATATAGTTTTTTTTTTATTTTATACATATTTAAAGTTTACATTTGAAATTGTTTTATTTTTAATCCTTTAATAATTTTGATGATTTTACTTACTTAGGGTACAAACTCGCTGACATTGAATTTTTAACTCTCACCCCTCAGGGAATATGTTTCAAAAATCTATTTATTCGCCCGGAGGGTGTTTTTTATTTTGTTAGTACAACTAAATGGTATATGCACAAGCCTGAACCGGTCCTGGAGAATGAGACACCTGGATGCGAAAGAAAAGGAGTTTGAACATTAAACATAGAATTTTGTTGTTTTTTTTTTTTTGTTTTTGTTTTGTTTTTTGGGGTTTTTTCGTTTTTTTTTACTAATGCTGTTAAAATTTGAGACCATTTTTAATGTAAATTGTTAAGTTATTAGAAATTATAGGATCGTTTTAAAACCATGTACACTAAAAATGATATCAATTTTTCTGTAACAGCCGGTAATCTCAAAATGATACAAATCTTTTAAACACATTGCATATATCAACCATCATCATCATCGTCGTCGTCATCATGGAGCCATGAGTGTAAATTAGCACGGAAATGTTTTAGCAAAATATGTTTAGATGAGAATAGAAAAGTTTAAGGATGAATTATCAAAGGAAATGGCATTGTTTCTATTGGACGAGGGCTGAGAACGTGACAAAGTGGGAGTGGGAGGAAGGAGTGAGAATGTAGTGAGTCTGGGAGAACGAGACATGGGCTTTTGTTTCAGCAGTTTGTCACAACTTTATTTGAAGGAAAATAAAAAATCTCATGAGAAAAAAAGTGGCCTTGTTTTATTACTACAAACTCTACTTATATATATATATATATATATTATATATATATATATATAGAGAGAGAGAGAGAGAGAGAGAGAGAGGAGGGGGGGGAAGAGAGAGAGGCGTGTGACCTGGCGCCTCCTCGTCAAACAAGGAACGAGAAGGAGTGAAAGAGAAAGGAAAGTAGCCGCCGCAGAAAAGAGCCAAAAGGAAGGAGAGACAATAACAACTCCAGAAGCATCATGTTTGTTTGTGGTCACTGCACCAGAGATTGCCATTCAAAAAATTGGTCTGATCGGCCCATCACGCAGCTGCAGATAAATAATTATGAAAAAAAAATGTGGACACTACGCTATCGTCTTCTGTAGACGGACGGATACCAACCATATATATATATATATTGTAGGTAATATGGCGCTATATTTCAAACCAGACAGTGCTCAATATCATTGATAGAGCATTTATAAAATAGAATAATTTAAAATAATAAAAAAAAATTTTTTTTAAAGATTTCTCCTTAAAAAGTTTTTTTTTCCTTGAAAATAATTTTTTGTAAAAAATTTTTTCCTTAATTCTTAACTATCCCTCCGCACGAGCAGGATATGACACAAGGTCAATTTCTTAAGCGGAGTTCAACAGGTTTGAATTCAGAGTTTTCCTTCTCTTAGGCAGGTTGCCTATCCAAGGTTAAAGAGCCCAGTCTGCCCTACTATTTATCCATAGCTGGAGGGAGAGTAGGATTCATACCTTTCCCAAGGATATTAACCTAAGTGAAATGCAATTAACATCCAGGATTTGAACTCAGGGCGACGAGTCAATTTCCCATGACTTTAACCCTTACACCAGGCGTTCACCCCTCTCTCTCTCTCTTCTATCTCTCTCTCTCTTTCTCCTCTCTCTCTCTTCTTCTTATATATATATTATATATACTGTTGTGAGAGAGTAGAGGGTGTACAGTTACAGAGAGAGAGATGACAGAGCTAAGACCAGAGACAGAGTAGACAGATTGATCAGATGAGATAATGAGTAATAATTTGTGTATATATATATATATATATATATATTATTACATTATATGTGTGTGTGATGTGTAGGGTCGTGGTGTGTGTGTTGCTATTCTCTGTCTCCTACACCCATTTCCCGCTAACTCCGGTTGCGCATATGCTCTTTACATTCAATCGTTATTCATATTTCCATCTGTTCACATGTTTTAATACTTTTGCTGAAAGGATTAAATTTCCATGTCAATATGCGCAGTACGTTAAACATATGTTTATTAATCCATTAGAGCAATTAAAAAAGTAGAACAAAAAAAAAAAATGAAAAAATGTTGTTGCGTTGGTCATATTACCAGTATGGAAGAGCACAATCTCCTAAATTTATACTTTTCAGAGAGCTGCTCAACGGACACTGTGATTGAAATAGCCGCACAAAAAAGATGCAAACAAAACATGAATCATGGAAATTACAGTGATAATGTAAAAATATACTAATATATATATATATATATTTATTTATATTATATATGTTGTGTGTGTGTGTGTGTGTGTGTTGCTGTGTGTTGTGTGTTGTGTGTGTGTGTGAAAATGGAAAAGGAATTGAATCCGACAATATGAGGACAAATGAGTAAAGAAAAGAAATGTAGATGGATAAAAATGGATTTAGTGATATCGATTAATGTGATATCGATTAAATTCATTTTATCCATCTACATTTCTTTTCTTTACTCATTTGTCCTCATATATATATATATATATATATATATATATGAGTTGAGGTAGCTTGGACAGGGTTAATGACCTGGTTACTGATAATTTCGGGTCAAGTGGTTGAGAAACTATCATAACCAGGTGTTGACTCCATGTCCACGCTACCTTAACTCTTATATATATATATCTATTATTATACTAAAGCTGAGTTTATCAACCTTCTCCAGCAAAAGGATTTTTTTCTATTTATGTTATGGACACAATATTTATACTTAGATATTCCTTGGTGTTAGCACTACAAAGTGTATGAAAAAAATTCAGTTTAATTGGCTTTAATTAGGCATAATTAGCAATTAAGTCAACGACCGACCAATCCCTGTTTCACAGACTAACTGCCTCTCTTCCCATCTCCGTTAGTCAGTTAAGTTAACTCTCCTCCCACTTTCTATTGTCAGTTAAGCAGAGTGAAAAAAAAAGTAAAAATCCAGCAGCCAGAGATCACCCACCCCCACCCTAACCCACCGTAGATTCGCCCACTTCCCTTTCTCCAGGCGAATCTTATTCAAATGAGCAAACGTTTTGGTTTGTTTTAATATAAATCAAAAGTATCTTTTTACGGCATGATTTCAATTTTAGTTGAGCGTAAATTTTACGAAATTGAAATCATGCTTTAAAATAGATTTTTTTTTAAATTACTTTAATTATTAATTCATAGAGTATTAAACTTACTTTAAAAAATATTTCATGTTGGGTAAAAAAAAAATAGTTATATTTTAAATATTATGGAATTCAAATGAGCAACATTGACTACTCCCACTGTTTAAGTTTCTTCGGGCTTAAAAAATTGTTTTAGTTAAAACTAAAACAAACTAGACTGACTTCTTATTTAGGTCGGTAAAATTAAAACGGAAAGTTTTTTGCTGGTACCAAATGACAGTTAACTGCAGTCTATGAATTAAACATTTTGCGAATTTGGTTACGGTTTTAGGGGATTAAGGTTGTTTTAATTACGTATTGCTTAAAAAAATAACCAACAAAAAACACAAATTACTATATATTTAATGTTGAAAAATATTTTTTAAACCAAGTTTAATTGAAATTATACATTGCTATATTAACACAAACAAGTGTCTCAATAATAGATTCAATAATTAATTTCAATGGTTAATTAAATGTATAGTAATTTGTTTTTTTTGTTGTTTATTTTTTAAAGCAATACGTAATTAAAAACAACCTTAATCCCCTAAAACCGTAACCCAATTGGCAAAATGTTAATTCATAGAATGTAGGACTGACTTCTGACTTAGGTTGGAAAATTAAAACGGAAAATTTTTTGCTGGTACCCAATGACAGTTTAACTATAGTCTAATGAATTAACATTTTGCGAATTGGGTTACGGTTTTAGGGGATTAAGGTTGTTTTTAATTACATATGGCTTTAAAAAAAAATAAACTCTGTCTTTAGTCTTTTATTTATGCAGAAAATAGTATCAATCAAATATATACCACTCCGATATTACAGTCTGAATAATACAAATAATTGTAATCTTTGCGGAGTTCCGTCATGGCCTCTTGCCTCAAAACATGCTGCCGGTGACTGCTGAAAAAAAAACCCAAAAAACACCAGCTACGATTGAAGTCCGTAGCGGAAACGGCGTGAAAAACAAAAACAACTAGGGTTTAGGGTTTAGGATTTGGGGTTGGGTTTATGTTTAGTTTAATGGAAAAATAAATAAATAATTTGGGCTCTGTTTTTCTGAGTCACCCTGTATAACAGGGTGACCCAGAAAAAACAAAACTTTGTAATAAAACAGTTAATTTTAACTAGGGGGTTAGGGTTAGGGTTGGGTTTTCAGTGGAAAATGCCCTAAGTTGGTTCTTTTTTTTTTTTTTTTTCAAGTGATACCGCTTCGGATGCAGGAATCCAGGTCGGAACTCCGCAAAGATTACCATTATTTGTATTATTCAGACTATTGTCCTCGTCTTCATTGTTATCTGTACAAAGTTTCGGCTGATGTCCCTCCGGCCTTCTTCAGGTATTTCTTGTCAGACTCGGGAACCTTCTTGTAATTGGGAGCCATCACGGAACTTTGAACCCAACCCTTTATTAGGTCCACGGGGGTATCCTGTTCTCATTCCACTAACCATAGCTGGGGTACAGGTGTTAAGCTGTGTGAATTATTATTCTATGTTACTGCTGTCCCTGACCAGGATTGAACCTGCAGTCTAGAGATAACTGGCATTTAGAACTGTCTTAATCTAACTCCTTTATCTACTTGGATATGTGTTCAATTGGACAATCCAGTGTGAATTTTTTCAATTGCAAAAGTTACAATTTATTTTGTAAAAACGGATTTTAAGTAGCCTCTTGGCAGGAATCTTGATCAAAATGGAAGAAAAATACGTTTTAAATATATCAAAAATAAATTATATGTGTAATATTATTTTGCTTTTTTACTGATGCTCATTATGTTACTACTTTTCGACTTAGACAAAAATTTGACCTTAAATAATCAATTTAATAAATTTTAGTTCGTTTTTAAAAATGAAAAGCAGATGATATTTTGGCAGATCCTACTCTTTTCCCTAATCATCTAGCGAGAGCTTAATGGGTGACCCAACGGGTCACGTTTTGTCTAGTATATATATATATATATATATATATATATATATATATATATTATATATATATAAAGTATCGAGATTGAAGGTGTATTTACCAAGATAGGAATGAACAACAAATGTAACGTTAATTTTTTTCAGAATACAAGGTGTGTCAAAAAGTACAGATTTTAAAGCTGTATTTACCGAGATAGAATGAAGAATGAATAGAGCGTTAATTTTTCAGAATACAAGGTATGTCAAAAAGTACCGAAAATCTCAATACTTTTTATCACAAATTGTGTGTATATATATATAAGTAAAAAAAAGTAAGTAAAGTCGTCGTGGTGGCCTAAAGTCGGTATCAGCCAATCAGCGAGGGAGTCTATCCCCTTTGCACTAGACCAAGGAGATTATTTTGGCGTCTGAGGTGGAGTGCCACACTTACCATCAGCTCCTTACTTTACCGCACAGATCCCTGTGCTACTCATACGCTGAGTTAGTGAGGGTCGGTATCGAACTAGGAACCTTGTGGTTTCTAGCCGGACGCTCTACCGACTGAGCTATCTTAGGTATCATTGCTGCTATAGAGAGTTCGCTCCTCACCGGGTGCATAACATTCGTACATCTTCTGTGTCTTGAGTCCTCGATCTCCTAGAGTAGTTTATTTTTGTCATAAAAACAACGCCATGTGACTTGTGGTACAAGCTAACTGGCAGGTAGTCGCGTATGAGGTAATGTTGCTTTCTATTTATTTTTTTGTTAGCCAAACACCCCGACCCGGACCGGCTTTTGACATGATTGATTGATGGTGGGACACAGTGTCATCGGCTGGTTGAATAAAAGAGGCCACAGCTCTGTTGGTTTCTCAATGGTTGGAAGTTTTATTGTTATCTATTACATGTCTTCTAGTTGACGTCGTTCATTGTCCTTTTGGCCGGCATCAATCACACCTGTGGAATGTGTGGAATTAGACGGTAATAGATAGATAGATAGATAGATAGATAGATGTAAAAATATTAGTATATATACAGTGAGAAGTAAACAGACTAAGAAGATAGTTATTTAGATATTTAGATAAATAGATAGAGAGAGACACATATATCTATATCTATATCTATCTATCTATATATATATATATATATATATGAAAAATAATAGATATATATAGCGATATATAGCGATATATATATAGATAGATAGATAGAAAATACTAGGATATATAGTGAGAGGTAAACAAACGGAGATAGATAGATAGATACAGAGAGAGACAAAGAATGGGGGACAGAGAGAGAGAGGGGGGGAGAGAGGTGGAAATACTAGGATATATAGTAAGAGGTAAACAGACTTAGATAGATAGATAGATAGATAGATAGATACAGAGAGAGACAGAGAATAAGGGACAGAGAGAAAGAGAGAGAGAGAGAGAGAGATGAAAATACTAGATATATAGTAAGAGGTAAACAGACTTAGATAGATAGATAGATAGATTGATTGATTGATACAGAGTGAAACAGAGAATAAGGGACAGAGAGAGAGAGAGAGAGAGAGAGAGAGAGAGAGAGAGAGAGAGAGAGAGATTAAAATACTAGGATATATTGTAGGAGGTAAACAGATTTAGATAGATAGATAGATAGATTAATTGATTGATTGAAAGATAGATAGATTGAGAAAAAAGAGACAGTACACTACTGTCAACAAGTTTCACTCAAAATAACCGCCAGTAGCGTCGATCACAGCCTCAATCCTGCTCGGGAACCTGGACCAAGCAGATGATACAGTCTCCCTGGGAAAGGTCTCAAAAACTACCGTAATTCTGTCGATTAACTGAGCTTTTGTAGTACTGGCACGGTGATCGGTGTCTTTCTCAACAGCGCCACATACATAATAATCCATGGGGTTAAGATCTGGGGAGTTCGGAGGCCAAACATTGGGACTGGTATAGTCGTAGAAATTCACCGACAACCATTTTTTACTTTTCCCAGTGGTGTGTCAGGGGGACGAATCCTCCTGCTATACATATGGCCTACCATTGGCTATTCTTCTTATCCAAGGCTTGACTACAGTGTTTAGCAACTCCACGTAGGCGTCTGAATTCAACCTTATACCCTCTCTGGAAAAATGCGGAGGTATCACATCCCCCTCAGAGAACACACATCCGAAAACCATCACAGTTTGGGGAAATTTAATCCGCATGAGTATTCTTTGGACTGTATGCAAGCCATCTGTTATTCTGCGTGTTGTGCTTTTGATCTTGGCAAAAGTTTTTCTCATCGGAAAAAAACCAGATTGTTTGTGGTTCAGCAGGATATTTCACTTTGCTCATAATTTTCTTCGCCTTTGTCAGACGATTTTCACGGGCCTTTTCTGGAAGCAATTGACCCTGCGACGCTTATATGAGTAGTATCGGAGATCTTCCTTAAGTGCAAGCTTCATGGTAGAGGATGAAACATTCAATTCACCTGACAAAGCCCGAATTCCAATGATAGGTTCCCCCAACACTTATTCTGCATATTTTAGAGGAATTCTGCTGTACTAACGCAATTAGATCGCCCGATTCCCTACACAGATACACAATTCTACCTAACAACCAAGCCAATAGTAATATTAACAGAAATCTGAACAACCTAGGTATCAAGTCAGTCAATTTCAATAACCAAAACTATTCAGAACATACTAAATAAAACCTCCCGACAGAAAGTAAAATCAAAAGCTGGCGTGTATATGATTCCATGTACAGACTGCAACAAAAAGTACAGAGATGGAACCTCCAGAAACTTTAAAAAACGCATCTACGAGCACAAACGGAACAAATTAAATTGGGTGATAGCAACAACTGTTTATTCCAACACATATCCAAAACACAACACAGCTTTAATTTCAACAATGCATCCATGATCGCATACATCCACAACAAAAGAGTAAGACAAATAATCGAACCCTGTGCCATAAGCAACACGCGAAATGTTAATTGTGGATCCGGCTTCCTTAATATTTCCTCATATCTAGGAAAAGCCATCACAAACAGCTATAGACCAGAAAGACAGCAAGACGATACTCACCAAAAACTAAAAAATATAATAATAATAATAATAATAATAATAATAATAATAATAATAATAATAATAATGAAAGTGAAAGTTATACCAATTGTAGTTGGTGCACTTGGAACGGTCCCAAAAGGGTTGGAAAAGGGTTTTGAAAGTTTGGAAATCAGAGGAAGGATTGAAACCATTCAGAACACTGCACTGCTGCAATCTGCCAGAATACTCAGAAGAGTCCTGGAGACCTGAGGAGACTTGCTGTCACTCAGACTCCAGTGAAAGACCATCAGCTAACACTGATGTGAAAACTAAAAAGGAGTAAATAATAATAATAATAATAATAATAATAATAATAATAATAAACATACACACACACACACACTAATCCTACTACCATTTACCATTTGTACATGACTTACTATATCTCCACCAAACCCATCGCATATGACCCACCTATGATCTCTTTCAACACCTANGGTTAATATGACCAACGCAACAACATTTTTTTCATTTTTTTTTTTTGTTCTACTTTTTTAATTGCTCTAATGGATTAATAAACATATGTTTAACGTACTGCGCATATTGACATGGAAAATTTAATCCTTTCATTTGCAAAAGTATTAAAACATGTGAACAGATGGGAAATATGAATAACGATTGGAATGTAAAGAGCATGCGCAACGAAGTTAGCGGAAATGGGTAGAGACAGAGAATACACACACCACACACACACACACACAACACATATATATATATATATATATATATATATATATTATACACATTTAAATACTCATTATCTCTCTGTCTCTGTCTCTCTGTCTCTGTCTCTCTTTGTCTCTCCTCTCTCTGTCTGTCCCTCTCTCTCTCTCTATATATATATATATATATATAGAGAGAGAGATGAGAGAGAGAAGAAGAGAGAGAGAGAGAGAGAGAGAGAGAGAGGGGGGGGGAACGCGTGGTGTAAGGGTTAAAGTCATGGAAATTGACTCGTCGCCCTGAGTTCAAATCCTGGATTGTGTTAATTGCATTTCACTTAGCGTTAATATCCTTGGGAAAGGTATGAATCCTACTCTCCCTCCAGCTATGGATAAATAGTAGGGCAGACTGGGCTCTTTAACCTTGGATAGGAACCTGCCTAGAGAAGGAAAACTCTGAATTCAAACCTGTTGAACTCCGCTTAAGAAATTGACCTTGTGTCATATCCTGCTCGTGCGGAGGGATAGTTAAGAATTAAGGAAAAAATTTTTTACAAAAAATTTATTTCAAAGGAAAAAAAAACTTTTTAGAGAAATCTTTAATAGAAAATTTTTTTTTTATTTTATTTTTTAAATTATTCTATTTTATAAATGCTCTATCAATGATATTGAGCACTGTCTGGTTAGAATATAGCGCCATATTACCTACAATATATATATATATATGGTTGGTATCCGTCCGTCTACAGAAGACGATAGCGTAGTGTCCACTTTTTTTTTCATAATTATTTTATCTGCAGCTGCGTGAGTGGGCCGATCAGACCAATTTTTGAATGGCAATCTCTGGTGCAGTCCCAGTGACCACAAAACAAACATGATGCTTTCTGGAGTTGTTATTGTCTCTCCTTCCTTTGGCTCTCTTTTCTGCGCGGCTACTTTCCTTTCTCTTTCACTCCTTCTCGTTCCTTGTTTGACGAGGAGGCGCCAGGTCACACGGCTCTCTCTCTTCCCCCCCCCTCTCTTCTCCTCTCTCTCTCTCTCTCTCTATATATATATATATATATATATATATATATTATATATAAGTAGAGTTTGTAGTAATAAAACAAGGCCACTTTTTTTTCTCATGAATTTTTATTTTCCTTCAAATAAAGTTGTGACAACTGCTGAGAACAAAAGCCCATGTCTCGTTCTCCCAGACTCAGCTACATTCTCACTCCTCCTCCCACTCCCACTTTGTCACGTCTCAGCCCTCGTCCAATAGAAACAATGCCATGTCCTTATGATAATTCATCCTTAAACTTTTCTATTCTCATCTAACATATTTTTGCTAAAAACATTTCCGTGCTAATTTACACTCATGGCTCCATGATGACGACGACGACGATGATGATGATGGTGATATATGCAATGTGTTTAAAAGATTTGGTATCATTTGAGATGTACCGGCTGTTACAGAAAAATTGATATCATTTTAGTGTACATGGTTTTAAAACGATCCTATAATTTCTAATAACTTAACCAATTTACATTAAAAAATGGTCTCAAATTTTAACAGCATTAGTAAAAAAAAAACGAAAAAACCCCAAAAAACAAACAAAAACAAAAAAAAAAAACACACAAAAATTCTATGTTTAATGTTCAAACTCCTTTTCTTTCGCAATCCCAGGTGTCTCATTCTCCAGGACCGGTTCAGGCTTGTGCATATACCATTTAGTTGTACTAACAAAATAAAAAACACCCTCCGGGCGATGTAAAAATAGATTTTTGAAACATATTCCCTGAGGGGTGAGAGTTAAAAATTCAATGTCAGCGAGTTTGTACCCTAAGTAAGTAAAATCATCAAATTTATTAAAGGATTAAAAAATAAAACAATTTCAAATGTAAACTTTAAATATGTATTAAAATAAAAAAAAAAACTATATATAGATATATAATACCAGTCATGTATTTATTAAAACTTGTTTTAAAAAACAATGAGGACTGTCTAATGTTGCATGTTCAAATTTTGAGTGTATTTATTCTATGTTATGACGATTTTGGGTAATGTGACGTAAGCAGTGACGTAGATTTTGTTACAAACAAAAACCGGAAGCGAATCCCCATTATTAATAGATAGATAGTGAAAATTGAATTTCTTGCACAATTCCCAGTACATTAACTTTCCCACAGAGTCGTCTAGTCTTGTACTCTCTTTGTGCTAGTTTGCTGCATTATATGACTAGCAGAGGCTACCCGGCGTTGTCTGGGTAGAGGTTTTTTTAAAAGTTACTTCCGCAGATCCATTATTACTTAATCGTGAGTTGAATCCTCGTGGGATGCCCCATTTAAATCCCTAAGAAAAAAATACACCTTGCATTGATCCAGCTATTTGAAAAGAAATGTTGATGTCTACTATCTAAAATATTAAATGAAAAAAAAATCCATTCTGGTATCATTTAAATTTTATTTTTTAATTATCTTCACGAATATAAATCAAACCTTCATTATTTTGGCCCAAAAACCAAGCCCTGATGATATTTAATGTGTATATATATTTACTTAGTTGTTAATTGTTTTATTTTCGAAGTTTCCTCTGGACATACAGTTATACACAACTGCCCTTTATATATGTATAGAAAACCTATCCCGGGTGATATTTAATGGGTATATATATTTTCTTTGTTGTTAATTGTTTTTATTTTCGAAGTTTCCTCCGGACATACAGATTCACACAACTGCCCTTTATATATGTATAGACTGACCGTTTCGTCTCTATCTCCACACATTATGCACTTGCTATTCTGTTTATTATTACTATCACTCCTCGTGATATTTTTGCACTGGAGTCTGAGTGGCAGTAAGTCTCCTCGGGTCTCCAGGACTTTTCTGAGTATTCTAACCGATCTTAACAATATTATTGATTGGATGGTCCCGATTATTCCACTAGTTTCCTAAAAATCCCCAGAACCACTTTTCACTTGCAGACCGTTTCAACGGCACAAATTACAATTGGCACGACTTTCACTATCATGTTCCAAAATATTTTCAGTTCTCTGGCAAGGTTCAAGTATTTTTCTATCGTTTCGTTTTCTTTCACTTTCACTGGGTGCTTCATCGAGACGGCAAAATCCACTAGATAACAAGATCCTATTTTCTTGTTAATCATCTCTAGGTCTGGTCTCCGAGCCGGAATTAGGTGATTCTGTACACACTATATATATATATGGACTCTTTCGTCGATTTCGACACACAAGGGTTCATAAGATACCATGAGTTGATCCAATGAACAACCAACACAGTGTTTTGTTTATAGTGATGAAAGCTAGACTGGTCACTTATTCTAAGGTTAAAAAGTCCAGTCTAGCCCTATTATTTGCCTCTAGCTGTTGGGAGAATATATGGATTAATACCTTTCCCAGGGGTATTAGCGCTATGTGAAATGCAAACAGTCTTGTTAAGGATTTGAACTCGGGTCATACGTTGAGTTCGCGAGGGCCGGTATCGTACCAGGAACATTATGGTTTCTAACCGAACGCTCTACCGACTGAACTAACCCTATATATATATATATATATATATATATATATATATATATATAAGGACTATCACAATTGTCCTCATTATTCTGTGATAATTTTGTTTTACTCTTCCTTGTTGATATACAACAAAAGCCCTGAAGAAGATCTACTAAACAGATTGAAACCCCGCAGCGTTGGCTAATAAACTTACCACTCATTTTATTTAAACCTGTGTTTTTAAAAATTTTCTCACTATACTACATAATATATATATATATATATATATATATATATATATATATATACATGTGTGTGTGTGTGTTCACATCAAATGTATATTTATATATTGTAACTTAATAACTTGTGTGCTAAATACGGTGAAAGACGATATGCAGATCTAAGTTAGGATATTTTAACACAGTTTCAACTGCTGTTGTTGACTGTCAGTTTCTCGCCTTTGCCATCAACATTAAAAAGTAAAGTTGTCGGAACGGCCTATTGTCGGTATCAACCGTACAACGAGGAAGTCTATCCCCTTTTCACTAGAAACCAGTCATGTTGTTTCTGACCAATTTCTTCTTAGGTGGAGCCCTAAACCTACCATTAGCGCCCAGATCAGATTAGCCAATTTGTTCTACTCGTATGCTGAAGTTGATGAGGACCGTAAACGAATCCGGAACCCTGCGTGTGCTCTAACAACTGAGTTAAAGCGGCTCCTCGAAGAGCTTAAAGGTAATTATGAACTTTTGTTTAGTAAATTAGGGTGTCCCAGAAAAAACAAAAGCCACAAATTTTGTAATAAAATTGTTAATTTTAACTAGGGCGGTTTAGGGTTGGGGTTGGGGTTAGGGTTAGGGGTCTGTTTTTTCTGGATCCTCAGGGTGACCCAGAAAAAAACAGAATTCAATTTATTTATTTATTTTCCCATTAAACTAACCCTAAACCCTAAACCTCAACCCTAACCCTAAACCGCAACCCCTACTTAAAATTAACAGTTTTATTACAAAATGTGTAGGCTCTGTTTTTTGTGGGACACCCTAATTTATTAAACAGAAGTTCATAATTACTGAGCTTAAATATATCTAAATCAATATATCGAAAATAAATAATTCTTCTTCTTTATGATATGGTGTCCCTATAAAACACACCACACTTTTTACCGTTTCTTGGGAGGTCTTTGGGCGAACTGGAACAAGTGCAATGCCTTTCCTTCGCACACAACTACTATTCTCCTATCTTTCAAAAATCAGTCGCTCTAGTACGTTCACTTTCAGACTAATGCCCTGAGGATAGTTATGAACACCTCATCTCCCCAGTTATGAGTTGAATAGTAACACTACTGTTCTTCTATAAGGATGGCTTTAGCATTAAACAACCCATGAAGGTTGATATGCCCTTCAACAAAGAAATCAAACCAAACACAGCTATGAGTTAAATAGTAACACTACTGTTCTTCTACAAGGATTGATTTGGCATTAAATAACCCATGAAGGTTGATATGCCTTTAAACAAAGAAATCAAACCAAACACAGCTATGGGTTAAATAGTAGCACTACTGTTCTTCTACAAGGATTGTTTTGGAATTAAACAACCCACGAAGATTGATATACCTTTAAACAAAAAAACTGAACCAAACCCTTCGGACTCTTGAGAAAGGTATTACCGCCCTCACCCCCTCATTTCGGTAATTTTTATATTTTTTCAAATAAGCGAAAAAGGTAAGACATAGGCTTAATCAGATTACACAATTTTTTATTATAAAATAAACTTCATAGAAGTGCAATACTCTTTACAATATCTCCAAGTAGCCATTGTCATATCTTTGAATGTTTTCAAGACGATATACAAGAATAAATAAATCCCTGATCTTCTGAAAATATTTTCAGTTCTCTGGCAAGGTTCAAGTATTTTTCTATCGTTTCCTTTTCTTTCACTTTCACTGGTTGCTTCACCGAGACGGCAAAATCCACTAGATAACAAGATCCTATCTTCTTGTTAATCATCTCTAGGTCTGGTCTCATAGCCGAGATTAGGTGATCCATCTGTATCTAAAAAGGAAAAATCACGAAACATTAACCATATAATTTAAAATTTAACGATTTGATTTCAACGAGAATTGGTCAAGTAATTAGATTATATAATATATATATATATATATATATATATATATATATATATATATATATGTGTGTGTGGTGTGTGTGTGTGTGTGTGTGTGAAAGGGAATGACTTACCGGTGAAAATATTGGGTTGGTCTCAATATTTGGTTGGGAAAGGTTTTACCCAGATAAGTCACCGTTATAACAAATATAAAGGACTCAATACGCAATTAGAGTGGGTTTATTATTATAGTGTGTACAGAAATAACCTACTCGAGTTTCACCATAAGGATCTTTAGGGCTAAATCCACTGAATAAATCAAGATATTGAATAATTGCAGCTAACTGCATGAGTTAGCTGTAATTAATCAATATCTTGATTTATTCAGTGGATTTAAACCTGAAGATCCTTATGGTGAAACTCGAGTAGGTTATTTCTGTACAACTTTATATATACGGACACTTTCGTCGATTTTGACACACGAGGGTTCATAAGATACCATGTGCTGGTCCAATGAACAACCAACACAGTTTTTTGTTTATAGTGATGAAAGCTTGTGTTGGACCATCGGTACTTTTTGGCACAGTCGATAGGAAAGAATTGGTGCAAGGAATGCCACAAACCCAATAAACGACATAGCTCTGGCTTTTAAGATTCAGTTTTCTTTCTCCTAGACTGGTCACTTATCTAAGGTTAAAGAGTCCAGTCTGTCCTATTAATTACCCCTAGCTGTTGGGAGAATATATGGATTAATACCTTTCCCAGGGGTATTAGCGCTATGTGAAATGCAAACAGTCTTGTTGAGGATTTGAACTCGAGTCAACGAGTCCATTTCATACGAATTCATGTGACTCTGGCAGTACGGATATCCATGACAATCTCTGGCCAACCATCCAAATCAGTCATTGCCCTCTGGATGTCCTCTGTGCAACATACAGAATCCTTGCTGAATGACCCACACTGGCGTATCTGTGTACAGGTTTCCACAGGAGAACGTCACCTATGCATATATATATATATATATATATATATATACCTTTAGAAAATAAATTTATTTCGACTTTGCCGTCTCATCAGTTCTGCTTTTTTCCCCGTTTTTTTAAAAATCACACCAGTAAGACTGACGGTGAAATAATTAAAAACAAAAAAACAAAACAGAACTCATGAGAAGGCAGAGTCAAAATAATCTTATTTTCTAAAGGTACAGGTCCTTTATTTATCATACTCCGTATATATAAAAATATATACACAAATCTTTACATGTATGTTTGAGTTCTCAATTTTGTTTGAATCCTTTCAAAGTAACATTTGATAACATCCAGTTATATATATATATATATATATATATATATATATAATATATATATATCTGTGTGTGTGTGTGTGTGTGTGTGTGTTCACATCAAATGTATATTTATATATTGTAATTTAATAACTTGTGTTCTAAATACGGTGAAAGACGATATGCAGATCTAAGTTAGGATATTTTAGACAGTTTCGACTGCTGTTGTTGACTGTCAGTTTCTCGCCTTTGCCATCTACGGACGAAGAGCCTAAAGTAAGTAAAAAGTAAAGTTGTCGGAACGGCCTATTGTCGGTATCAACCGTACAACGAGGAAGTTTATCCCCTTTTCACTAGAAACCAGTGATGTTGTTTTTGCCCAATTTCTTCTTAGGTGGAGCCCCAAACCTACCATTACCGCACAGATCAGATTAGCCAATTTGTTCTACTCGTACTCTGAAGTTGATGAGGACCGTAAACGAATCCAGAACCCTGCGGGTGCTCTAACAACTGAGTTAAAGCGGCTCCTCGAAGAGCTTAAAGGTAATTATGAACTTTTGTTTAGTAAATTAGGGTGTGCCAGAAAAAACAGAACCCACAAATTTTGTAATAAAACTGTTAATTTTACCTAGGGGGTAGGGTTAGGGTTAGGGATCTGTTTTTTTCTGGGTCATCCTGTACTACTTCTAGACAGTTCGATTTGGTTGGCTCGATGTCATCGATACCTTTCGATGGTTGTTTTGTTAACTCATCAATAGATGCCAGACTTAGAGTTGTGGGGCAGTAGTTTCCTGACTGAACTGTTGGATTCTGGCCGTTGGCCCGCTTTGGGCTCATATCCACAGAAAGCAATGTTAATACACGAATAGGAAAGGCATGGTCGGCAACAAACAAATTATTAGTCATATGCAAATCTGATCTCACTGACAAGTTAAAGCGACAATTCTTCCAGGCTGTGGATATATCAGTACTGCTGTATGGCTGCACCACTTGGACCCTAACGAGGCGCCTTGAGAATAAGCTGGATGGGAGCTGCACAAGAATGCTGCGTGCAGTCTTGAACAAGTCCTGGAAACAGCACCCCACAAGGAAGCAGCTGTATGCCCAACTTCCCCCCCCATCTCACAAACCATCCTCGTGAGACTGACAAGGCATGCAGGACACTGCTGGAGAAGCAAGGATGAGCTCGTAAGCGACGTTATCCTGTGGAAGCCAACACATGGACATGCTAATGTGGGCCGCCCACCAAGGACCTACATTGACCAACTATGCGAGGATGCTGGTTGCTGCACAGAAGACCTCCTAGGGGCAATGAGTGATAGGGAAATTTGGCGAGAGATTGTCATGGATATCCGTGCTGCCTGCACCACATGGTGATGATGCTGCTGCTGCTGATAATATATATATATAATCTTCATACAATGACTGCTATTTACACAGTAGCATTGCAACCAATAAAGCTTTCATCAGATGATGATTTTGGGTTCAGGCACGGTTTCGGGGACGAAGCATCATTACCACTAACCCAGAGCGCCCCAGCAGTATCTCACGATACCAGCAGACTTTGTTGATTTGATGTCACATTGTAGGATTGCCATATCCACTGTGATGCGATTAGAGCTTTTTCCTGGATCTTTTTTATGTATTGTAAGAAAGAAAGAAGGATGTCTGCAAGAATGATCTCAGGTGCTTTGGCATTAACCCTTCCAGCTGCGCAGAAAACATCCCAGGGGCAATGAATGATAGAGAAGGTGTGGGGATTTTTGTCCCCGGAAAAGCACTGTTTAAACCCTACGTTTTGAATAAACCGTACTTCGAACGCAGTGAGGAGATGGGTGCTGCTTTTGAAGAAAGGAGACAAACGACTTTTTATAGAACAAAATGTTTACTTTACATGTAAAACATAAAACAAATATCAACAGAGGTATCGATATACATAAAATGAAACAACCAAACGAGTTTTAAAGAATGTTCATAGAGTTTAAAGGGAATACAAATGTATTTGGTTGGTAAAAGGTAGTTTAAGGAGAATTGAATGTAGTTAAAGGGTTGGTTGCAAATAAAAAAAAAGCCTGCGGAACTTAGCTGAAATTCTCGAGTTCTGTTCCTCGTAATCTTATGAGCCCTGCAGAGTGGGTTTTAGGTGTTCGTTTGTCGCTCCAGCTTCTAACAAGGTGAGAGTTCTGATTCGTCGCCGTCTGGGGGCTTTTAACGATACGGAACAAGCAACTCTTTCGAAATATAGGTTGAGATCTGACCGTTAACTCTGAACGCCAGAGTCAAGACGCTCAGAAATTTTTATTTATTTATTTTTAATTTAATTTAATTTAATTTTATTTAAATCCCCACATGCCGCTACCGGCGTCCGGTGAATTAGGATCACCATTCCCTAAATAAATTTTGACAAAGGTTGGCGAGAGATTGTCATGGATATCCGTGCTAATTGCGCGACATGATAATGATAATGAGACAGCTTAAGATACTTAAAGTTAAAGAGCCCAGTCTGTCCTACTATTAAGAATGAAAACAATTGGGTTAATTCCTTTCTTAAGTTTATCAGCGCTATGTGAAATGGAAATAACCTCGTTCAGAATTTGAACACCGGTAGTCGAGTCCATTCCCTACAACAATATTTACAGCGTCTCCATACATTATCATTCCACACATATATTGGTAGGACAGATAATGTTTTCACGATTTCTTTCTTAAGTAAATCACTTTCAAATAAATGCTAAAAAAATACATTGAATATTGTATCACTTTCGTAGAATAGCAGACGTCAGTGCGTGTTTACATAACACACCAGCTGGGCACATTTAATGCATATTAAGGTCGGTAATTGACTGTATTTTGCCATTATAAGAAACTAAAAAGGTTTGTTTAAAAACAGAAAGTAGAAACTAAAAATAAGCAAAATTGTATTGACTAATAATTTACATAATAAATTTTGATATCCATCTATCTATCTTAGTTTGTTCATTCTCTCTCTCTCTCTCTCTCACTCTCTCTCTCTCTCTCTCTCTCTATATATATATATATATATATATATATATATATATATATATCAGTCAATTCATATCTATCTATTTATCTTTGTTCATATCTATCTATCTATCTATCTATCTATCTATCTTTTTATTAAAAACATAATCCTTTTTGCAAACCTTCTTTTTTATAGAATATATATATATATATATATATATATATATATATATATAAAAAGATAAATCTAATGAGTCAGACGAACCTACTATTAGTTTCGCTTAATGCTCTTCAGGGCTAAGATCTGACTCTGAGTCAGATCTTAGCCCTGAAGAGCATTAAGCGAAACTAATAGTAGGTTCGTCTGACTCATTAGATTTATCTTTATTATTTGCTCTACTTAGGTATTGAGCACTTTTTACTTATTAGCTTATTTTCCAAGTTGTTGTATGAATATATATATATATCTTATATACATATATATATACATATAAATTGTTTTTCTTTTGGCAAAATACTGTACCAATAGATTATTTTTTGTTGGTACGACTATCTTGGTCTTTTCTTTTTTCTAAAAATTTTTTTCTCCCCGGTTGATGTTTGGTAGTATATTTTTACAATCAAACTATTTGCTGTTTTTTTTTCTCACCGCGAGGATTTACCAACACACTTGGTATATATATATATATATATATATATATATATATATATATATATATATATCAATCTATCTATCTTAGTCTGTTCATATATATCTATCTATCTATTTTTATTTATATCTATCTGTCTTTATTATTCATCTCTCTCTCTCTCTCTCTCTCTCTCTCTCTCTCTCTCTCTCTCTCTTCTTCTTTCCGGCCTAACTCTTGATATCCCACATCTTGTTTACAATTCCCAAAAGGCAAAATCGGAATCTCGTGACAAAGGCCAAAGAGCGTCAGGCGTAATTTCTTCACAACCGAAACGAACCGCAAAGAAAAAGAAAATGAAAAGAAAAAAAAAGGCGGCGGCCAAAAAAGCAAAAACGGGAAAAAAACAAAACTTGTTTCTTCTGTTTTGACGACTTTCTGGTTTCTGCTCTCCTTTGTGCTCTCCTTTTTGCTTTTCTCTCTCTCTCTCTCTCTCTCTTTCTCTCTCTCCACTCCCCCTCTCTCTCTCTCTGTAGAAATCTACAGCCACTCAAGAGTATGTAACATCATCACAACTACTCGTTTCTACTACTACTTTCTTCTTCTTCTTCTTCTTCTTCTTCTTCTTCTTCTTCTTCTTCTTCTTCTTTCGTTTTCTTCTTTTTGTTGTTGTTGTTATTTTCTTCAGCCCTGTAAGAAGAACTAACAAAGAAAATCAACCCACAGCAGAGAGAAGTCAACCAGAGGTTTTTTCGTCATAATCTTTTTTGTCATAATCCCGTCACTATCATTGGTAGTTTTTCTTTTCTAGTATCATCTGCGTTATTCGGACTATTGTCCTCATCTTTATTGTTATCTGTACAACGTTTCGGCCGATATACCCTCCGGCCTTCTTCAGGTATTTCTTGTCGGACTCGGGAACCTTCTCAGACTCGGAAACCTTATTTTCGGACTCGGAAACCTTCTTTTCGAACTCGGGAACTTTCAGGTCGTAGTCGGGAACCTTCTTGTCGTAATCGGGAGCCATCACGGAACTTTGAATCTAACCCTTTATTCATTCCACGGGTGTATCCTGTTCTCATTCCGCTAACCGTAGCTGAGGTAGGAGTTGTGTTAATTATCTTTCTATGTTACTGCCGCTACTCAGGATTGAACCCGGAATCCAGAAATAACTGTCATTTAGAACTGTCTTAACCTAACTACCTTATCCACTAGGCCATGTGTCCAATTTTCTCTTTTTTGACCGTGCTTCGTTCACTCATTCTGGATCTTTTTACAAGCCACCTGCTCCCCCCCCCGTCTTCATTTCACTCCATCAAATCCTGCTTGTGTTGTTCTAGTGTTTCTCGACTACACTTTTAGCTTATCAATATTCATAGCTTTTTTCTTATATATATTTACCAAACCCCTCCGCACGAGCAGGATGTGACACAAAGTCAATTTCTTAAGCGGAGTTTAACAGGTTTGAATTCAGAGTTTTCCTTCTAGACCGGTTGCCTAACGGAGGTTAAAGAGCCAAGTCTACCCTACTATTTACCCATAGCTGGAGGGATAGTAGAATCCATACCTTTTCCAATGGTATTAGTGCTATGTGAAATGCAATTATCACGTCCAGGATTTGAACTCGGGGCGGCGAGTCCATTTCCTATGACTTTAACCATTACACCACGCGCTTCCTGCTGCTTTTTTCTTATAGTGATAGAATTCTAAAAGCATCCTTTGTGATTTCTAACGATCCCTAAGCGCCAAAAAGAGTTTTTTAGCTGCTTCAATAATGTGGATACGTTAGAATTTAAGTGATTTGTGATATGAGCTAATAATGTATTGATTTTTCATTAATGCAAGGGGATGTGTAAGAATTGATAATAAGGTTTGGTTTGGTTTCTTTGTTTAATGGCATTTCGACCTTCATGGGTTATTTAATGCCGAGTTAGAGTCAACAATAAAAGTAAGACTAAGAGGATAAACGGGAATTTGTGGCTTTTATATAGGGGATCTTTTGAGGAATTATATCTCCGTCAATCCTCAACAGAATGCAATTTCTTTGGTACCATTTTAATCTACGCATCGAAATCTATCAGAAAAGCTAATAAAATCGACACCGAAAATTTTTACGAAATTAGTGATTTTCAGACACTATAATGGGTTTTTATGGGTTCATATTTCTGCTAATTCTTCATATTGAGCGATGTCTTTGATATCAATGGATTCTACGCACCGAAATCTATCAGAAAATCCAATAAAATGGTCTTATAGGTGCGTGTTGCGCTGCGGGCCACTTATAGATTGATGAACCTGCTCGTTCGGACTTCCTGTATCCACGTTGTTTTGTTTGACCCACAGGAATGTAGAAGAAGAGCTGATTCGGACTTTCTCGGTTCGAGCTGTGTTTGAAGATGACCAAATTCACCAATGCTGTCAACGGGTCAACAATCGCAATAACCACGAAACGCTTATTAACAATTGTATACGACAATACCTTTATTAATCATACAGTGACCAAAATCATGTACAACAACAAAGGGGTGTCGATATCGAAGTCAAAGTTTTATGAGCTGACTGGTGATATACAGTTAATTACTTCTGGGTTCTGATATGATCAACTATCATCTCTCAATCTATCTGTCTGTCTCCTCATTACACACCCGGGATGACTCTACCCGTTTATGTACCCGATGAGGAACGAGTATATAATTCTTTTTGACAATAAGAAAGTAAATAAAATTATTCTAATCAATTATTATTCTGATAACTCCATTGCAATCTATTAGATTTTCATATGCCACAGTTGAATGAACTGTATATCTTTATTAAATTATAAAACGACTTGATTAGTTAAGTTAAAAGTTAATGTTAATGACATCGTGACATGCATTCAAAAAATGGAAATAGATTATTATAAATTATATTAATTTATTATCTATATATATAAAGGAATTATTTATTTATATATACATCTAGATAATAAATAATTATGTATGTTATGTTCTTGTGAACGTTGTTTATTTGGTCTTTTGAAGCATTGGAAAAAAGAACAAAAACAAGAAAAACAGAACAAAAATCAGAATTTTTATATATTCAACCGTTGCTCTGATCCTTGTTTAATCTATTTCGATATTTCGTGCGAACCTTCACCCTTTTTCAAGGTATATCAGACGGTCTGGAGAAAAAAAAAATGCAATGTTGTATATGAGGGCAAAAAAGTCATTAAATAAAGTGAACGGATTTGGCGTTTTTTTAGCCGTTAATTTTCTTTCGAAATTGTGTGACGTAACTCATCCGAAATTGTGTGACGTAACTCATCCGAAATTGTGTGACGTAACTCATCCGAAATACGATCGTGGTAAAGTCTAGATAATAAATGTTATACTTAAGTAATAGATGTCAGGTACTTTTTTTTACAAGATCACAATTTTTCATTACTGGAAAAAGAATGAATAGGGAAAAAGAATGAAAATATGGAAATTAGAATGAAATAATGGAAGTAAAAATGAACGAAAGAATGAAATAAATAAAGAACAAACAAAAAGAATGAAATAATGGAAAATATGAGAAATAGAATGAAAGAAAGAATAGGAAAAAGGAATGAAATAATGGGAAAAAGAATGAACGAAATAATGAAATAATATAACATGTATACCTCATACAACGTTTGCATGGGTACTATTCTTTTTGAGATGGAGAAATCAAAATTATTATTGCATTAGTTGTTGTCAAACTTTACGCTCTAATAAGTATTACACTTGTTTTTTTATATACTCCTATCAAACTTACGAGTACTGTGAAATGTATACCTCATAAATATTATGCTAATCAGTTGGTTTAAAAACGAAAAACAAAAGATGTCGTCTCTTTTTTGAGATCTTAATGTTGGACCTTAACTAAATGGATGTGACGTTTAATGAGGGTCGAATTAGTTGCAGTCACAAATGATATCCGAGACAAAATTGTCAACTTATGTTTCACTGTCCTTTTTCTTTTTTCATGAAAATATTTGGGTTTGTTTTGTTTGTTTTCCAATTGGACACATAGCCTAGTGGATAAAGGAGTTGGGTTAAGACAGTTCTAAGTGACAGTTATCTCTGGACTGCAGGTTCAATCCTGGTCAAGGGCAGCAGTAACATAGAATAATAATTAACGCAACTTAACGCCTTTACCCCAGCTATGGTTAGCGGAATGAGAACAGGATACCCCCGTGGACTGAATAAAGAGTTAGGTTCAAAGTTCCGTGATGGCTCCCGAATACAACAAGAAAGTTCCCGATTACGATAAGAAGGTTCCCGAGTCCGGAAAGAAGGTTCCTGAATCCTACAAGGTTCATGAGTTCGACATGAATAAGGCCGGAGGGCACATCGACTGAAACATTGTACAGATAACAATCAAGATGAGAACAATAGTCCGAATAATACAGATAATACTGAAAATATTTGGGTTTGTTTTATGGCATATTGTTATGTTTTTACATCTTATTATAATCGAGTGTTTTCTGTTAGTAACCAAAACTATATTACTATATTCACAATTCCCCTAGTTATTTACGTCACATTGTCCATGATTTTATTTTCATTTTAACCCCAATGATCGATAAAATTGTTATACATTATTAATACTGTTGACCATATCAACACACTAATAATATGCAATTGTATTTATATATACAACAAAATATCGGTTTACAGTGTGAATGGGGAGGCTAATTTGTATATTGATATCAAACATTTGATCTTGATAAATATGTGTTTGGTATTATTAATTTCTAATTGGTTTTATCTTAATGAATGTGAGCAAAAATCTCGGAGATAAATCCTAAAAGAAATCCATTAACAAAAATAAATAACTGTCATTTTATTATTTACTTGCTATGTTAACTAAATAGCTAAATTAGGAAAATTTAGCAATGAAAGACGGGAGTGATGGAAGAGTAACTTTCAGTTCTATTTTTCGATTATATCCCCCTCTGTGTCAAATTTGTTTATCTGCATTCTTATTTAGTTTCATTAATCTTTCTAATTTATTATACTATTTTATTACATTAAAACTTAAATATTTGCATCCGGAGGGCGCATATTGGTTGTTGAAAATGAAGAAAGTTTTATTTAACACAGGGTAGAGAATGCTTCTACTCTAAAAGTGACTTAATTAGCTCAACTGTCTTGTGTACGCGTCCGATCAACATGAATCCCAGTCCAAAAGTGTCATGGCGAAAACCCCACTTCCGGGTTCCCATCAAACCCCTACTGATCAAGGGGAGTAACTCTAGATTTCGTTAGGTTTGGAACCTAACACATATCAACCCTTTTGCAGGTGATTTAATACTGAAACAATCCACGTATATGTTGTCAACGAAACACAAGGTTCCTGGTTCGATATCGACCCTCGCCGTATGAGTAGCGCAGAGATCTGTGCGGTAAAGTGAGGAGCTGATGGTAGGTGTAGAGCTCCGTCTCAGATGGCCAAACAATCTCCTCGGTCTAGCGTTATATTTAGTATATATATATATGAGAATAGGAGAGTTGGAGTAAATCCGACAGAATGTATAAAGAATAAAGGAAAAAGTGGACAAAAAATCCTCACAAACTCTTCCCTTCCTCCTGACTTCCCCACCAAAGTAAGCCCGTCCCAATCACTTTCTCTTCTATAAATACAAATGTGTGTTGCACTGACGCTTTAATAAAATCGACTGATGAAATCCTGCTCAATGTAGAACGAAATATATCTCCTACATCTACTTGTTTGAGTGTTGCTCTCTTTATGTCCACTTTTTCTTTATTCTTTACCATATATATATATATATATATATATATATATATATATATATATATTTGTGTGTGTGTGTGTGTGTGTATGTGTATGTGTGTGTTATGGTAGCGTGTACATGGAGTCCACGGCGAATGGTTAATGATAGTTTCTCGCCTATGCGATTGTTCAAACCAAGTCTTAGTTTGAACAATTGCATAAGCAATATGATCTAAATGATACTGAGCACTGTTTGTTTATAAATATACCACCCATATTATATATATATATATATATATATATATATACACGCATACAGAGAGAGAGAGAGAGAGAGAGAGAGAGAGAGAGAGAGAGAGAGAGAGAATGAATTTTATAATGCATCAGTTATTTTATTTCAAAACTTTCTGATTCTTTTCAGGTCATTTAACTTTGACCCCCCTTATTTTGGGGGCACAATATATCGATGGGGTTATATGTGATTGATACTTTTTTCTGCATAAATAAAAAGACAAAAGATCGAAGGTGTGAATAAAAGAAAAAAATGTGTATGAATCTGCTCTGGTAGTAAATAAGTACCGAAAATCGGAAAATAAAATGAAAATAAAAACGAAAAATTGGCTATTATCTGATAAAAGAAAAAAATATACATTGATATTTGTACCGTTTAAAAATGGGGGCTCTAAATTTCCAATACAGTTTTCGATCAAAAATATTGGTGATTGATACTAAAGTAAAGTAGTTATTAAATTTTTTTTTTTTTAGAATCTAATAATATGACATTTTAAACTTAAAATCATGCTGTTCATATTTTATATATTAATTTATCATAACAGAAATACCTAATTAATGTTTTGAAATAAAATAACTGATTCATTATAAAAATTCTTTTATTGATAAATCAATACTGAAAATTTCAGTAAAATCGAATAGTTCCCTGATTTTTGGTAATTTTTTTTTTCAATGTTAAATTTATTTTGTAAACACGGATTTTATGCCATCTTTAAACAGCGTTTGTCCATACGCGATCGAAATTGACCGAAAAAATAGTTTTAAATGTATTAAAAATAAATTACATGTGTAATATTATTATTATTATTTTTTTTTTTTTTACTGATGCTCATTATGTTACTACTTTTGGAATTAGACAAAAATTTGACCTTAAATAATCGATTTAATTAATTTTAATTCGTTTTTAAAATGAAAAGCAGCCGAATTTTTGGGTATACCTAATAAAAACTGAAGATAGACAGACAGGCAGGCAGACAGACAGACAAGCGGGAAATTGTATATCGCGTAGACAAATACGCGGCCATGTTATATCACCGGAGCGTAAATCTCATCCCGGCTCGTTCCCAAATCCAGGGAAGCCGGTGAGTGAAGGGGTGGAGAAGAGGCGATCACGGTGACAGTGTCAAGACAGGACACACAGTCCACTTATCCGTCCACAGGTAAGATATGTTTCACCTGCCAGGTGGTGTTGTGTATCCACCCATTCCTCGTAGCACATTTGACACACACGCTCTTTCTTCTTTAGTTTTGATTTTTTGTGGGTTTTTTTTTTTTTAGAAGTCGCCGAAAAACTGTTGCATTTCACCTGGGAAAGCCATGATTCGCAACGAAGACAAAATGAAAAGACATTAGTGTCTGTCCATAGTCTCCATGGGGAAGTGGTGAGTGGCATCGGCATTCCAGAAACGGGATGAGGTGGGTGGATGGGTGTGCAGGTGTTCTAAGGTAAATGTACTTGATAGGTTGTATTTCCTTTTGAGAACGTGTTTTATCTGATATGTTACGACCAAAAGAAAAGGAACACATTTTTGCTGTATTATTTTGTCAAAATTACAGAATTTTGTATTTTAAATCTTGAAATGTTTTTTATTGATCTGTCTATCTATCTATCTATCTATCTATCAAAATATGTTCCTATCTATCTATCTATCTATCTATCTATCTATCTCAGTCTGTTCATATCTATCTATCTATCTATCTATCTATCTAAATGTGTTCCTATTTATCTATCTATCTCAGTCTGTTCGTATCTATCTATCTATCTATCTCAGTCTAGTCGTATCTCTCTCTCTCTCTATCTATTTATCTCAGTATGTTCATATCTATCTATCTATCTATCTAAATATCTAAATATGGTCCTATCTATCTATCTATCTATCTATCTCCCCCTCTCTCTCTCTCTCTCTCTCTCTCTCTCTATATATATATATATATATATATATATATATATATATATATGTTCCTATTTGTCTGTCCATCTATCTATCTATCTATCTATCTAAATATATCCCGATCTATCCATCTATCCATCTCTCTCTCTCTTTCTCTCTCTCTCCCTCCCCGCCTCTCTCTCTCTCTCTCTCTCTCTCTCTCTCTCTATATATATATATATATATATATATATATATATATTCAGATTTCACTTCCTCGTCACTGGAATGAAGTTTGCCTCTCTTCGACTATGCTACTCATACACTGAGTTGGCAAGAGCCGGTATCGAACTAGGAACCCTGTGGTTTCTAGCCGAACGCTCTACCAACTGAGCTAACCCGTTATATGTATCAATCAATCTATCTATCTCTCGATCGATCGATCTAAAACAAAGGATACTTGTTTCTGTATTTTTTGTCAAGTCAATGCAGCTTTTAATAATTCATTTTTTTTCATAGATCTATCTATCTATTTTTCTATCTATCTATCTTCATATATATAATATTTTCCTATCTATCTATCTATCTATCTATCTATCTTCGTCTGTTCCTATCTATCTATCTATCTATCTATCTATCTATCTATCCCAGTATGTTCTTATCTATCTTTCTATCTATCTTCATGTATATAAATATTTTCCTATCTATCTATCTATCTATCTATCTATCTATGTTAGTCTGTTCTTATCTATCTATCTATCTATCTATCTATCTATCCCAGTATGTTCTTATCTATCTTTCTATCTATCTTCATGTATATAAATATTTTCCTATCTATCTATCTATCTATCTATCTATGTTAGTCTGTTCTTATCTATCTATCTATCTATCTATCCCAGTATGTTCTTATCTATCTTTCTATGTATCTTCATGTATATAAATATTTTCCTATCTATCTATCTATCCATCCATCTATCTATCTATCTATCTTCGTCTGTTCCTATCTATCTATCTATCTATCTTCGTCTGTTCCTATCTATCTATCTATCTATCCCAGTATGTTCCTATCTATCTTTCTATCTATCTTCATGTCTATAAATATTTTTCTATCTATCTATCTATCTATCTATCTATCTATCTATCTATGTTAGTCTGTTCTTATCTATCTTTCTATCTATCTATATTCATATATATAAATCTTTTAATATCTATCTATCTATCTATCTATCTATCTATCTATCTGTCCCAGTATGTTCTTATCTATCTTTCTATCTATATTCATATATATAAATATTTTCCTATCTATCTATGTATCTATGTATCTATCTATCTATCTATCTATCTATCTATCTATGTTAGTCTGTTCGTATCTATCTTTCTATCTATCTATATTCATATATATAAATTTTTTCATATCTATCTATCTATCTATCTATCTATCTCTGTCCGTATCTACATGTTCTTTTGTCCATATCTAGCTATGTACAAGGAGTGGCTCTTAAACCTGTGGCCTGGGATGGGGGACATGTGCTACAAAATTCCAGTTTTATTCACTCTCGGTTCAACTTTTTTTAAAGCTTGCATGAAGCTTGTATTGGCTGATACGAATGGGTAGACTTTTTTCCTAGCTGGTCTTCCACTCGGCATCCAGTATCCATACAGAACTGATCGATGGAGGTTTTTGCTGACCGGTCTACACTGGTGTATTCAGGTTTAGGTTTCTGCTGGAGAATGTCACTTATGAGTTTGTCCTTGCACCTTCAGCAATGTCTGATATGTCTTTTTTGTTTTATTAAGATGGTTTATATGATTGGAGGTAAGTGGCCATACAGCTGCTTTTTTCATGCAGTGCTGCTTCCAGGTGTTGTTCAAGATAGCCCGCACCGTGTTGTATAACCTTATATAACCCATCGTGGAGGCGCGTGGTCAAATGGTTAGAGTCTTAGGTAATGGACTCGTCAACCCGAGTTCAATTCCTGGACGAAGCTGTTCGCATTTCACATAGCGCTAATACACTTGGGAAAGGTATGAATCCAATTCTCCCTCCAGCTATGGGCAAATAGCAGGGCAGACTGGGCTCTTTAACCATGGCTAGGTAACCGTCTAGGAGAAGGAAAACTCTGAATTCAAACCTGTTAAACTCCGCTTAAGAAATTGACCTTGTGTCACATCCTGCTTGTGCGGAGGAGTTGGTAAATATATATATACCCCATCGTCGAACATCGTCGGGTATATAATCGAAAGAGAAGACTCATTGAGAGAGAGAGAGAGAGAGAGAGAGAGAGAGAGAGAGAGAGAGAGAGAGAGAGAGAGAGACAGAGACAGACAGACAGACAGACAGAGATAGACTTACTTGTTCTTCATTTAGTCTTTACTGCTTCGGCTATGTTCTTGCTATTTTCGTCATCTTATCGTCTTCCTGTTTCTGTCTCTAACTAAAGGCTTCTTCTGGGCGAACTCTTTAGTCATGTAAATTAATGTTGTATCCTTGAGGTGGAAAAAGATACACAGAGAACACACGGTGCGTGAATATGTATTTTATTCAGCACTTTTAACATAGAACAAGAAGTAGTACAATCACAAGACAAAACGAACAAAATGAGGGGGTTCAAATGTCTGGAGTTGGCGCAGTAATTTCATCCGAATATTTTTCCCGACCTTTGTCACTGCTGCATCGACTCTTATATGGCTGTGGATCAGTCCATCATGTAGGGGTGTTAACTCCTCTACAAATTAATCAACTCACAAGAGTTTTATTTTCTTAATCAAGATTTATTTCTGCCCATGTTCTTCCGCGCGGGGAGATTCAACCTCAGCAAAGCACGTCCACTCTGCTTCAATTCTCAGGTTGAAACTGATTATCTAACTAATTAAATCACGTGACTGCGAGATTCGCGCCTCTGGTGTCACATGGCTATAACCGCCCTGGTAATTTTTCATTCCCTGATCTGAAAAACAATGGCCCCTTAGAATCCTCGCTACACAAGAAACAATTGTATTAATGAAGATTTGTTGCCTTAGACATTATTTAAATTTAATGACTAGAAAAGTAATGTCCCTCATTCATCAATACTTTAATAGAAGTCTAGCAGAACTAACTAGCATTGCCTGGGATCCAAAAAGTTAAAAGTAAATCCCTTATCTCTCTCTCTATATATATATATATACATATATATATTATTTTTCATAGTGTACAATACATTTAAGGTGCCATTGTTACCATTGGTTTCCAGGCAGCATGTTAGCTACCCTTCATAGGTAGCGTCCTGATGAAGGGAGACGTCACTCAGATTTGAAATCTTGCGTACATAAGAAAAATAAGAAAATAGAAAACTGAAACTCTTAAATTTCAAAAGGCAGAAAGATTAAGGAACAATTAATTGAAACATAGTTACAGGATATATGTTTTTACAATCACCAGAGAACTCAAGTCTGTAAATAACGGGCGAGTAAATGCTTACACTAAACGTTGAAATTTCAACTAATGTCTCCACTACAGTGTTCTACCATGAAAATTGGGAGCATATATACCAATCTTCCACAGACACGTGTTTCGACGTTTACGCCTTATCAGTGTGGCTCGACTATATATATATATATATATATATATATATATATATATATATATATATATATAGTGTGTGTGGGATTGTCACTGTTTCAGCTTTTACTGGAACGGTGTGTCAAACGCAGTATTATTGGCAGAGGGCTCAATATAAAATAGAGCTGTTATATAATATAATAAAATAAATATATAAAGGTTTTACATATCTATTTATTTGGTGACAAAGGAACAGTCACAATATATATATATTTTATAAAAAAGGAAGGTCCGCAAAATGTATTTTGTTCTCAGAAAAAAATTTTTATTCTTTTTGTTTTACATGTGCAACACGTGTTTCAGATCTTCTGGTATCTTCTTCAGGCTTTGGTTGATAATATGAAAATTAATTCTTACATGCATGTGTATATATATACATACACATGAGTATTTCACCCTCTCTTTCTCTTTTTATGGGGGTGGAATGGAATTTCATTTTTTGATGAACTTTATCAAGACAACCCAAATAATAAAGTTATAAAAAAAAGCTATAAAAATTCAGCTAATGACTTTATTGGTAAACCACCCAAAAACAAAAACACCTGTTTAAAAGACTAATGTTAAAAATGAAATTCCATTCCACCCCCATAAAAAGAGAAAGAGAGGGTGAAATACTCATGTGTATGTATATATATACACATGCATGTAAGAATTCATTTTCATATTATCAACCAAAGCCTGAAGAAGATACCAGAAGATCTGAAACACGTGTTGCACATGTAAAACAAAAAGAATAAATTTTTTTTTCTGAGAACAAAATACATTTTGCGGACCTTCCTTTTTTTTATAAAATATTGAATTTTCTCCCGTTGGAACCAGAACAACACTTTTTATATATATATATATATATATATAGTTTTCGAGTACCACTTCAACGTTTTCAAGTTGTAATATTGTAGTAATTTATCCAAGAGTGTACAATACTTCATAAAAACTACAGCAATATACAGCAAATTAGTAGGACAATCTTGTGGGAATATGAGCGGCAATGTCCGTTCTATGGCAGAGAGTGCAACATTATCGCTGGCTTTGAAAGCCATCTTAGGGTGCACCGTTTGTAAGTAATTATTGACACAAAACACAGAAGGTTGTAGCACTTGAAATCGAGCTGACAGTAACCATGTATATATATATATATATAATATATATATATATATATATATATATATATATATATGTGTGTGTGTGTGTGTGTGTATCGTTGGAAATTAAGATACAAGGTTGATAAGAGTTGTCTTTCATAATAACATGTTGGGTCTGTCCACTGGTTCGGATAATTGCATATTTGGTGTCAGTTGTCAGGGAAAAGTACAGGTTATAATGACGGTATCAAATGTTGGTTTGCTTTTTTATGTTTTTTAAGTCACGTAAGATCTTTTTTAATAGAAGGAACCTGTTGCAGGAATCTGTATTCCCTTCTCTCACTTTATCTGATCTTGTATCATACACACGTAAACAAAGTGTTGTATACTGGATCATACAGTATTCAGTATACTACTGGTACATTCAAACTACATGTGTGCCCGACATATAGTAACTCGCAACCGAGTGCTAAAACCTCGAGGTAGACGGTTCGCGTATTGGTTCCGTAATCCTTGAAGTCTCCTCAGCAATCATATATTCTCAGAGAGCCGTGTATAGATAATCCTGGACCAGCGCATTCACATTGCAAAGCACGCTAGGCTAGTCCTCAACACTAAGTAAGTTCAAGGTCTGTTAAAGGGTGTAACAGTTGATTGGTTGTTGTGTTTTACGGCATATCAACACTCTCTCGGGTCATTTAATGCTGAATCAAGTTCTCTTTGATAAACAAAGAACTTAGGTTGCTTACAGTACCGGTTGTTGCTTAAGTGGTCGCCCAGTTAATATCAAATCAGGATATCAAATGTTGTTTTTCATTTTTATGTTTTATTTAAAAAAAAATAATCAAGCAAGATCTTTTTAATGGGAGGAACATATTGCAGGAATCTGTCTTCTTTTCCCTCACTTTATCTGACTGTGTGTCATACACGCGTAAGCTAATTATTCTAAGGGAATATATTTCCCCAACAAGATAGGTGGACTCGTCCAACGGAACACACATAAAGATACGAATACGTGTGGTTATTCGTAGTTGAGTTACGCAGTAGAGTCAGTACTAATCAAGTAGCAAGTCATACTGTTGGAAAACTGCGCGTTGACTATTATTTATATCCCTTTACAAAAAATAATAAACCTTTTACAGAAATAGAAAGAAGTTGAACTCATTCAAATAACGTAGGTGTTGTAAAGGAAGATATTTCCCCTACAAGATAGATTCGTCCAACGGAACACATAAAGATACGAATACGCGAGGTTATTCGTTGTTGACTTACGTAGTAATATTCGTAGTCGAGTCATTACTAATCGAGTGTTATATATTATGTAGTGCCATTGGTTGTTGACAAGACCCTGAAGTCAGTTTGAAATAGGTTCATTGTAATTGAAAGATTTCCGTCGGATGGCCCCAACTGACTCATAGAGAAGCGCGAATCTCGCGCGCCATGAGAAAAACGTAACGAGTTAGATTCAGTTTCAATCTGAGATTGACGCAGAGTAGACGTGCCATAGCGAGGTTGATTCTCCCGCGCGGCGAATAAGAATGGGTTAAATAAATCTTGATGAAGAAAAAAAATATTCGTGGTTTAATTAATTGCATGACTAAAAAGTTAGCTCTTAGAGAAGCCGTTACTAAGGAGACTGCTAAAGGACAGGATGACAGCCAAAGAATTATTAACGAAGAAATAAAGCAACAAGTAAGTCTCAAATCTCTGTCTCTGTCTCTGTCTGTCTCTGTCTCTCTATCACCGAGTTTGTTCTCTCGATTATATACCCGATGTTGGATATATACGGCTATACAAAACGACTAGCTAGTTATACTGTTGGAGAACTGCGCGTTGAATCTATAATTAATATTCTTGTAAAATAATTTGTCGGGATTTTCAATGTTGTTAGTTGATTAGTAATATTTCAGTCACAACACTAATTATGTTCAAGGTCTGTTCAAGGGTGCAATGGTTGGTTGGTTGGCTGGTTGGTTGGTTGGTTTTACGGCATATCAACCCTTTTCGGGTCATCTAATGCCGAATCAAGTCATTTTTGATAAACAAAAAACTCAGGTCCCTTACAGTATCTGTTGTTGCTCAAGTGGTCACCCAGTTAATGTCGAACAGGATCATCACTGCTTAACTTCTTTTTTTATGGAGCCGGTGATTTCAGCGGGTCTTGTCCGTAATGTGAGAGAAAGAAAGAAAGAGGAGAGAAAGAAAGACAGAAGAGAAAGACAGAAGATAGATAGATAGATAGATAGATAGAGAGGGGGAGAAACAGATATAAGAAAGAAAGAGAGAGAGAGAGAGAGAGAGAGAGAGAGAGAGAGAGAGAGAGAGAGAGAGAGAGAGAGAGAGAGATTAGTTGGTTGTTTTTAACGGCATATCAACCCTTTTCGGGTAACTTAATGTCGAATCAAATCATTTTTGATAAAAAAGTACTCAGGTTGCTTATTCTACCTGCTGTTGCTTAAGTGGTCATCCAATTGAGAATTGAACAGGTTAATTGCTACTTTATCTTCAGTTATCTAGCCTCGTGTATCACGTATATTTGATGTGTAACACAGATTCTCAAAGATACGTGGTTCCAAGTTAACTGACCTAAAAAAATGTAAAAGTTTTTAAATAAAATAACTGGTGCATTATATCTTTTATTCATTAATGTATCAACACTGAAAATTTCATTAAATTCGGTTAATTCTCTGATTTTTGGCATTTTTTTTCTTTCGGCGGGGTGACATGTGATGGTGGAATTTAGGTCTGTTAAGTTCGATTTAACCAAATAGTTTTTTTTATCTCACTGGTTCAGTAACGTGGGTCGGTAGTGAGGGCGCTACTCATATAGTGTCTTGGGCAAGAACGTGATGAAATAGGAAGCGCGTGGTGTAATGGTTACAAAGTCATGGGAAATGAACTCGTCGCCCCGAGTTCAAATCCTGGATGTGGTAATTAAATTTCACTTAGCGCTAATACCCTTGGGAAAGGTATGAATCCTACGCTCCCTCCAGCTATGGATAAAAGGGCGGACTGGGCATTTTAACGTTGGTTAGGCAACCGGTCTAGGAGAAGGAAAACTCTAAATTCAGACCTGTTGAACTCCGCTTAAGAAATTGACCTTGTGTCACATCCTGCTCGTGCGGAGGGGTTGGTAAATATATATTGTGTCTTGGGCAGGAATAATAATAATAACTAAGGAAACCTGTGGATATACCACAGTATGATAATTTAAGTATTACGCTTTTAATATGTTCACTTAAGAGCTATTGCGAAATAGTTCAATATGTAAAAAGTATAATAATCTTGATTTAACTCTCATTCTTTATCTTTCTTTGCTTCTTATCATTATGTTTGACTGAAACAGATTAGCGTTATCGTCCCCTCTCTCTATCTTTCCTCTACTCTTTCTTTCTTTCTTTCTTTCTTACTATATTTTTCTGTGTAGCATGCCATTTTTCTTCCCTTTCTTTCTTTATAATAAAAGCAAAATGGTTCATTATTTAGCTGAGGTGACGATACTCATAAGAAATAAGAATTCGGCGGATAAGCAACAGCAGATACTCAGGATTTACATTTTTGTATTTCAACATTTTAATGGAGCTCTTGAGAGTGTAGAGTACCCCTTCATTACCATTACTCCCAGGTCCACCCTTACTCGGCGTGGTAGTACCTGTTAGGGTCCCATCTTTTGGTTTAATAGAAAAATGAGTTTTAAAAATTGAGTTTACAAAATCTTCAATACTCATCAAGAAGGAATAAAACAAAATGTCTTCGTCATAAAATAACCCTACAAGGGTTGACATGTCGTAATATCCAACCAACCAAAGAGTAATGAAGCTAATTTTTCAGGTTGGCAACCCTGATTGAAATCAATGTTAATTCACCATGAATAATTTTTCCCCCAGATTCAATCTCTCTTATTCTGAGTTTCATCACGTTCTTGTTCTTTTAATCAGGAACACGGAAACTTATTTTCCGATGCCATAACTCGCACTCAGCAGCACAGGACGCAACTTGCGTCTTCCCATCACAGCACTCTGGTCGTCTCTATCTCTACTAACTTTCCCAGGGCCTATCCGATCACGTGACATCTTAAGCCAATCAGAAATTCCCGCTTGGCTGTCAAGCTCTTGGTGATTTTCCATGAGTTTACGGTTAAATTTAAATCCCAACAACACTTTCTTACCAAAATTTTGAATATGAATGAATATCTCACTTGACATCACAATTACGTCATGATATTTTACGCCTTTAGTGAAACCCTTAACAACGCGTTGTTAACCAAAACATTCTCCACCATCTTCCCGATAACTTCTTGACGGAATCTGACGGATTTGCAAATTGCTATAAACTTGTTCACCTTTAACAAAATCTCATTTGAATACATTCTTTGATTTCATTGAACGGTAAGACATATATTTGTAAATATTTTGTTTTGATTTACCTGTGAAAAGATCTTAATTCTTATGTTTTTCGGTATTCTCTTAATGATTATGTAACAAATTGAGTTAATAGATAACACAGTTTTTATTCTCAATTAATATAAAACCCCTAACTACATTTCCTTACAAAAATGATAGGCTATGCCTATTCATTATATAAGATTTGTAGACTATGTATATTCATTGTGTAAAAAATTGAGTTCATAAATTTATTCTCAATTAATTCAAAATCCTGACTACATTTCCTTACAAAAATGATAGGCTATGCCTATTCTTTATGTAATACTGTCACCAGGTGTCTCATTATTGTTTCATTTTTTCTTAGTTCGGGAATATTCCAGTCTCCACCATCGAAAAATAGTATTTACCCAACCTGTTCATCGTAGGATGTGACACAAACTCACAAATATGGGGTACCAGTGTGTTGTCTCTGGATTATATGTAAAGATGCTGATGGGTACCCGTCCTGCGTCCCTGACGCATAAAAATCTAAAAGGACGCTGTAAAATTGTATCCATGCGTCCTAGTCTTTTTTCTTCCCCTACCATTTCCAGCTAACTGTAAATACATTTCAATATTTTCTTGGAAACGAATTACACGCTACAGGGTAAAAGGTTGGGGTTAGACGGCTTTAGTTGTTCATAGATAAAAACTCAACAATTTATTAAGAAACTTTAGTTGGGACCCACCAAATTTCCCGAGGACTCATCAAATCGAAT
>CM042168.1:40136249-40178749 GCA_023376005.1 Doryteuthis pealeii | reverse complement strand
TCATGATTCACCATGATTTATATTTCTATTAATACCTCAATTATCAATAAAATTGATAATTATAATACTTGTTGCCAATATCACATGATATTTTCCCACGTAAAACCCCACTTGTACGAGTCAAGGACGAAGGCTATTTATGTGACACCAGCCGAGCCTCATGGGTGGCGGGTTGAAAAATGCGTCCCGATCCCAGTCCGAGCATTCCCTCAAGGGGGCGCCTCAGGCCACTTGGCAATAAACCCCACCGCCCCTTTAATAAGTGTTGCTAGGAATTAAGCAATGGTCCAGGAGGGAACGCCACTGTTCGACCATATCTAACATCTACTAATAACCACGCCAATTTGTATTTATAATTACCCAAAAAAGCGGTTTAAAGGTTGTGAAGGGAAGCTAATGTATTACCTCTTTAAAATTTATTTAAAAATATGACTTAGTATTATTGATTTCTAATTGATGGTTTATCTATTGAATTGGAGCAAAACCCCGAGGACTAAATCTTTTAAAAAGAATCCATTAACCAAGACAGGAGCAATAATTGTAATTCTTACATTCTTTGCTTCCTATTTTAACTAAAACCTAGTCTAAAGTATAAAAAATTTAGAATGAGAACACTGGAGTGATGGAAGCATGTATATCTTTAGTCTTCTAGTCGATTACACCCTCTGTCAAACTTTTATCTGTATCTCTTATTAGTTATCATTAGCCTTCATACCTTGAATATAACCTATTATTACATTAAACTTAAAACTTGCACTCTACGGAGGGTGCATTATAATTTGCTAGGTCAGAAAACAATTTAAATCTGTTTATAATCGATGATGAAAAGAAGAAGAAAGAACAACATCACCCAGTTGGGAGACGTCTAAATCCAAAGGATTTACTTATGCTTGTACATAATTGCATTAGTATATTGCCCAATAGCTCTTAAGGAAACATAGTCAAAACGTTAATAATCTAAATATCATACATGTGGCTATTACCAACAGGTCCTCTGTATATACAATTACTATAATTTACAGTAAAAGTAAGTGTTTATTAAGATATCGCTGCACTACACGTGTTGGAATATGTTGTATCCTATTAAGGCATGCTGGATCCACCATCTTAAAGCTTATAGACTCTGATGCACGTTGATTAAACCCAGCAACAACAGCCGCAAATACGTGGTTAGTTAACACTATAATCGCGGATTATTAGAAAGCCAGTTCAATTCTGCACGTTATTCGACAATTGACGAACCAGGCACCTGCAAACCAACCGATTTGGCCAAATGCAGATCATACCCAACACTATGGACACCAAAGAACAACCAAAGGATCATACCCACACTACAGGGACACCAAAGAACAACCAAAGGATCATACCCCAACACTAGGGACACCAAGAGAACAACCAAAGGGATCATACCCAACACTAAGGGACACCAAAGAAAATCAAGGATCATACCAACACTAAGGGACACCAAAGAACAACCAAAGGCATACCCAACACATGGGACACCAAAAGAACAACCAAAGATCATACACCCAACACTAAGGGACACCAAGTAACAACCAGAGGTTTCTTCACTAAAGATCGCACCTCTGCTTAACACAGGCGATCCCATTATTATAACAGCAGTATCAAGCATTTCCTCAGCACCAAATTCTTACAGTTCCGTTAAATCACCAAAGTTAGTAGCGAGACCCCTGTCAATATTTAATTGGGTACCACTTGTAGCAACATAGTAAAATCCTTAAGCATTGAGCCTTGTTTAGTCGATTATGAAATTAATTATTCAACAACTTTGTCGGCCAAAATCAGCCCACGAGGTTGATATGTAATACAAAATACTAAATATGTTTGATGGGTATGTGATTGTATTTCATGCCAATAGTTAAATTTATATACAAATAATGGCTCAGCGTTTTTTTGCTTTATATAGTCCTGTCTTGCCTCTCCTCTGTAATATTGTTCACCCAATTAAAATATTAACAGGTTCACTTCTACTTTATATTTGATAACTGAGCTGGTGGAGAGATTGGCTGAGGGAGGAAAGTAAATGACTTGATTATGCCGTGTATTCATAAATAAAAATGGAGATCGCCTGTGGTAGCAGAGGCGAACTCTTTAGTTGAAGAAAACCCTTGGTGTTACTGGTTTTTATTTTGCCCTTGCCTCGTTGGGTATGATCCTGGTTGTCTTTGTTCCCATAGTGTTGGGTATGATCCTTTGGTTGTTCTTTCGCCGATGTCCCTAGTTGTGGGTATGATCCTTTATTCTTTGGTCCCTTAGTGTTGGGTATGATCCTTTGGTTGTTCTTTGGTGCCTTAGTGTGGTATGATCCTTTGGTGTTCTTTGGTGTCCTTAGTGTTGGGTATGATCCTTGCTTTTGCCAAAATCCTGTTGTGTTGCAGGTCCGTTCGTCAATGTCGAATAACGTGCAAATGAACGGCTTTCTATATCGGCGATTAAATAGTTAACTAACCACGTATTTGCGCTGTTGATTGGCTGGGGTTTAATCAACGTGACCATGCCGAGTCTATAAGTTTAAGTGGTGGATTCCAGCATGCCTTATAATACAAAAATATTCCAACACGTGTAGATGCAAGCGTAATATCTTATAAACAACTTACTTTTTACTGTATTATAGTAATTGTATATAACAAGCAGGACCTGTTGGTATACCACAGTATGATAATTTAATTATTACAACGTTTGATATGTTTACTTAAGAGCTATTGCATATACTTCAATATGTAAAAAGCATAATAATCTTGATTTAACTCTCACTGTTTTGTTCTTTCTTTCCTTCTTTTCATCATCGATTAAAACAGATTAGAATTGTATTTCTAACTAGCAAATATATGCACCCTCCGTAGAGTGCAAGTATTTAAGTTTTAATGTAATAAAATATTATATTCAATTAGAAAGGCTAATGAAACTAAATAAGAATACAGATAAAAAGTTTTGAAACAGAGGGTGTATAATCGAAAAATAGAACAACTAAAATATACTCTTCCATCACTCCCGTGTTTCATTGCTAAATTTTTATACTTTAACTATTTAGTTAAAATAGGAAGTAAAGAATAAAATTACAATTATTTCTTCTTGTTAATGGATTTCTTTTTTAAGATTTATCCTCGGGGTTTTTGCTCATATTCAATAAGATAAAACCAAACAATTAGAAATCAATAATACTAAGTGCATATTTATTAAAATCAAATTTTTAAGATCAATATGCAAATTAGCCTTCCCCTTCACACTTTAAACCGCCTTTTTTGTATATATAAATACAATTGCGTGTTATTAGTATGTAGATATGGTCAACAGTGGCTTCGGCCTCTGGACCATTGCTATAATTAACGGCGTCGATCCCAGGGGGCCATCCCCCCAGGCAACACAACTTAATTTAAAAGGGGCAGGGCTGGGTTTATTGCCCAGTGCCTGAGGCGCCCCCTTGAGGGGGAATGCCGACGGGATCGACGCAATTTTTCACCCGCCACCCCATGAGCTTCGGCTTGTGGGTGGTCCCACATAAATAGGGCCTTCGTGCCTGACCCGTACAAGTGGGGTACGTGGAAAATATCATGTAGATATGGCCAACAGTATTAATAATGTATAACAATTTTATTGATAATTGAGGTTTAAATAGAAATAAAATCATGGTGAATATGACGTAAATAACTAAGGGAATTGTGACTTGAATCAGTGATATACTTTCGGTTACAAACAGAAAAAAACAAACTCTCCATTATAATAAGACAATATATAACTAGCATGACCTGTGGATATTCCACAGTATTTAATTATTACAATGCTTGATATACGTTCACTTAAGAGCTATTGCGAATATTTCAATATGTAAAAACTATAATAATCCTCATTTAACTCTCAGTTTTTTTCTTTTCATCTTTTCATTATGTTCGATTGAAACAGATTAGCATTATCGCTTTCTCGCGTTCACACCCCCTCTCCGTCCAAATCGTCCTTTATGAAATGCAAAAATGTAAATCCTAATTGTCTGGTGTCGCTTATCCACCGAATTCTTATTTCTTATTAATGTTGTCACCTCAGCTAAATAATGAACCATTCCGTTTTTGTCATAAAGAAAGGAATATGCTACGCAGAAAAATATAACAAGAAAGAAAGAAAGTAGGCGAAAGATAGAAAGAGGGGTGGACGTGCGGAAGCGATAACGCTAATCTTTTTCAATCGCACATAATGAAAAGATGAAAAGAAAGAAAGAAAGAAAGAAAGTAGGTGAAAGATAGAGAGAGGGGTGGACGTGCGGAAGCGATAACGCTAATCTTTTTCAATCGCACATAATGAAAAGAGGAAAAGAAAGAAAGAAAGAAAGAAAGAAAAGTGTAAGAGAGAGTTAAATCAAGATTATTATACTTTTTACATATTGAACTATTTGGTAATAGCTCTTAAGTAAACATATCAAACGATGTAATAAGTAAATTATCATACTGTGGTGTATTTCTTGTGAACGTTTTTCAGGAAGCATACGAAATGTATATGTGACAAAAAAAGACAGAACAAAAAACAGAGTTCCAATACTTAACCGTTATTTTGTCCCTGGTTCACTTCATTTTACCAATATTTCGGGTGACCTTCACCCTTTATCAAGTTATTTTTGACAAATGACTATAACTTAATAGAAAGAAGAAATGAAATAAATGTGGAAAAAAAATAATGAGAAAGGATTTGGCGTTGTTGTTCTTGTTGTTGTTGTTTGTGTGTGTGTGTGTGTGTATGTGTGGTGTGTGTGTACATATACATATACATGTGTATGTGTGTGTAATATGTGTGCGTGTGTGTGTGTGTGACTAAGCAAACGTTATTAAATAACAAGAGAAATAAGTTAAGCAATGATAAGCCTGTTGAGTACTTAGATGGGTGACTCATAAGAAAAAGGAGACACTAGCTATGTAACATTATTTCTGATTCAAAATATCATGTTTCCAATGTTCTGGTATACAAAGGATTTAAGGTATGATTTTAAGTCTGCACGCTTGGTTGTTGAGGTGCATTGGTTATCTATTTGTTCCGAAACGCACATGTTTGAGCGGCCAGATCTGGACTGTGTTGACTACAAAGTGTTAAGCTGCAGTCATTTTCTTGTCTCTACGTGACCTTACGCACGACTTTCGCTTCGGCGCACATGTAAATTACTTTCTTTTTTTTTTAGATTTTTCTTTTCTTTATCCACACCCCGCCTTTTTTTTCCTTCCAGAATGAAGAGTTCTAAATATTTTGGGCACAGTTTATCTCTTCTTTAATTTTAGTTTTAAGAAGATCTCCAGGAATTGTAATTCACACCCGGATGTGTCAACTCAACGGTTGACACCCACCCACTCCAGAGGAAAAAAGCACATGCAAATAAATAAATAGATAAATATAGAACACCCTATCCTTCTTTCCAATCTTCTTCTTCTTCTTCTTCTTCTTCTTCTTCTTCTTCTTCTTCTTCTCTTCTTCTCGCCCTTCTTCTTCTTCTTCTTCTTCTTCTTCTTCTTCTTCTTCTTCTTCTTCTCGCCCTTCTTCTTCTTCTGTTATTCCGGCTGGTAGACCAAATCTGGCTGTGGTATGTGTGTGTGTGCGTGTGTGTGTGTGTGTGTGTGTGTTATGGATGTTGTGAAGTGTGTGTGTGTGTGTGTGTGTGTGTGTGTGTTATGGATGTTGTGAAGTTTTTTCGGTTGTATTAGAAGCAAGCAAAAAAAAAAATTTTCCGGCTACTACACCAAATCTGTCTCAGAAAATTCTCGTTTCTACCTCGTTTTGACCTAATGATCACCTTTGCTAAAACACACACACACACATATGTGTGTGTGTGTGTGTGTGTGTGCTCTCTCTCTCTCTCTCTCTCTCTCTCTCTCTCTCTCTCTCTCTCTCTCTCTCTCTCTCTTTACCCATACTTGTGACCCTGTGTCAAATCTTCTCTGTAGAGTAAATCATTTTTCTTTTACTTCCACTTCTATTCAATGTTATCAACTGATATTTTATGATATATCTTCATCCGGGCAACGCCTGGAAGCACTGCTAGTTGCTCAGCTATTCATACGTATTTCTTTAAATTGCATAGTTTAAAATTAATATATTTAAAGATATATTCTGTATACCTTTTGACTACATTTTTCTTAGCGAAGGTGTTGTCACTAATGTTTACAAATATTTTATTAGCATAGAAAATTTATTTCAAAAGTCGCATTATCTACCTATCTATCTATCTATCTATATATCTATATATCTATATCTATATCTTTATATATATAATTTTTATTTCCTATAATGACTGCATAGGCAGTGACATAGCACTTCTAATATCGTGTGTGAAAAATCCATTGCGAATTAATATAGTATAAAAATGCATAGCAAATTGTTTTAGCGTTACTTGTTTACGTAAACAATGATATCACAGGATAAACTTTAATAAACAAGTGCGACATAGATTTCCCTCTTTTCTCAAAGTTATTCGTACAGTGACGCAGCAAATGCTACATATCATAATTGAAAAAAAAGTATTCATTACGGGAATCCATTACAAATTAGGGGAAAGGCTTCACCCTAAATTTCAATGGAAATAAATCGAAATTCTTTAATAAAATAAATATTACAGTTTGCGCCACCCATACATATCTATTAACCAAATCAATAGACAAAATTCATTTGAAATACGAGACTACTAATTTTAAGATTCAAATTTCATATTTTTAATAATAATAAAAATAATAATAGTAAAATTTCTGAATTGATTTATCGATGAACAAATTCTTTCTTTTAAATTACTGAATTGTTTCAATTAAACTGATTCAGTGGAAAGAATTCAAAATTCTTTAAAATAAATATTACTATTAGCGACATCCGTACTAGCGTTTAAAACAACAAATTATATACCTTATTGATAGATAAAATTAATTCAAAATATGAAACTCCAAATTTTAAGTTTAAAATTTCGTATTTTTAGATTCTAAAAACAAAAAAATTATCTAATAACAAGTATTGCTATCTAATAATTTTTGGAGAAAACGCAATTGAAAAGATAGACCCTCACACTTTTAAACAGTACAAATATCGATGTATATTTTTTCACTTACAATATAAAAGACAATTATATACATAAACAACAGAGTAAAAAAAAATCTCCAAAAATGTTTATATATATTTTTTCTCGCTAACGTACCTGTACAAACTGAACCACTGCTGATTTATTTTAAGACGCCGGTGCCCAAAGAGGATAGAGGGCAGCATCCAAAGAGTTGATGTGTCAAGGATGAAGTGTATATCAATAGAAATATTCTGAACTCATCAAAATTTATTGATAAACAAGCGTGTTTATCTAGACGATACTACACACTGCTGGAGGAAATAAAAACGAATGATGAGCCGTGTAAGTACTGCTGTATAGTTGCACTACTTATCCTATATATATATATATAGAGAGAGAGAGAGACAGACAGACAGACAGACAGACATGTAGAGAGACATGTAGGAAGACTGAAACAACCGACCGCCCCTCCTCTTATTCACGACCTTCTAATTCACCAGTATGAAAATGTTCACCATTAAAGCAAGAACTCTATTCCTAAAGTCCTGAAGAAGGTCTAACAGACCGAAACGTTACAACGTCGACATCACTACCTACAATAAACATCCATTTTCTACAACATCCCGTGTTTGTCTACCTTTCTCCGCATACTGTCGGATTAATTTCCTCTTATCCCCCCCCCCACACACACACATATATATATAGGGCCGGGTTAGCTCAGTCGGTAGAGCGCTCGGCTAGAAACCACAAGGTTCTTAGTTCGATACCGGTCCTCGCCAACTCAGCGTATGAGTAGCACAGGGATCTGGGCGGTAAAGTAAGGAGCTGATGGTAGGTGTGGCGCTCCACCTCAGACGCAGAAATAATCTCCTTGGTCTAGCGCTATTGAAAAGGGGATAGACTCCCTCGCAGAATTTAGGCCGCCCCGACAACTTTACTTTTATATATATATATATATATATATATATATATATATATATATATGGAGATAAAGGCTTACAACTCTAGATCAAGAGAGATGTAATGGTTGATGGGCGATTGGCTATAAATTAAACAGAATATCCCGTGAGAAAGTTGAGAATATTCTGCACGATGAACTAGGCATGAATAATGTTTCTGCCCGGTGGGGGACACGTCTTCTGACACCTGTTTAAAAGCACACCAGGATGTTGTTATAGTTGTTGTTGTTGTTGTTGTTGCTGCTGCTGCTTTACTAGCAGGACCTGTGGATATACAACAGTATGATGATTTAATTATTACAACATTTAGTATGTTTACTTAAATAGTTCAATATGTAAAAAGTATAATAATTTAATTTATCTATAATAATTTAATTTAACTCTCTCTCTCTCTCTCTCTCTCTCTCTCTCTCTCTCTCTCTCTCTCTCTCTCTCTCTCTCTCTCTCTCTCTCATTTTTCTTTCTTTCTTCTTTTCATTATGTTCGATTGAAACAGATTAGCGTTATCTCTCTATATTTCCCCGCCCTGTCGGCTGGGGCGTTAGAATGCACCGACTGCACCTCTGCAGAGGGTAAGACTCCCCCAATGGGTCCACCTGTTGGCCGTGGGTGGCGACCTGTGATGCTTAAGGATAGAACCCAGGTGGATGAGCAGTTCATGACATGCAATACTCCACTTTGGCCCTATCTTGGGCAAGACGGGCGGTCGAAGAGGCCCCCTCCGATCAATCGGCTGGTCACACCAAGCCCAAGCACCTATATGATTTCCCCAACCCTATTGTCCTTATGGCAAGCCCCAACCCATTTTTATCATATGGGTACTAGAAGGCGGTGGCTGTGGGTCTTCATGTCCTGGGAATGACGTTAAACTATCTGATGGTGAGGTTCCAGTTTTGGAGGTTTGGGGAATGTGGAGCACCCCTTCATCACCATTGCTCCCTGGTCCACTCTGACCGGAGTGGTAGTACCTGTTAGGGTCCTATCTATGGGTTAAATAGAAAATGTATTTATAAAAAAATTGTATTATCCAATAAGAATTGATTTATTTCAAAACACTGAGGTTGATATGCCGTAAAACAAACCAAACCAAACCAAATCTATATTTCCCGCTATTGTCTTTCTTTCTTTCTTTCTTTCTTTCTTTCTTTTCTGTTATGCAGATTTATCTTTTACTAACAGGACCTGTGGATATACCACAGTATGATAATTTGATCATTACTACGTTTGATATGTTTACTTTAGAGCTATTGCTAAATAGTTCAATATGTAAAAAGTATAATAATTTTGATTCAACACTCTTTTAATTATATTCACTGTAATTCTTTGAAATTACTTTCAACTAATTATGGTACACTAGCAGGACCTGTGGATATACCACAGTATGATAAGTATTACTACGTGTGATGTGCTTACTTAAAGCTATTGCTAAATAGTTCAATATGTAAAAAGTAGAATAATCTTGATTTAACTTTCACTCTTTTTGTTCTTTCTTTCCTTCTTTTCATCATCGATCAAAATTAGAATTGTTACTTGAAACTATAATTATTTACTAATTATTATTATTAGTTACTTGAAACAATGTAATTTTTTTATAGTATGAATTAACAATATTAAATAGGAACTAGCCAGATCTGTAGCTATATCACAATATGATGATTTAAGTATCACAACGTTTGATACTTTGACATAAGAGCTATTGCAAATTCTTCAATACGTAAAAAGTATAATAATCTTGACTTTACTCTCTCTCTCTCTCTCTCTCTCTCTCTCTCTCTCTCTCTCTCTCTCTCTCTCTCTCTCTCTCTTAAAACGGGGATTGTATATTTACATTGATTTGCCGATAAAAATCTGGGAAAGTTCGTCCGGAAATTTGTCTGTCGCTGGCTCGCTAAAACATAGCGTAAATTAGGGCAGGAGACCGGGATGACATAAGATCAAAATTACCAAAATATCTTCCGTAATTCACAATTTCAATATTACAAATAAAACTGACATGTAACTCCTTTTTCATTTATATTTTTTTTCAATTCATTTTAATTTTACGTCGGACATTTAAACGACGCAAGACAATTTGGAATGTTTCATATTTAAAAATGGGGGAAATAAAATGGGACTAATAAGAAATCTGTGATTAAGCGACACCAGATAATCTGGAATTAAATTTTTGAATTGTATCTTGAACAATTTGGACGTTCTCATTCTTTAACCAGAGGGTGTTGCAGAATGATAACGGACGGAAGATTTAGGAACACCAGTATTAATATATACTTACCAACCCCTTCGCACGAGCAGGATGTGACACAAGGTCAGTTTCTTAAGCGGGGTTTTAAGAGGTTTGAATGCAGAGTTTTCCTTCTCCTAGACTGGTTACCTAGCCATGGTTAATGAGCCCAGTCTGCCCTGCTATTTGCCCATTGCTGGAGGGAGAATTGGATTCATACCTTTCCCAAGGGTATTAGCGCCATGTGAAATGCAAACAGTTTCGTTCAGGATTTGAACTCGGATCGACGAGTCCATTTGCTACGACTCTAACCATTTGACCACGCGCCTCCATTTTTAATACTAGTGCAAAATAAGAAACACCCTCCGGGTGATGTAAAAATAGATTTTTGAAACATATTACCTGAGGGGTGGGAGTTAAAAATTCAATGTCAATGAGTTTGTACCCTAAGTAAGTAAAATCATCAAATTCATTAAAGGATTAAAAAATAAAACAATTTGAAATATAAACTTTAAATATGTATTAAAATAAAACAAACTATATATAGATATATGATACCAGTTATGTATTTATTAAAACTTGTTTTAAAAAACAATGAGGACTGTCTAATGTTGCATGCTCAAATTTTGAGTGTATTTATTCTATTACGATTTTAGGTAATGTGACGTAAGCAGTGACGTAATTTTTGTTGCAGACAAAAACCGGAAGCGAATCTCCATTATTAATAGAGATATAGATTGTTGTTGTGATGCCAGTCACCCTGGATTGTTGAGCCGGTTCTATCCAACGAATTTAGCGAACGAGATAGTTAGTGAATCAATTGAAAAGATTAACAATGGAAAAGGAAATTCACAAGCGGTCCCCCAAACCCCGCATACATATCCAGGCCAGGGGAAGGAGATGTCCTTCTTTGCTGTAGATTTTCCACAGACGCCATGCCAAGTACGCCATGACAAGTACACCAAAAGCCATTAATTCCTGACGATAATGAAAACAACCTTTGGATTTTTATGAGAGGCCCTTCAGCATGGTTGCGGTACTAATACAACTGGGTATCAGACCAATCTGCCTTGAGAGGCCCTGCCAGAAACTTGAATTCCGGTCGGCATAGCTCTGACATTACCATGTTGTCATGACCCAGTCATAGTGAGGAGGAGTTGGACATTATATTTTGTGACAAGTACGCCAAAAGCCGTTGATTCCTGGCGATAAAAGAGACGCCCTTTGGATTTCCACCAGAGCCCCTTTAGCCGGGTTGTGGTACTAATAAAACTAAGTTTCTGACCAAACCGCCTAGGGAAGCCCTACCACGTTGTCACCACCCTGTCAAAGTGAAAATGGGTTGGACTTTTAGTGCGGATTGATTACATCACGGAAAAATCCGACAGTTTGGAATAGATCTAGCCGGTTGCCTTGAATGTGTCCTAACCCAGGCCGCCCTGTCTGCTGGTTTGGTTTGGTTTGGTTTGATTTGGTTTGTTTTACGGCATATCAACCTCAGTGGGTCATTTAATGCCGATAAAGTTTTCAAATAAATTTATTCCTAATGGATACACAATTTTTTTTATATTTAACCCATAGATGGGACCCTAACAGGTACTACCACTCCGGGTCAGAGTGGACCAAGGAGCAATGGTGATGAAGGGGCGCTCCACATTCCCCAAACCTCTAAACTGGAACCTCACCATCAGATAGAGTTTAACGTCATTCCCAGGACATGTAGACCCTCAGCCACCGCCTTCTAGTACGCATATGATTAAAAGGGTTGGGGCTTGCCATAAGAGCAATAGAGTTGGGGCAATCATATAGGTGCTAGGACTTAACATGACCAGCTGATTGATTGGAGGAGGGCTCTCCGATCACCCGTCTAGCCTAAGTCAGATTCTAAGTGTTGCAGGTCATGGACTGCTCATCCACCAAGACTCCGTCCTTAAGCATCACGGGTCGTCAACCACAGCCAACCGGTGGTCCCATTGGTGGGGGTTTGATCTTACCCCTCTGCAGAGGTGCAGTCGGTGCATTCTAACGCCCCACCGAAAGGGCAGCTGTCTGCTGAGGCTGTAGAATACACCGACTGCAACTCTGCAAAGGGGTAAGATCAACATCCCACCAATGGGACCACCTGTTGGCCGTGGGTGGTGACCCGTGATACAAGGGTTAACATGCCGTAAAATCCAACCAACCAGCCAACCGAACCGGACCATTGGCGACAGATGACACACGCACCTCAGCCAACAGACGGACCCAATGATGCAACGATTGCCACAAATTTTGAAAGTGATATAACTGGTGACTTCATGGCAGAATAATCCACCCGACCTTGAGGGTCAAATGTACATCGGGTAGGGCCCATAAGAAAAGGAAGGTGTGCACACGTGGCAGTGGGGGGGGGGAAGCAGGTAATGATCCAATGGTACGCACCAGGGATCGCAATCTTATGCAGGTGTGGAGAAACCTATACTCGTTTGTTTGCTATGAGATCTAAAACAATTTGGAAAGGCCAGTGTCGTTTGACTTGAAATGTACTTATGAAAGAGAATCCTGTCGACAACCATAAACACATACACACGCAGACATATATATATATTATATATATATATATATATATATATATATATATAATCTGGAACAGAAAAAAATAGAAAGTATAAGATTTCTTTGGTTTGCTATCTCTTCTTTCTTTCTTTCTTCTTTCTATCTCTCTCACTTTCTTTTTTTCTTTTACACCTTCTTTTTGCCATCTCTCCTTTCTTGTCCTCTCTTCTTACTTTCTCCTTTTTCTTTCTTTATCAGTTTTCTTTTTGTCATATCTTTCTCATTTCTTTTTTGGTCTTTCTTTCACCCACCTTTTCTCTCTCCCTCTCTTTTCTCTCTCTCTCTCTCTCTCTCTCTCTATCTCTCGATCTATCTATCTCTCTCTCTCTATATATATATATATATATATATATATTATTTTTATATGTGTATTTTTTATATATTTAACCCATATACTACCACTTCAGTAGTAGACCTGGGAGTAATGGCGATGAAGGGGTAACGCCACAGTTAGGACGGGACACAAGGTCGCAAGTATGAGGCATCCACCGAGAATCCAACTCGCTTTTCAGTAATAATGGATTTGCAAGTATAGTTTGTTAACCATTACACCACAATGACACACCATAATAAGATTGATTTTAAATTTATTCATTTCATTAGACAACAAGAAAAATCCTACGGTCAAGTCCCGTTGATCACACCGGTTCCCGCTTGTCACCGAAGTTAAGCAGCAATAAGCCTGTTCAATACTCAGTTGGGTGACCATTTAGGCCAAATCAGATAATGCAAAATTCTGTTGACTGTTCTTTGAGACACTTCGTCACTACAGGTTTCCCTTCCTCGTCACTGGAACAATGTTTGCCTCTCAAACTCTCTTTAATGGGTCTGAAGAGATTATAGTGATTATTCAAGTGACAATGAAGTAAAATATGTAGTGAAGAAGTGGCTCAAAGAACAGTCAACAGAATTTTACGGGGCAGGGATACATGCTCTCATTCAAAGGTGGTAGATTGCTGTTGAGAAAAACGGTGACTATATGGAGAAGTAGGGTTTTGATCCACAGAGAACCTGTTTCATTTTGATGTATGATACATGTACCTGTGTTTGTAATTATACCTGTCCTAAATAAAAGGGTGTTACTTTTCGACTCACCCTCGTAATAGTACTACGTCTTAGGTTTATACGGCAATACAGATACTGTAAACAACCTGGTACCAAAATCCCTTGATTCGGCATTAAATGACCCGAAAAGGGTTGATATGCCGTAAAACGAAAACAACCAACCAACATCAACAAAAAGCGAGAACAAAACACATTTTTTATCAAATTAACTGTACCATTTAGAAAGCACCCCGGGTCGCAGTTTGTTCACGACTGGCTTAGACTAACACAAGGACATGAGTGTTGAACACTCTATGAAAGTCGAACTCATTAAATTTAGTAAAAGACTTCGTGAGGCTTACTTGTAGACCACTTGACTTAACATGTGCAAGATGAAGGCAAAACAACAGGAATGATTGCCGTATAAACTTAAAACGTAGTAACATTATATATTATATATATATATATATATATATATATATATATATAAATTTATTTGAAGGTGGAATATTGCTATTGAAAGAAACGTTGACTATATGGAGGAGTAGGGATGTAAATCTCAGAGGACCCGCTTCATTTTGATGTATGATACATGTTCCTGTGTTGGTAATTATACCTGTCCTAAACAAAATGGCATTACTTTTTGACTCACACTCGTGTATATATATATATATATATATATATATATATATATATATATATATATAGAATGAAGGAGATGATTCTGATGCAATCGCTATAATCTAGTTCAAATTTCGGCCGACGCGTTAATGTTCTTGTGAAAAGCATAGATCAACCCAACCTCGCCCCCCTCCTTTTATGGTGAAATTGTTGAGCCGACTGGTAGGGCGAAAAGCACGTTAGTCCTTAATTCAACATTCATAAAATGTTATGGATCATGCTCTCCATATTTTACTGAAAAGGAGATTGAAAAAAAGACAGATGAGATAGATAGATAGATAGATAGATCTATTACATGTAAAAAAAAAAATAAGTGGAAAAGAAAGAAGAAGAAGTAAAAAATAAAATGGAAGAAAGAAAGAAAGAAAGAAAGAAAGAAAGAAAGAAAGAAAGAAAGAAAATTCAAACATGAAAGGGAAGTAAAAAAAAAAAAAAAAACAGGAAAAGAAAGAAAGAAAAAGAAAAAAAGATGAAAGAAAGAAAGAAAGAAAAGAAAAGAAAAATGAAAGGGAAAGAAAGAAAAAAATAATGAAGGAAATAATCAATGAAATTGAAAGAAAGAAAGAAAGAAAGAAAGAAAGAAAGAAAGAAAGAAAGAAAAGTCAAAAAAGAAATGGAAAGAAAGAAACCGAAAAAATAAACAAAAAACAAAAAAAACACAATTGAAAATAAGGAAAACAGAAACTGAAAAAGAAAGAAAGAAAGAAAGAAAGAAAGAAAGAAAGATATGGAAAAGAAAGAAAAGAAAAATACGGAATGAAAAAGCAAACGGCAACAACAACAACAACAACAACAAAACGATTTGCAAAAACAGATTCCCGTCATTCTTTAACTTATAAGGGTGGGGCAACTTCACGAGGGTGGTTGCACAGGGTAGATCGGTGTGGCAGGGTAGAAAGATCACAGAGCGTGGAAAAAGCGCGAAATGTCAGGCCTGGCAATATTTATCCAAAAACATTCAAACGGCTTTGTTGTTACACCTTTGAACGTTCGTCCCCATTTCAACGCCCAACCCACCAGCGACACCACCCACCACACCCTCATTTGAAACCAACCAATCAACGTCTTTCTCAGTTCCTCCTCCGTGTGTGGGTTAAGGTGGGTGGGGGTCTTGTTTTGGTTTATTTTTGTTTTGTTTTTATTATCAGGAAATCGGTCGCTGTGTACTTTGTCAAATTGCATGTTGGGATACGCTCTAATAGTGACAAATAATTAGACGTCGATGTGCCGATACCTTCCTACCTAGGCTGCCCTGTCGACTGGGACTTTAAAATACATCGACTGCACCTCTGCAGTGGGGTAAGTACCCGCTCTCCCAATGGGGCCACTTGTTGGCTGTGGGTGGCGACCCGTGATCCTTAAGGACGAAACTCTGATGGCTGAGCAGTCTACGATATGCAACACTCAACTTTGACTTTTACTTAGGCTAGACGGGTAGTCGGATCGGACCCCAACGACCAATCGGCTAGTCACATAAAGCCTTAGCACCTATATGATTGTCCCAACCCTATTGCACTAATGACAAATCCCAAATCAGAAAGTGGTGGCTAAGGGTCATTTTGTCCTGGGTGTGACGTTAAAATCTGATGGTGAAGTTCCAGTTCTGGAGCTCTGGAGAACGTGGAGTACCCCTTCATCAGCATTACTCCCAGGTCCACTCTTGAAGATAACGGTCGATAAAATAACGTAGGTGCTCAGGCCTGACATGACCAGCCAGTTGATTGGATCGGGACACTCCGACCGCTTATCTATCTCTAATAAATGCATATTTCATGTTTCGGGAGTATTAGAACCCGGGTCACGGACCGGTCAGCCATTACGATCCTGTCCTCAAGACTCACGGGTCTTTTTGTCCTGAGTTTAAAATATTGTTCCTTAGAACGTTCCCTTAAAAATCTTACAAAATGATTTTAGTGTTCTTTTTTTTAATTCTCCGGTCGTTTTTTTTTTTTTTCAAATTTAATTCGGTTTACAAACTCACTTTTCCTTCATCCCAATTATCTACCCAGAGCTCAATGGGTGACCCAACTGGTCACGTTTTGTCTAATATATATATATATATGATTCAAAAATTATCGAGGTTTTTTTTGTACTTTTATGACACACAAAAAATTAACCTTCCATTCATTGTTCATTTCTATCTTGGTAAATACAGCTTCAAACTCAGCACTTTTATGACACACCTTGTATTCTGAAAAAATTAACCTTCCATTCTTTGTTCATTTCTATCTTGGTAAATACAGCTTCAAATTCGGCACTTTTATGACACACCTTGTATTCTGAAAAAATTAACCTTCCATTCTTTGTTCATTTCTATCTTGGTAAATACAGCTTCAAACTCGGCACTTTTATGACACACCTTGTATTCTGAATAAAATTAACCTTCATTTCATTGTTCATTTCTATCTTGGTAAATACAGCTTCAAATTCGAACTTTGTATTCTGGTTCATTTCTATCTTGCAGCTTCAAACTCGACACTTTTATGACACACCTTGAAAAAATGAACCTTCCATTCATTGTTCATTTCTTCTATTTGGTAAAATACAGCTACAATCTCGATACTTTTATGACACACCTTGTATATACGATTAATAATGTTCCAATCTAACGGGCGTTGGACCAGTGGGGTACCTGGAATGTAGCTAGGAATTCGTGTATCTAGTTTTGTGCCATTCATGTACGATGAGGATTTTGCGTTGGCTTCTTGGAACAAACGCCTCAACCTAGAATCATGGTATGCATGGTATGCATGGTACAGAGGTGTAATTGATTTGAAATGAGATCTCTAAATGTCCTATCAAGACTGCAGGATCATTCATGTATGTTGTGAATTCTAACAGAACACACCCAAGTCCCGTTACCATTATATTGCGCAATGTTGGCATCGTTCCGTCCACTAAAGACGGTGGCGTAGTGTCCACTTTTTTTATTATTATCTCCTTTTGAGTTTTCACATCAGCTTTAGCTGGGATAAGGTGATCCGTTTTTTATTTATTTCAAAGTCCCAGAGAATTTTATGCGTTTCGTTCTCAAGAACAGATTCTGGTTTATGCATATACCATTTTGTTGTATAGTCAAAATTTAATTTTTTGCATAATTCCAGTGGATCACCTTCCCAACCCAGTCATGTCTAGTTTTGTACTCCCGCTGTGCTAGTTTGCTACATTCGCATAGTACATGGTTTACAGTCTCATCTCTATTACTGCATAGTCTACATTTACTATTTTGTTGGGTCTTATCAATTTTCGTTTTGATATAGTTTGTCCTTATGGCATTATTTTGTGCAGCAATTATTAGTGATTCAGTTTATTATTATTATTTGCAATTGCGTAAATGGCTGAACTGACTAATTTTTAATAACAATCTCTGGTGCAGTTACTGAAAACAAACAGTGTGTGCTTGCTGGAGTTGCTGTTGTCTCTCCTTCCTTCTGGCTCTCTTTTCTGTTGTGGCTTCTTTCTTCTCTTTTTCATTCCTTTTCGTCCCTTGTTTGACGAGGAGTCGCACGGTCTTCTGCACAAGCCTCCCATGTGTTGGTGTCGATGTGGCATGTCTTCATGTAGACATCTTTAAAACGCAGACGTGGTCTCCCTACCGGTCGGGTGCCTTTGACTAATTCACCATACCGTAGATTTTTGGGATGCGGCCTTTGTCCATCCTCCTGATATGACCAAGCCAGCACAGGCGTCTTTCGCAGATGATGGCGGACATGCTATTCGTATTTGCTCGTTCCAGCAAAGTGTGGGATTGTCACTGTTTCAGCTTTTGCTGGAACGGTGTACCAGTATTATTGGTAGAGTGCTCAATATAAGATAGAGCTGTTATATAATATAATAAAATAAATATATAAAGGTTTTACATATCTATTTATTTGGTGACAAAGGAACATTCACGACCATATTGGTTTCATGCGAGGCAATCGTCAGGTGAAGATGTTACAAAAAAAAAAGATTGCCTCGCATGAAACCAATATGGTCGTGAATGTTCCTTTGTCACCAAATAAATAGATATGTAAAACCTTTATATATTTTATCATATATATATATATATATATATATATATATATAATATATATATATATATATATATATATACTTTTTCTCGTTTCTTTCTCTCCATCTTTCTTTTCGTCTGTCTTCCAAGAAGCTAACTTGATTCCACAATGTCTCGTCTTTATTCACCACATTCCATTCCGTTGATCACCTCTCTCTCTCTCTCTCTCTCTCTCTCCTCTCTCTCCTCTCTCTCTCTCTCACACACACACCACACACACACACACAGACACATTGACGCCGACTCGATCCCTGCACCTACTCCGACACTCCACTCCTCGTTTTGCAAAGCTCCAATCCTCGGCTTGCCTCTTGTCTGGCCAAGTTTGCACCGAATGACCTTTTCATTCTTCAAATAGCCTCGTTGTTATCAGACCGATTTCCATTGAATGCAAGTTTATCCTGAATATAAGCTACCCGAGGTATTTAACCACATACAACGCACACTGAGATGATGATGATAATAATAATAATAATAATAATAATAATAATAAGAAGAAGAAGAAAAGAAGAAGAAGAAGAAGAAGAAGAAGAAGAAGAGAAGAAGAAGAAAGAAAAGAAAAGAAGAAGAAGAAGAAGAAGAAGAAGAAGAAGAAAAAGAAGAAGAAGAAGAAGAAGAAAAAGAAGAAGAAGAAGAAGAAGAAGAAGAAGAAGAAGAAGAAGAAGAAGAAGAAAAGGTTAGCAAGATGTACCAGAATCACAAGTGTATAATGTGTAGAGACAAAGACGAAATAGTTAATCACATGATAAGTGAATGCAGCAAACAAGCGCAAAGAGAGTATAAGACTAGGCACGACTGGGTGGGAAAGGTGATCCACTGGGAATTGAGCAGGAAATTAATTTTTTACCATGCTACTAAATACTATATGCACAAACCAGAATCTGTCGGAGAATGATGAGAATTAGACTCATAAAATTCTCTGGAACTGAGATCCAGACGGATCCAATAAAGGAATGATTACTGTTTCTTTGTTGATGAAATAGAAAGGAAATTTTTAACATGTTCACAAATCAGCAAGAAGCAAAATGTACCTAGCAGAAATTATCACTGATTCAGACTACATAAATGATCTAGCACTTCATGCAAATACACCTGCTCAAGCCGAATCTCTGCAGCAAAATCTGGAGCAGGCATTGGTCTCTACATGGACTAAGATAAAACAGAGTGTTATATATCTACAACTAGGGTATATAATTGCGAGAGAGAGAGAGAGAGACAGACAGGGGAGAGAGACAGGGACAGGCAGACAGAGACAGAGACATGGACAGAGATAGAGTGTCAGAGATTATGAGGGTTCTTACTTGCTTTCTCTGTCTACTATTTCGTCGGCCATTTCCTCAGGGCTGATTTTGTGGGTTGTTTCTTTGTGTTGATTTTAATTCTTGTTGGGCTGGCTATCTCTTGTTTTTAATGAATTAAAAAGACTTTGTTATTTTTATTAAATCTTAAAGTCTTTATTAAAACAAAAAAGCCAGCCCAGGACCGCGCGGTAAGAGAAGTGACTCTCAGAGCGAGCGGACCTCTGCATCCGATCACTCTGAATTTCTGGCCGCAACTAATCTAAACTGTCTCACGCCCAACTTGGCGCAATTTTCGAAAGGATCATGGGAATGTCACCACAAATCAATCATAACCATAACGATTGGTAATTTTCTACTCAACACCCGTTATTTTGAATCTAAAAACTCTGATTCAAAATTATCTAACTACAGTACATACATAATTCATAAGCTACCTATAAATTATGTAACAAGAGTTCATGTGTTTTAACCAATATGGTGTCAGCTCCTCATTATTGGCAAACCTCGAAAATTAATGGACCAGTTCATATACTTTGGTAGCAATATTTCATCTACTGAAAACAAAATCAACATAGTCTACATCTGTACAAAATTTCAGAAAAATTGTAGGGGGTGGGTGACAATTTTATTTTTTTCCTTCTGATTTGACATGGAATTGCCCATATAGTAAATTATGTTAAAATATGATCTCGAGTAAATATCAGTTTTTACTGGACTCAAAAGCATTTAAAGTGCTATTGTTTCTGCAGGTTGTACTGGAATGCAATAGGACATAAGTAGTTTAATGTGTATTTTAAGAAATCGGCGTATTTAAGGAATATTGGTCTAACCCTGATTTAGGAGCAGATTTTTCAATAAAGATAAACACTTGCATATCTGGCAGATGTGTCATAATTGATTCTCTTTCAAATGTACATTTGTTATTCTCAATTTGAAAATAAACATGGTGACACAATGCTGAAATAACTGGGAACCTAGTTAGGATCAAAATCACTAACACTATGAGATGAACTGTTAAACATTGGTCTTTTTTTTTTGTATAAATGATTAATTAATTAATATTGTGTGTTGCTTTAGTGCTAGGAAAGAACAAATGATTTTAGCCTTCTCTCAGAAATATTTATTTTAATTAACTAGCTACAGAAAACACCCTCCGGGCGTCATAAAAATTAATTTTTGAAAGACATTGCCCGAGAGGGTGGGAGTTAAAAATTCAATGTCAGAGGGTTTGTATCATAAGTAAGACACATCCTCATATTTATTAAAGGAGTAAAAAAAAAACAATTTGAAATAAAAACTGAGACCCATCCCTCTCAAATAAAATGTTGCGTGCATGTAATAATCAAACAATTATTTTGAATATTTTCCACATCAATTTTCCACAAAATCATAGGTATTTATTTATTTGTAAACTTTTTAGTTAACTTCTTACTGTAAAAAAAAAGGACGAGAGTAAAAAACAATTTTTAAAATTGCTTACTCAAATTTTGAGTGTATATAGCATAAGAATATTGTGACGTAAGCTGTGATGTAGAGCTATGACGTAGTTTTTGTTACAGACAGAAATACAGACAATCTCCATTATTAATAGAGAAGTCCATTGTGACCGGGGAATAGTGGATTTATATCAGGGTCAGCCAACAAACAAACACTCCCCGACTTTTTTTGAATGAAAATAAATCTGTATTTTAGCTGAAACTGTGGGAGATATACTTTTTTCCGCTTGTTTTTATTGTTGAGTTCACTTTCTCCTAAAAAAACATGAGTTTATTAATGTTTGCCATTATTATCAAATTATTTTTTGATATGAAATTTAATTTCAATTTTATCGTATTATCATCATCATCATGTCGCGCTGTTAGCACGGATATTCATGACAATCTCTCTCTATCCGTCCCTATCGCTCATCATTCTCGGGAGGTCCTCTCTGCAGCATCCTGTATCCGCACAGAGCTGGTCAATGTACGTCTTTGCTGGTCGGCCCATACTGGCGTGCCCATGTGCTGGCTTCCACAGGAGGACGTCGCTTATGAGTTCGTCCTTGCTTCTCCAGCAGTGTCCCGCGTGTCTTGTCCGTCTTACTTGGATGGTTTGGGTGATATGTGGCAGGTGGCCGTATAGCTGTTTTCTCGTGGGGTGTTGTTTCCACGTCTTGTTCAGGATCACCCGCAGCATTCTTGTGCAGCTCCCATCTAGTTTATTAATGATAATTTTACTTAGTAAAATTTACTATCGTTTAAAATAAAATTCACTGGAGTTTTCCTTCTCATATTTTTGAAACTGTACTGAGAACTTCCGTTACCTTCCTTTTTATTCTTCAAATAGCCTCGTTGTTATCAGACCCATTTTACTTTGAATACAAGTTTATCCTGAATATAAGCTACCCGAGGTAGTTTCCTCCCTTGAATTCGACAAGACGTGGAAGTAACACCCCACGAGAAAACAACTGTACGGCCACCTGCCCCATATCACACAAACCATCAGTGTGAGGCGAACAAGACTCGCTGGGCACTGCTGGAGAAGCAAGGATGAACTCATTAATGACGTTCTACTGTGTGAAGCCATCACATGGGCACGCTAGATTAGGCCGTCCAGCAAAGACGTACATAGACCAACTCTGTGCAAATATTGGATGCTGCACAGAGGACCTTCCAGGAGCAATGAATGATAGGTACGGTTAGCGAGAGATTGTCATGGATATCCGTGCTGCTAGCGCAACATGAAGACAATGATGTTTGGGCTAACTTCTGATTTAGGTCGGAAAATTAAAACGGAAAGTTTTTTGGTGATCCCCACGTCAGTTTAACTACAGTCTATGAATTAACATTTTGCGAATTGGGTTACGGGGATTATGGTTGTTTTTAATTACGTATTGCTAAAAAATAAACAAAAAAAATTAACCATTGAAATTAATTATTGAATCTATTATTGAGACAGTTGTTTGTGTTAGTATTGCAATGTATAATTTCAATTAAACTTAGTTTAAAAAAATATTTTTCAACATTAAATGTATAGTAATCATATATATACTTAAGAGCTATTGCATTAGTTCAATATTTAAAAGTGCAATAATCTTGATTTTATTTCTCTGAATGTTTGAGATGAGGCTTGATGATTAGTATTATCTGCGTTATTCGGACTATTGTCCTCATTTTCAGTGTTATCTGTACAACGTTTCGGCCTTCTTCAGGTATTTCTTGTCGGGCTCGGAAACCGTCTCGGACTCTTTTAATTAGAGAATACACTTTCTATGGAAGTAAATGTAGATATTTCTTCAAGTTTGGTTTGGTTGATTGGATTTTACGGCATGTCAACCTTTGTTGGGTTATTTTATGCCGAAAAGGTTTTGTCTTATTCATGTTGATGGGTATTCAAATTTTTTTAACTCAATTTTTTTAAACTCATTTTTTCTATTTAACCTATAGATGGGATCCTAACAGGTACTACCACACCCGGTCTGATGGAATCTAGGAGTAACGGCGATATAGGGGTACTCCACACTCTCCAGAGCTCCAAAATTGGAATTTCATTTAGATGCATCCCACCCGTGGCGAGCGATTTGGGTAATACCTATTTATCTAAATACGGAACGAAGCCAAATAAAAGATAGGAGATGGGAAGATCGTGTTGCGCCAATCAAACCACTAAAAAAGAAGACCTGCCTGTTAACCTTAAAAATCAGTATTCAATATTTTGGGGTTTATCTCGTTTCTTACAGCACCAGCACCACATCAACAAAAAACGTTCAGACCACGAGGTCGGCCACGTGACCTGATTATATTATCTCCGGTTGACCAACAGAGACAAACTGATTGAAATGTCCCCCTTTTTTTCTCTCTACTAATTAATCCCAAGGGTCTTTACGGTCAAGTCACGCTGAAAACATCGGTTCTCGCTAGATCACCGGGGTTAAGCAGCAATGAGCTTTCACAGTACTGAGATGGGTGACCACTTTAGAAACAGCAGGTACTGTAAGCAATCTAAGTCTTGTGTATCAGACTAAGGAAAGATTAGTTAATTCTAAATCAAGCAACTATGAGCTTGTACAGTACTTAGATGGGTGACCACTTTAGAAACAGCAGGTACTGTAAGCAATCTAAGTCTTGTGTATCAGACTAAGGAAAGATTAGTAAATTTTAAGTTAAGCAAATATGAGCCTACTCAATACTTAGATGGGTGACCACTTTAGAAACAGCAGGTACTGTAAGCAATCTAAGTCTTGTGTATCAGACTAAGGAAAGATTAGTAAATTTTAAGTTAAGCAACTATGAGCCTACTCAATACTTAGATGGGTGACCACTTTAGAAACAGCAGGTATTGTATAAGCAATCTAAGACTTGTGTATCAGACTAAGGAATTATTGTATGAAGGTGTTGGTTTTTGAATGATTTTCAGGCCCAGAAAATTAAAATGACTCTTAATGTAGCTTTTTGTTTGATTGGCCTATACTGGTGTGTCCATGTGAAGGTGTCGATGCGTTTGTCTTTGCTCCCCAAGCAGTGTCCAGTCTGTCTTGATCGTCTTACTCTGGTGGTCTGTGCGATAGGGGCAAGTGGTCATACAGCTACTTTCTTGTGCAGTGTTGCGTCCAAGATTTGTTCAAGATTGTACGCATCATCCCTGTGTTGCTCCCATCTAGCTTTTTCTTTAAGCCAGGGTTCACCAAACTACGGCCCGCGGGCTGAATCCGGCCCGCGAATGCATTTTATCAGGCCCGCCGATGGTACTTGATTTTTTTCTTAAAAACATATGGGTCGTATGGAAATTAACCCATCGAACGAAATTGAGTGATAAACATTTGAAAGCAAGTCTCTTGATTGGATGTAGCAATTCCAAACCAAACATTGACGATATCTTGAAAGGCAAACTTCACTTTCACAAATCTCACTAAATCTTTCTGATAATGTTGCATTCTTTGATAATGTTTTGAAAATGAATATGTTGGTTAAATTTGTTTTCATGCATCTTACACCACTCATCCATGAATATAACATGGAAAGATAAATTTTGTTTTACATCTTTTTCTCAGAGCTTTCGTTCTGGCTAGCAAGTATTAAACACAATAATAATGTGGCCTGCGCTTCTGATTTTTTTCAATTATCCGTGAAAAAAGTTTGGTGATTCCTGCTCTAAGCGTTTTGTTAGAGCCCCTAGTGGTGCAGCCATACAGTAGAATTAATACGGTGACTATTTATCGGTGAGGTTAGATTTCCATATGATTGATAATTTGTCTATAACAGTCCATACCTTTCCTATGTGTATGTTATAATGACATCGCTTTCTGTAAATGTCACTCAGTAGATTTTTTGCTTTGTTTTCAGAGCTAAAGTACGAGCGAGCTTCAGATACGCTTATGTATATAAGTTCACTAAAATCATTTAAGTTTCGAAATTTACTACGCCAAAGAAAAACATTTTCTACAAAAGAATGAATATTAAAACATATTACAATACCGGTCTCTGTCAACTCAGCACATGAGAAGAACAGCTTAGGTAATCTGATCTGTGTTGTAAAGTATCTGGGGGCTGATGGTAGGTGTGGCGCTCATGAAAAATGTCCCTGCTAGCGCTAGCGAAAAGGAGATTGGTACCGTCAATAGGCCACTCCGCATACTTTTTTTTACCGCACATAATTCATTACATTTTATTCATATTTTTATACAGCACAGAATTATTTTTCTTATCTAAAAATAAAAAAATAATAGAAAAATAGGGAGGTTGGGGGTGTTAGAGCTGGAACGGATTATTGGCATTTCAGTTTATTTCAAAGGGGAAAGTTGATTTGTTATACGAGGAAAGTGAGTTACGAGCGGAACGAATTAATTGCGTTTCAGTTAATTTTCATGTGGAATTTTTATTTGACATAAGAGGAAAGTGAGTTACGAGCTGAACGAATTAATGGCGTTTCAGTTAATTTCAACGTGGAATTTTGATTTTACATACGAGGAAATTAAGTTTCAAACGGAACGAATTAATTGTGTTTCAGTTGATGTCAATGTGGAAAGTTGATTTGATATACGAGGAAAGTGTGTTACGAGCGGAACGAATTAATGGCGTTTCAGTTTATTTTAATGGGGAAATTTGATTTGACATACGAGGAAATTAAGTTTCGAACGGGCCGAATTAATTGCGTTTCAGTTGATGTCAGTGTGGAAAATTGATTTGATTTACGAGGAAATTGAGTTACTAACAGAACAAATTAAACTCGTGAGTCAATTTATGATTTATAAGTGAATTGTTTTAATTCATTTTGTGTCGGGTTGTAAATATAGATTTAATTTTTACCGGTTCACATGACATTGGACTTTTGAAAAGAATAAATTAACAAAATAAAGTCAATGATATTGCCGCACCCCTCCGTTCCCTAAGGCTCGATCTCTCTTTTGTTTTGTTTTGTTTTTTGCTCTTTTTCTATTTCGCCTTTTTTTTCACATCCGGTTTATCTATAGATCAAACGATTTGCATCAGTGATATGACGTCAGAGATCAACCCGGATGTGTTGCAATTCGACCATTTTTCATTGGTGGTGGTAGACCCCTCACAAAACCAAATACAAATTAAATAAATACAATTTCTTTCTTAATAGAAAAATAAGATGGGAGGGAAAGGTTTTCGTCTTTCTTTTTTTTCCTTTTTTTTTCGTAGAAGATGGATGGGTGGACGTCTCAGTAATGAGATATAAGTGTATAAATGTAAGAAAAATAAAAAATAAAAAGATAGAAAAATATTTAATTTATTTCTCTGTCCGTAAATAAAATCAACGCCCTAGATTTCACCATCTGCGGAATTTCCAGCAGAAGTTTCATTTATCCACGGTTAACCCAATCGGCCAAATAAGTAAGTAAAAAAAAAATAATTAAAAAATAAAGTCGTCGGGGTGGCCTAAAATCAGTATCAACCAATCAGCGAGGGAGTCTATACTCTTTTCACTAGACCAATGAGATTGTTTTTGGGTCTGAGGTGGAAAGCCACACATGCCATTAGCTCCTTACTTTACCGCACAGATCCCTGCACTACTGCATGCACTGAGTTGGCGATGGCCGGTATCGAACTAGGAACTTTGTGGTTTCTAGCCAAACGCTCTACCGACTGAGCTATCCCGGTCATATGCTCCTGGTCAAAACTTTAAACTAAAACTACCGAAAGTTTTGTCATCCCTACATATCTTATTATAATGGAGATTGTGTATCTATCTGTCTGTAACTGAAACTACGTCACCACCAACGTCATAATACACTTTGTTATTTACGTTATATTATCCACTAAAAGTGGGTACCCGGCGAAGCCTGGGTAGAGGAAAAAATAATAGAATAAACGTGGTGTAATTGTTGGCAAGTTAGTCTTGCAGATCCATTAATACTGAATTAGCAAGTTCGATCCTCGCAGGATGCCCCATAAAAATCCTCACGTAAACAAATCCTTCTGTTAATCCGGCCTAGTCGGGGTTGGGTGAGGACATTTTTTTTCGTCAGAGTAGAGGAAATGACATTACATATAACGATATAGTAAGAAATTTTAATTCAATGATTAACTATATTTTAAAAGATACAAGATATAAATGAGGCGATTTGTTAAACTGATATTTCGAGAGAAAAAATTAAATGAATACAGCATTTAAATTTAAAAATAATTATTTTATTTTTATTTCTATTTTACTTTTATTTTTTATTCTTTTTTGTAATGTACGAACGCAATCAGATCGTCTGTTATGTTGCTTTTCTTCTAGCCACAGCCTCGAAGTCTCCATTGTAATTCTCCAGTTCATGCCTGATTGTTTTTACAGTGTTCAGGCAGCACCCATAATCTCCTTATTTTGATGGCCGGCACAGATCATTATGATACAAGTTATTCTCTTCCATGATTCGGGTGGGTTCCAGTCATCCATTCTATCTGTCATCACGTATATGAATGAAAAAGGGTCCAAGCTTTTAAATGATGCGTAGTGTGCGCCAATATCTCCAACCTACGGAGAAAAATAACCAAACATAAATATGTCAAATTTATCCCGAACACCCTATTATATATATATATATATATATATATATATATATATATATATATATATATATATATGTGTGTGTGTGTGTGTGTGTGTGTGTGTGTGTGTGTGTGTGTGTGTGTGTGTACAATTTAGTAAATAAATAAGCAGAGACGAATTGTGTGTTATTTTCTGAATCAAAAATTAGAATTAAAGGACCAAAATAAAATTAATGTCTCCTACAATATTAACTGCAAAAAAAAAATGTTATTCTATTGGAGAGAATTTTTAATTTGTTTAAATGGTAAATTAAAAAAAAATGACTTAAACACTGTTTGTTTACATTTTTGATCGAACATCTTTAAGTAGAATTTATTCAATTAATATATTTCTTAGTGAAAAAGCATTATATATATATATATATATATATATATATATATATATATATATATATTGAATTAAAATTTTAAAAAGATTAAACTTATCTTATTAAAGAGAATTTTGAATTTGTTTGAAAGGTAAATAAAAAATGACTACTTATTTTTTGTATGGGAGTTTAAAAGTGAAACTAAGTGATTAATTTAATTTAACAATAAAAAAAATCAGATTCAATAAATAATTTTTCAATGAAGGCTATGATTTTTCTAAATTATAAAATACTTTCAATTAGATATTTACGACAACTTTGAATCAGTAAAAACGCAGATTTAATTAAAACTTTATTATTGAAATTTTATCATTTAATTTGTTCCTGCGTTATTTTTAAATTAAATATGAAAAATTAACAAACCAACATAATTCTTTAAAGATCTAATAATTGTATATTATCAATTATTAGATCTTTAAAGAATTATGTTGGTTTAAACCCAATTATTAAAACAAATTAACGCGACTATCTCATAAACAGTATAGTTAACATGAAAAATATTGGATGTTTTGATCTCCCATAACTTATTTGATGACGTTTTAGCTAGGAACGCCTTAACAATGTCCGCTCCGCCATTCTAATGTTATTTTCTGTAATTCTAATGTTAACTATCTTCGAAAATATAGATCAAATCTTCATAATTTTCAACACGAAATTGGAGCTCTGTTGATAGCGAATGTGTGTGTATATATTTACTTTGTCGTTAATTGTTTTATTTTCGTAGTTTCCTCCGGACATACATACACAAACTGCCCCTTATATATGTATAAATATGGTTTTTAAATAATTATTATTCAATCTTAATTTAATTAACATCTTATTAATTAATCATATCTCTATTAAGATATAGCTGAGAGAACCCATATTATTGGTGTGTTTTATTTACCACGCACCCCACTTAGGCAGGTCAGACACAAGGTCCAATTAATGTGGGAGCACTCACAAACTGAAGCTCATGGGATGGCATGCACAAAAATTGCGTGGAACCCCCTCAAAGGGGCGCTTCAGGCACTGGTCAATAAGCCCAGCCCTGCCCTTTTAAATCAAGAGAGCAGCTGGTCCCTGGGATCACGCCGTTAATTTTCACTAACAGTCCAGTGGCCGAAGCAAAGTAATGCCATTTTGTTTAAGATATGTATAATAACCAACACAGGAACATGTATCATACATCAAAATGAAGGTGGTCTTCTGTGGATCACATCCCTACTTCTCCACATAGGTGAGTCAAAAAGTAATGCCATTTTGTTTAGGACAGTAGAATTACCAACACAGGAACATGTATCATACATCAAAATGAAGGTGGTCATCGGTGGATCACATCCCTACTTCTTCACATAATCACCGTTTATCTCAATAGCAAGGTTCAATCTTCGAATGAGAGCATGTATCCCACTGTTTTTTAGTTACTTCTTCACTACAGATCACTCACCAGATTTAGCGCCTTCAGACTATCATCTCTTCGGCCCATGAAAGAGAGTTTGAGAAGCAAACATTATTCCAGCGACGAGGAAGTGAAATCCGTAGTAGAGAAATGGCTCAAAGAAAACAGGGTAAATGGCTTCCCTTTTCTTATATATATATATATATATATATATATATATATATATATATTATATATGAATGAAATGAGGGGGATAAAGGAAAAATCCTTTCCAAGGGACCCTTCTCAAGCATCAAGTTAATATAATTATTCTATGTTATTAGAGAAGATAAAATCCGTCTCTTACCTGTTGAGAATGGGGTTGAATTTATATATACATATATATAAAACAGATATTATGTAATAAAATGAATTATTTCAAATTATAGAAGGTAACAAGTTATTTTCCTTTGTCAATAATATTAAATTAACCGTAAATTTTTGAGCGCATGAAACTTTAAGAATCAATTGTATATACTAATAGATAGATAGATAGATAGATAGATAGATACCAACCCCTCCACACGAGCAGGGTGCGACACAAGGTCATTTTCTTAAGCGGAGTTTAACAGGTTTGAATTCAGAGTTTTCCTTCTCCTAGACAGGTTGCCTAACCAAGGTTGAAGAGCCCTGTCTGTCCTACTATTTACCCATAGCTGGAGGGAGTATAGGATTCGTACCTTTCCCAAGGGTATTAGCGCTATGTGAAATTCAAACAGTCTTGTCGAAGATTTGAACTTGGGTCGACGTGTCCCTTTCCTACGACTCTAACCATCATGCCACACGCCTCCTTTTCTTTCTATATATGGTCAGCCATACCCGACTTTTCTGTTTCTCCTCACAGCACCCGCCCTGTCGGCCGGGGTGTTAGATTGCACCTCTGCAGAGGGGTAAGACTCCCCCAATGGGGCCACCTGTTATTCGTGGGTGGTGACCCGTGATGCTTAAGGATGGAATCCAGGTGACTGAGGAGTCCATGACTTGCAACACTCCATTTTGACCCTTACTTAAGCTAGACAGGCGGTCGGAGAGGCCCCCTTCGATCAATCGGCTGGTCACGTCAAGCCCTAGCACCTATATGACTGCCCCCACCCTATTACTCTTATGGCAAGCCCCAAACCTTTTTATTATACGGGTGCTAGAAGGCGATGGCTGAGGGTCTACATGTCCTGGGAATGATGTTAAACTCTATCTGATGGTGAGGTTCCAGTTCTGGAGGTTTGGGGAATGTGGAGCACCCCTTCATCACCATTGCTCCCTGGTCCACTCTGACCCGGAGTGGTAGTACCTGTTAGGGTTCCATCTATGGGTTAAATAGAAAAATGTATTTTATAAAAATGAGTATCCATTAAGAATGACTTTATTTCAAAACTTTATCGGCATTAAATGACCCACTGAGGTTGATATGCCGTAAAACAAACCAGAACAAACCTCATAGCACTGCTTTCCGATGTTCTACTAGTCTTAGTTTCAATGAACGGCATGTCTTTCCTTTGTTGGTCACCGAAACGTTGTGATTATAAATACTACAATAAAGATGAGGACAACAGTCCGAAAAATCAAAAAAGTGTTATCAACACTCATCTAAAAGTAAAAACTAAAAAAGTAAAAATTACTTTAGTTAATAAGAATAAAATTGTTTGTCAGAAATTTTTGAAAAAGAAAATCAAATATTAAAGAAAAAATATTTAAATTCTAATTCCAAGATTTTTTTCCAATAAATTCCTAACCGTATTATTTATTCATCATTGTATTTTCCGTGGCTTTCCTAAGAGAATCATTCCGGTTTTGTGTCATCAAATTCTAAAAGGAATTTTTCGATAATCTGAAAATGACAAAGTCTGGATAAAAGGTAAAATAACTTTCCATGTAAGTTTTACGATTACTTTCTGTGTCGCAGTTATAATTTGAAAGACTTAATTATTATTGTCATGCAATAAAATCAGTTATCGGCTTCCGATGATTAGAAAAAAGGAATTCATGTTCTAATATGTCATTCAATAAATGTTGTGTTTATAAATACCACAATAAAGATGAGGACAACAGTCCGAAAAATCAAAATTATAGTTATCAACACTCATCTAAAAAGATTCAGACAAAATAAAATAAAAAATTACTTTAGTTAATAAGAATAAAATTGTTTGTCAGCAATTTTTGAAAAGTCTCTTAAAGAAAAATATCTAAATTGTAATTCCGTTTTTTAAAACAGTCTCGATTTCCCAATGAAAATAGTTCGTATTTATACACCCACCTACGTTGTTGGAATGGGACATAAAATCGGCTTAATCTAAGGACCTCGCAAGAAAGCAAGACTGCCGGGGAACCGTACAAAAAATAGCTCAGCTACATTCGTATTCCCAGAGTAAGACCACACCTAAAAAAAAAGGGGTGTGTGTCCAAGGTAAGACACAAAAATCCGTTCGTTGGAGCACTGGGGATAGTTATTTGAAACTATATATATGTTGAAAAGAGAAAGAAAGGAAAGAAAGTATAGAATGGATAAAATAGGATATTTTAATTAATTTTACTTACACGTGTTTCGGTCAGGAGTTTATCCATGTATACATTATTCAAACTATTATTATTTTTAAATAATCAACGAAATGAAATAATAATAATAAAAAAATGTAGAAATGTTCCACACACAAAGAAGATTCGACCGAGGGGAAAGGTGTTGCCTGTGGGGTACGGCCCCCTGAGATAAACGATGTTAACTCTCGCGGTCCAGGGCCGAAGCCACCGAACCTCCAGTCGAGACCGGAAAAAAATTGCAAAGAAGACTGACTTCGACATTAAATGACCCAACAAGTGTTGACATGCCGTAAAACCAACTAACTCTCTTTCCCTCATGTATTTATTTCGATGTTTCATCCTCTTTTCTTTTCTTTTTTTCATCCTTTACTTTTTCTTTTGTTTTTTTTTTTTTTGTTTTTTGTTTTTCGTTTTTTTATGTTTCTATTTTACTTCGTTCTTTCCTTCCTACATTGATTTCAACATTTCTATTCACAAAACTTTTTCTTTCTTTCTTGAATGTTGAAAAAAAGAAAAAAGAAAAGAATTAAGGCATAAAAAATGCCTTAATTTCTTTTCTTTTTTTTTTTTTGTTCAACATTTTTTTTACAGAACTTTTCTTTCTTTCTTTCTTTCTTTTTATTCCTTAATTTTTTGTTCTTTTTTCCATTTCTTTCTTTTATTTCAAGATTTCTTTTTACAAAACTTTTCTTTATTTTTTCTTTCTTTCGTTCTTTTCATGCTTTATTTTCTTTTTTCTTTCTTTCTTTGCTTTTTTTCTATTTTTCTCCCTCTTTCCCTTCGACATTTCTTTTCTTTCTTTCTTTCTTTTCATTATTTATCTTTTCTTTTCTTTTTCTTGTCTTTCTTTTATTTATGCCTCTATTTTTCTTCGGTCTTTCCTTCCTACATTTATTTCAACATTTCTATTTACAAAACGTTTCTTTTTTTTCTCTCTCTCTCTTTCTTACTTTCATTCTTTCTTTCTTTCTTTTTTCTTTTTCTTTCTTTCTTTCTTTCGTTCTTTCTTTTCTTTTTTCCTTTTTCTTTGTCCCCTTTTTCTCTTTTCTATTTTTTGGTCTTTCCTTCCCGCATTTAATTTGAGGTTTGTTTTTTGTTGACAAATTTTGTTTTTATTTCCTTCTTTTTTTTCATTCATTTATTTTCCCATATATTTTATTTTTATCTATTTATTTATTTATTCATTTATTTTTGCTTTCTATCTATCTATTTTTGCTTCATCACTGAACCCTGTCGACCCACACGTGAGAATGCATAAAGTCAGACCTAATACTCACACAACTGGATTCCAGTTTCTGAACCAACGTTTGTTTTTGTTTTGTTTTATTTTGTTTTGTTTTTTGTTGCTTTTTTTTGGGGGGAGGCTGTTTTCATCTATTTATTTATTTATTTGTTCATTTCAATTCTTTTGTGGGGTTTTTGTTTGTCTTTTGCTAATTTTAACTTATTTATATCTTATTTTTTTTTTTATTTACTTTTATCATTTTTTCTTATTTATTATTTTATTTTTTATTCATTTTTTATTTTTTATTTTATTTTATTTTATTTTTTATTTTTATTTTTATTTTCTTATTTTATTTTTATTTTTATTTTTTATTTTCTTATTTTATTTTCTTATTTTTATTTTTTTATTTTTATTTCATTTATTTATTTATTTTTCCTTTACGACATGCCATGAATTTGATAAGCGTTTAAAAATTCCTTTGTGCTGTTTTTGTTTTTTAAACCTCGAGCGTTCAAAGCACGTAAGGTAACAAACAAAAGGGCGGTGGGGTAGTGAATGTGGGGCCCGGGAAATGCTGCCAAATTTTTGTGGGATCAAAGTCGGGGTCGAGGTCACGAAACAAAGGTCAAAAAAAGGAAATCCCAATAAAACAAAATAAAAAGAAACATTTTTTTAACATCTACAAAAAAAAACGTTCGGGGATATCGTCGCTGTTAATGTCTCAAGAAAATTTTTACATTCGAATCCCTTTTGAATCATTTCAGAGATCGATAGATAGAAAGAAACAACCAAAGATAGATAGAGAGAACAAGACAGAGAGGGAGAGAAAGAGACGACTAGAAATAGAAAGATAGATAGAAAGAGACAATCGGATAGAGATAGATAGATAGATAGATAGATAGATACAATCAGATAGAGATAGATAGATAGAAAGAGACAACCAGAGAGAGAGAGAGATAGGCAGAAAGAGAGAGAGAGAAAGAGAGAGAGAGAGAAAGACAGAAAGAGACAATCAGATAGATAGAGAGAGAGAGAGAGAGAGAGAGAGAGAGAGAGAGAGAGAGAGAGAGAGACATCCAAAACGTCTGTATGAATAAATGTCTTGCAGCAGTATGGTTTCTCCATGGTTATTGTGTTAAGAGTTTTTCCACATAGGAAACTTTTTAAAAAAACTGACCAAAATTAGTAATTTTAGATCTCACCGTTTGGCTGGCTGGTTGGTTGGTGTTGTATCACAAGGTGGAAAGATACACTGAAGAATGGTGTGCTTAACACATTTATTTAACACCAGCATCCAGTGATAAACGGATACATACAAACACAGAACAAATAAGTACAAACAATTAACAAGACAAACTTACACAAAAAGAGGAGGGTCAGTTCCGTATAGCTAACGCAGTAAAGTCAGTCTGAATATTATTAATCTACTCTAATCATTGGCTATTTTAAGGCTAGCAGCCAGTCCATCTGGTAAAATGCTGAAGGGGTGTTAGCTACTCTACAACAGTTGGTTGGTTGGTTGGATTCTACGTCATGAATACTCTCGTTCTGTTTTATTCCTTTTTGTTGGATATTCGACTTTTTTCCAGCAAAATATTTTAAACACTCTTTTTAGTTATTTAACCCATAGATGGGACCCTAACAGGTACTACCAATCCAGGTCAGAAGAACAATGGTGATGAAAGGGAACTCCACAGAACTGGAACCACACCATCAGAGAGATTAACATCATACTCAGGACGCTAAGACCCTCAGACACCGCCTTCTAGCACATATATGATAAAAAGGGTTAGAGGTTTGCCATAAAGTTGTGTCCTGGGTACGACATTAAACTATCTGATGGTGTAGTTCCAGTTCTGTAGAACAGCGAATTTGGAGCACCCCTTCCTCACTATTGATCCCAGATCCACTCTGACCCGGAGTGGTAGAATCTGTTAGGGTTCCATCTATGGATTAAATAGAAAAAATGACTTTAAAAAAAAATTGAGAACTCTTCAAACAAAAATGTCTTCGGCATAAAATAACCTAACATGGGTTGACATGGCGTAAAACCCAACAACAAAAAAATCCATAAAGGTAAATGTTTGAAATCAAAAACATTCCGCATTTATGGGTTAAATGGTAGCACTACTGTTCTTCTACAAGGATGACTCTCTCTTGGTGGAATTTATGTCCGCTAAGTATGATTTAGCCACCATGGGACTCATAAGGGAGATAATCCAGTGTTTAGAATGCAATAATTGTTTGAATGCTATAAGCGACCATTCCAAACATTCTATTTGATATCCTTTTAACTCTGTCGTACTTACCTATCACCAGCCGGGTGGAATTGATTGAAGAGCTTAGCTTCTGAGGAACCCCTACTCTCCTTTCTCCCCACTCCCCACAGGAAACACCCACCCCACTTATTCAAAAAGGGGGTAGAGTTGGGGTAAGGGTAGATTCATTACCTGTCTTCTGAAGCGTCCCTAAAAGAAGAATGCTGACGGAGTTAAGCTATTTCTGTCCTGCCCATCCGTACAGGGTGGGGTGGTTCCGCTTTAAAACCGGCATGTGCTGGTGTTGGCGAGGTAGAAAGAAGATACTATCATAAAGGGTTTTACTGAAACCACAATGACCACATTTTTAACAAATTTAAATACACAGATGAGCAACTTTGAGTCTGCTTACGAGAACTGAGTGCGCGATATATATATATATATATATATATATATATATATATATATATATATTGGTTTCATGTCTAGTGAACTTTTCAATTTGCATCACTTTGTAATGTTTTCATTTTCTCTCTCTCTCTCTCTCTCTCTCTCTCTCTCTCTCTCTCTCTCTCTCTCTCTCTCTCTCTCTCTCTCTGCACTGAAAGATTTGTATATATATATATATATATATATATATATATATAGAGAGAGAGAGAGAGAGAGAGAGAGAGAGAGAGGGTTGGTGGGAGGCAGACAAAATTAGAGACTGAAATAAATGGATGATAGATATTAATAGTCTGTGGTAGATAGATGGCTAGAACGATAGATAGATAGATACATACATACATACATACATACATATATAGATAAATAGATAGATACATATATAGATAGATAAATAGATAGATATTAATATAGATAGATAATTAGATATTAATATATATAGATAGATCTTAACAGGTCGAGATAATAGATAGAGAAGGTAGAGATAGATAGATAGAGATATAGACAGATATTAACAGGTAGAGATAGATAGGTAGATAGATAGATAGATAGATAGATAGATATTAACAGGTAGAGATAGATAGATAGGTAGATACATAGATAGATATTAACAGGTAGAGATAGATAGATAGGTAGATACATAGATAGATATTAACAGGTAGAGATAGATAGATAGATAGATAGATACATAGATAGATAGATAGATAGATACAGGTAGAGATAGGTAGATAGATAGATAGATAGATATAACAGGTATAGATAGTAGATAATAGATAGATATTAACAGATAGATAGTAGTAGATAGATAGATAGATATAACAGGTAGAGATAGTAGATAGATAGATAGATAGATAGATAGATAGATAGATAGTAACAGGTATAGATAGAGATAGATAGATAGATAGATATAACATAGAGATATAGAGATAGATAGATAGATACAGGTTATAGATAGATAGGTATAGATAGATAGATAGATATTAACAGGTAGAGATAGGTAGATAATAGATAGAGTATAGATAGATAGATAGATATAGATAGATAACAGGTATAGATAGGTAGATAGATAGATAGATAGATATTAGGTAGGATAGAGATAGATAGATAGGGTAGATAGATAGATAGATAGATAGATAGATAGATAGATAGATAGATAGGATAGATAGATAGATAGATATTAACAGGTAAGATAGATAGATAGGTAGATAGATAGATAGATATTAACAGGTAGAGATAAGATAGATAGATAGATAGATAGATAGATAGATATAGATAGTTAGAGATAGAATAGATAGATAGATAGATAATAATAGAAGATAGATATTAACAGGAGATAGATAGATAGGATAGTTTAGTATGATAGATAGATAGTAGATAGATATAAGGTAGAGTAGAGATAGATAGATAGATAGATAGATAGATATTACACAGGTAGAGATAGATAGATAGGTAGATAGATAGATAGAGATATTAACAGTTAGAGATAGATAGATAGATAGGTAGATAGGTAGATAGATATTAACAGTAGAGGATAGATAGATAGGTAGATAGGTAGATAGATAGATAGATAGATAGATATTAACAGGTAGAGATAGATAGATAGATAGATAGATAGTAGATAGATATTAACAGGTAGAGATAGATAGATAGATAGGTAGATAGATAGATAGATATTAACAGGTATAGATAGATAGATATAGTAGATAGATAGATAGATAGAATTAACAGGTAGAGATAGATAGATAGATAGATAGATAGATAGATAAATATTAACAGGGTAGAGATAGATAGATAGATAGATGATAGATAATAGATATTAACAGTATAATAATAGATAGATAGATAGATAGATAGATATTAACAGGTAGAGATATAGATAGATAGATAGATAATATTAACAGGTAGAGATAGAAGATAAGATAGGTAGATAGATAGATAGATAGATAGATAGATAGATAGATTATTAACAGGTATACGATAGATAGATATAGAATAGATAGATAGATAGATAATATTAACAGGTAGAGATGATAGATAGATAGATAGATTAGTAGGTAGATATAGATGAGATAGGTAGATAGATAGATTATTAAACAGGTAGATATAGATAGATAGGTAGATAATAGATCATTAACAGGTAGAGAAGATAGATAGGTAGATAGATAGAATTAACAGAGAATAATAGATAGGGTAGATAGATAGATAGATATTACAGGTAGAGATAGATAGATAGGTAGATAGATAGCTAATTAACAGGTGAGATAAATAGATAGTAGATAGATAGCTAGTAGAGATAGATAGATAGGTTAGCATAGATAGATAGCTTTAACAGGTAGAGATAGGATTAGGATAATAGATAGATAGATAGATAGATAGATAGCTATTAACAGAGTAGAGATAGATAGATAGGTAGTAGATAGATAGCTATTAACAGGTAGAGATAGATAGATAGTAGATAGATAGATAGCTATTAACAGGTCGAGATAGATAGATAGATAAGATTTAGATATAGATAGATAGCTATTAACAGGTCGAGATAGATAAATAGATAGATAGCTATTAACAGTACGATAGAAGATAGATAAATAGATAGATTAGATAGATAGCTATAACAGGGTCGATAGTAGATAGATAGATAGATAGATAGATAGATAGATTAGCATTATCGTATAGATAGATAGATAGATAGATAGCTGAGGTCATAATGATAGATGATAAGATAGATTGATAGCCTATTAAAGGTCGATATAGATAGAAGATAGATAGATAGATAGATAGATAGCTATTAACAGGTCGATATAGATACGATAGATAGATTAGATAGATAGCTATTAACAGGTCGATATAGATATGATAGATAGAAATAGATAGCTATTAACAGGTCGATATTAGATAGATAGATAAGATATAGATAGATAGATAGCTATTAACAGGTCGATATAGATAGCATAGTAATAGATAGATAGATTAAGGGGATTAGCTATAACAGAGTCGATATGATTAGATAGATAGATAGATAGACTAAGCTATTAACAGGTCATATAGATAGATAGATAGATAGATAGATACGCTATTACAGGTCGATATAGATAGATAGATAGATAGATAGATACGATAGAAGATAAGCTATTAACAGTAGTCGATATAGATAGATAGATAGATAGAGATAGATAGATCAGGTCGATATAGATAGATAGATAGATTTCAATGGAGAACTTTAACAAAAATTTGCAAATTTAAGAGTTCACTCGACATAAAAAGCTGAGTACTTTTTCCGTCAATATTTAAAGAAAGTGTTATGATACGCCGTTGGTTGACTGGTTGGTTGTTGGTTGGTTGGTTGTTATATTTATAAAATTCAGCACCTGTAAGGTCATTTAATACTGAAATCAAACTCTGTTTTGGGGGAAGAGTGTTTTAGCAATCAGTTAAGTAATTACTTTCAGTTTGATAATAATACTTAGAAACAATCAAGTAACATTCTTAATTACAATTATTTTCACACAGTTATATGGTTTCAACTGTTTCTTTCTAATGGGCAATTCTTATGTCAAATCATCCAGAAAAAAGTAAAATTGTCACCCACAGCTTCAAGTTTTCTTAAAATTTTGTACAGGTGTGGACTGTGTTAAAGTTAGACATTCCCCCAAAATTAGAGCTTCTAATTCCAAAAATTGGCAGAGTTATGTCGATTTTTAACTCTCAAAACACGGTGGGGTTCACGAAAAATGGCGACTTTTTGTAATCTAATTTTGTTTATAAAATGAGTTCTAGAGTTTCCCTACTCTTAAAAAATGGTTTATAAAAGTATTTTTGCCCAGTGAATCCAAAAATGCTATCGAAAAAGTCTGAAAGTCAACCAATTTTAAGTTATTGATGATTTTTGATTTTTTCACTGCAAAATCAATATCCCGATGTGGCAGTGAATCTAAGACAATTTTTTTCTCTTATTATTTCATATTTATTGAACATTATTTGTACCAAAATGATAGTTTGGTGTTTACCCAGAACCAAAGCGGAAATCATGAATAATTTAAAACTGGTTAACTTTCAAACTTTTTTATAGCATTTTTTAGATTCCTTTAGGCAAAAATACTTTTATAAACCAATTTTTAGGAGTAGGGAAGCTCTAGAATTCATTTTACAGACAAAAATAGATTACAAAATGTCGCCATTTTCGCGACCTCCCTCAAATTTGGAGAGCTAAAAATCAACATAACTCTACCAATTGTTGAAATTGGAAGCTCAAATTTTGTGGATTGTCTAACTTTAACATAATCCACACCTGTACAAAATTTCAAAAAATTGAAGTGGGTGGTTGACATGGCCTGTATGATTTAACATGGAATTACCCTAATACAAATAATTTGCACACATCTCTCATATAAAAATAAAAATAATCAACAACAGATATGAGGTCATCATATAAACTTTTCAGCCTCTTAATTTTTCGGTTCACCATCATCATAATAAGCTCAGAACTTACATTCATATTTCATATATTTCTGTACTTGAATCGGCTACCCGGCGTTGCCTGGATAGAAGGGGGGAGCAAAAAAGTTAGTCTCGCAGATCCTTTATTACTGAATTGTGAGTTGGATACTTGCAGGATGCCCCATTAAAATTCCTACGTAAAAAAAACTTTGCGCTGATACGGCCTGGTGGGGCATCAGAAAAAAAGTGCACGGACTGAAAAGAAAAAAATAATCTCTCCCATTTAAAATATTAAACGAAAAAAAAATGAATAAACTAAATTAAATTCCATGTAGTTATTATTCAAATTTTATTTTTTTAATTAACTTCGCGAATATAAATCAAATCTTCATTATTTTTGCTCAAAAAGCAAGATCTGGTGATATTCAATGTGTATATATATTTACTTTGTCGTTAACTGTTTTATTTTCGCAGTTTCTTCCGGACATACATACAACCAACTGCGCTTTATATATGTATAGATTCCATTCCGGACATACATACACAACAACTGCCCTTTTATATATGTATAGATTTCATCCGGACATACATACACACCAAAACTGCCCTTTATATATTATAGATTCATCCGACATTACAACAACAACTGCCCTTTATATATGTATAGATTTCATCCGGACATACATACACACCAACTGCCCTTTATATATGTATAGATTTCATCCGGACATACTACACAAACAACTGCCCTTTATATATGTATAGATTTCATTCCGGACATACATACACACCAACTGCCCTTTATATATGTATAGATTCTCCGGAATACTACACCCAACTGCATTGTATAGATTTGCATCCGGACATACATACACACCAACTGCCCTTTATATATGTATAGATTTCATCGGACATACATACACAACAACTGCCCTTTATATATGTATAGATTTCTCCGGACATCATCGGACTACATACACACCAACTGCCTTTTATATATGTATAGATTTCATCCGGACATACATACACAACAACTGCCCTTTATATATGTATAGATTTCATCCGGACATACATACCACCAACTGCCCTTTATATATGTATAGATTTCATCCGGACATACATACACAACAACTGCCCTTTAATATGTATAGATTTCATCCGGACATACATACACACCAACTTCCTTTATATATGTATAGATTTCATCCGGACATACATACACACAACTGCCCTTTATATATGTATAGATTTCATCCGGAATACATACACACCAACTGCCCTTTATAATGTATAGATTTCATCCGGACATACCTACACAACTGTCCTTTATATATGTATAGATTTCATCCGGACATACATACACACCAACTGCCTTATATATGTATAGATTTCATCCGGACATACATACACACAACTGCCCTTTATATATGTATAGATTCATCCGGACATACATACACACCAACTGCCCTTTATATATGTATAGATTTCATCCGGACATACATACACAACAACTGCCCTTTATATATGTATATTTCATCCGGACATACATACACAACAACTGCCCTTTATATATGATAGATTTCATCCGGACATACATACACACCAACTGCCCCTTTAATATGTATAGATTTCATCCGGACATACATACACAACAACTGCCCTTTATATATGTATAGATTTCATCCGGACATACATACACACAACTGCCCTTTATATATGTTAGATTTCATCCGGACATACACTGCCCTTTATATATATGTATAGATTTCATCCGGACATACCTACACAACTGTCCTTTATATGTATAGATTTCATCCGGACATACATACACACCAACTGTCCTTTATATATGTATAGATTTCATCCGGAATACATACACAAACTGCCCT
>CM042168.1:40126249-40131249 GCA_023376005.1 Doryteuthis pealeii | reverse complement strand
GCACCGCCCTCCGATCAATGGCATATATATATATATATATATATATATATATATATATATATATATATATATACCCGTGTACGGCCGTGTTGAATAGAGACCGGCCAAACAAGTAACATGAACCGAGCGCAAATATGTATATCTGATGACCCCACTTTAAAAAGAATTGAATACTTAATATTGTTTGCCAAAGAATTCACCTGACCTCTTCGCTCGGGGAAGTCGACTTTTTTCTGTTAATTTTGTAAATACATCATCATCATCATTATTATTATTATTATTATTACTAGCAAATATATGCACCCTCCGGGTGCAAGTATTTAAGTTTTAATGTAATGAAATATCGTATTAAATTAGAAACGCTAATGAAACTAAATAAGAATACAGATAAAAAGATTTGAAACAGAGGGGGATATAATCGAAAAATAGAACTACTGAAATTTACTTTTCCATCACTTTCGTCTTTCATTGTTATTTTTTCTAATTTAAGTATTTAGTTAAAAGAGGAAGTAAAGAATAAAATGACAGTTATTTTTTCTTGTTAATGGATTTCTTTTAAGATTCATTGAAGAGATTTTTGCTTATATTCATTAAAATAAAACCAAACAGTTAGAAACCAATAATACTAAGCACATATTTATTAAAATTACATTTTTAATATCAATATGCAAATTAGCCTTCCCGTTCACACTGTAAACCGCTATTTTGTTGTATATATAAATACAATTGCATGTTATTAGTATGTAGATATGGTTAACAGTATAAATAATGTAAAACAATTTTCTTAATAATTGAGGTTAAAATAAGGATAAATTCATAGTGAATGTGACGTCAATAACTAAGGGAATTGTGACTTGAGTAGTAATTTAGTTTCGGTTACAGACAGAAAAACACACAATCTCCATTATAATAAGATTATTATTATTATCATTATTATTACTGGCAATATAAAAAACGCCCTCTGGGCGACGTAAAATGAATATTGCCTGAGGGGATAGGAGTTGAAAATTTAATATCAGAGAGTTTGTATCATAAGTAAAGTAAAATCATCAAATTTATTAAAGGAGTAAAAAATAAAATAAATTTATTAAAGGAGTAAAAAATAAAATAAATTTATTAAAGGAGTAAAAAAATATTAAAAACTTGAAATGGAAACTTAGTTCTGATAACTTTAAATATATATTAAAATAAAAAAAAGACTATATATAGATAGATAATACCAGGTATGTATTTATTAAAACTTGTTTAAAAAAACAATGAGGACTGTCTAACATTGCATGCTCAAATTTTGAGTGTATTTATTCTACGTTATGACGTTTTAGGTAGTGTGACGTAATCAGTGACGACGTTTTTGTTACAGACAGAAACCGGAAGCGAATCTCCATTATTAATAGATTATGAAAGAGTTTTTTTACACCTGGCGTCTGAGTGACAACAAGTCACCCCAACCGCCTTCTAGTCCAAGTAAGGACCAAAGCGGAGTGTTGCAAGTCATGGATGGCTCAGTCACCCGGGTTCCATTCTTAAGCATTATGGGTCGCCACCCACAACCAACAGAAGTGTATTCTTCTGCCCCAGCTGATAGGGTGGTTCAAATTCACCCAGGGACGTAGGATTTTTTTTTTATAGGGGACAGTTTAGCCCAGTCAGTAGAGCATCAGCCTAGGAATTATAAGGTTCCAGATTAGATACCGGTCTTCGCCAACTCAACGCATGAGTAGCACAGTTTAGATATGTGTGGTAAAGTGGGAAGCCGACGGTATGTGTAGCGCTCTACGTCAGTGGCAAAAATAATCTGCCTGGTATATCGCTAGTGAAAAGGGGTTAGACTCCCTCGCTATCCTGCTGATACTGTCAATAGACCACTCCGTTGATATTATTTATTATTGGCGAGTTTTTCATAACTGTTTTAACTTATGTTTTTTGTGGTTGCTTTTTTTCACCGGTCTCAATGACTCTTCTAGGTTTGGTTTGGTGTCTTGATTTAATGGCATATCAGCCTTTGTGGGTTATTTAATGCCAAAGCTTCTCCTTGTATGATAATAGTACTGGGGTAATTCCATGTCAAATCATCCAGAAAAAAGTAAAATTGTCACCCACACCTTTGAATTTTTCTGAATTTTTTTCCAGGTGTGGACTATGTTAACATTAGACGATATCCAAAATTTGAGCTTCAAATTCCAAAATTGGTGGAATTATATTAATTGTTGTCGTAGACCCAGTGCCATTCGGGAAATTGATCTTGCTATGAAAAAAACCCAGAAATCATCAATAACTTAAAATTGGTTGATTTTAAGACGTCTTTAATAGCATTTTTGGTTTCTTTGGGTAAAAATGCTTTTATAAACCAATTTTTTAGTAGGGAAGCTCTAGAACTCATTTTACAGACAAAAATAGATTACAAAGAGTCATCATTTTTAGCGCCCTCCTCAAATTTGGAGAGCTAAAAAATCTACATAATCGCCAATTATGGGGATTGGAAGCTCAAATTTTGGGGATTGGCTAACTTTATTTATAACCCACATTTGAGCAAAATTTCAGAAAATTGAAGAGGGTGGGTGATATGGCCTGGGTGATTTTGACATGGAATCACCCACTGGTACTTATTTAATACATATCTAGGGAATGAGAGGGTTCATACTATTCTCAAGAGTATTAGTCCGAAAGTTAGTGTAATAGAGCGAATGGAGTTCGAACCCGTTTACTACGAGGCCACAGTCCAGCACGTTAACCCCCATTTAGTATGAATGACAGTACAGGTCGTTGATCAACTCTCTACTTGAAACAATCCTTCATTTGTATTTAACAGTAACAATTGCATTAATTCCTGACCACTGACAATCCCTTCTTTCTAATTTATACTGAGTTTCTAAAGTAATATTTCTTTCAATGACTTTCTATAGTAAAATGATTGATCGAAGATATATATATATATATATATATATATGTATATATATATATATATATATATCGTGTCTGTGGATGACTGATATATATAGGCTCCCAACTTTCATGGTAGAGCACTGAAGGGGAGATATTAATTGAAATTTCACCGCTTGTTGTTTACAGACTTGAGTTCTCTGGTGATTGTAAAAACATATATCCTGTAAGTATGTATCAATTAATTGTTCAGCCCGGACTCACAGTCGCTGACGGCCGTAAGGGTAAGGAACTTGGCAGACGAAAATTCTGTCGGGTTTCGCTCCCGTCTAGAGGTAGCTGTTAAAAAAGTCGTGCAGCACTGATGAGACATAAACGTAAAAACACGTGTCTGTGGATGATTGATTATATACATATACATATGCACCACAAGTTTCCTGGTTCGATATCGACCCTCGCCAAAACATCGTATTGATAGCACAGGGATCTGTGTGATAAAGGGAGGAGCTGATGGTAGGTATGGAGCTCCATCTCAGAGGCCAAATACAATCTCTTTTGTCTGACGCAAGTGAAAAGGTAACAGACCCCTTTGCTGTCTGGCTTATACCGACTTTAGACCACCATTACGACATTATATATATATAAATATATATATATATATATATATATATATATATAGATAGAGAGAGAGAGAGAGAGAGAGAGAGAGAGAGAGGGGGAGAGACAGAGACAGAGACAGAGACAGAGAGACAGATATATATATATATATATATATATTATATATGCAGAGAGAAAAATAGCAGGTCATACTTATTTAGAGCCGACACCATACACACACACACACATTATATATATACATATAAAGAAAATTTGAAAAAACAAGTGTTCCGAAAATGGGATGAATTTAATTATTATTTAATTTGATAATTAAATTCATCCCATTTTCGGAACACTTGTTTTTTTCAAATTTTTCTTATATTGTCGGATTTACTCCCATATATATATTATATATTATATATATATATATATATTATATATATATATATATAGAGAGAGAGAGAGAGAGAGAGAGAGAGAGAGAGAGAGAGAGGGGGGGGGGCAGACAGACAGAGGGGGTAGATAGACAGACAGGGAGAAAAATAAAGTTTATACTTATTTATGGGCAATATTGTAAACACCCACAGACACACACACACGCATATATATATATATTTATATATATATATATATTATATGTGAGAGATAGAGAGAAACAAACAAACAGACAGACAGGCAGATAATCTGGGAGATAATTAGATAGTCAGAGAGATAAGTAGACATATTGACACATTTACCTCTAGCATTTGAAGGATTTTGTAAACAAAGAGAAAAAGAAATAACGGGTTAACCACGTGACTGGCCTGTTACATCTGGCTAGAAGGAAGAGTTAGGGAACCGGAAGTGAAGGGACCCGCATTAGAAGAAGAAAAGGGAAAAAAAGTCAACCCAGTGCAGATATTAAAATACTTTTCGTTTTTTTTGTTTTTAATTATTTTATTTAATGAGGCCAAGGATTTCAATTATTTATCCAGAAATAAGTCAATGTCAGGCTGACTGATGATATGGTTATTTGCATGTGTGTTATCTATAGATAGATAGATAGATAGATAGAAAGCAGAGTAAAGAAGAAAAAAAGACATCCCCTGGGAGTGGAGAGAAAGATTATCAAATAGGAAAAAGAGGAAAAAAACATAGATAGATAGATAGATAGATAGATAAGTAAGTAAAAGTAAGTAAAGTCGTCGGGGCGTCCTAATGTCGGTACCAGCCAATCAGTGAGGGAGTCTATCCCCTTTTCACTAGAGCTAGACCAAGGATATTGTTTTTGCGTCTGAGGTGTAGCACCAGACCTACCGTCAGCTCCTTACTTTACCGCACAGATCCCTGTGCTACTCATACGCTGAGTTTGCGAGGGCCGGTATCGAACTAAGAACCTTCCGGTTTTTAGCCGAACGCTCTACGATTGAGCGAAAGAAAGAAAGAAAGAAAGAAAGAAAGAAAGAAGAGATATACACTAGAGGTGAGGAAAGTTTATTAAACATGAAAAGAGGAAAAAACATAGATAGATAGATAGATAGATA
>CM042168.1:39823724-40126149 GCA_023376005.1 Doryteuthis pealeii | reverse complement strand
AAGAGAGAGATTGACTATCGACTTGCGTGTATGTTGTTCCTTAAACCTAACGGCTACTAATGACGACTGCTGCTGGGGCTTAAGTTGGCACATGCTAGATATATCGTTCCGGAGTTTGCCACAAATACACTTTGGTATTTTGTTATACTACAATGGCGTAAAACAAAACAACAGACCAAACTACTAAGCTTGCTGATATTAGTGAATAAATTGTATTAATGAGAGTCAAGAGAAGGTTTAATTTCAAAAGCAACAATAATAAATTGATTGGTTGTTTTTACGGCATGTCAAACCTTTGTGGGGTATGTTATCACAAAACTACTTTGACAGCTATGGCCTCCATATATACGGTACAAAATGTATGTTCATAATAATGTTAAACAGTTTAGTTTTACGGAATATGATTCCTTGTTAGGTTATTTAATTCCGAAGTAAATAATAATCCATCATTTTAAAACGATCATCATCATCATCATCACCATGCTGACAGCACGGATTCTCCCCCCCCCTCTCTCTCTCTCTCTCTCTCTCTCTCTCTCTCTCGCTATCGGCCATTGCTGCTGGCAGATCTTTCACGCGGCATCCAGTATCCGTACATAGCTGATCTATGTATGATTTTGCTGGTCGGCCTACACTGGTGTGTCTATCCGTAGATGACTACAGAAGAACGTTACATGAGTTCATCCTTACTTCGTCACCCCGAGTTCAAAACCTGGACTTGGTAATTTCATTTCACCTAGCGCTAATACCCTTGGGAAAGGTATGAATCCTACTCTCCCTCCAGCTATGGATAAATAGTAGGGCGGACTGGGATCTTTAACCTTGATTAGGCAACCGGTCTAGGAGAAGGAAAACTCTGAATTCAAACCTACTGAACTCCGATTAAGAAATTGACCTTGTGTCACATCCTGCTCGTGCGGAGTGGTTGGTAAATATATATAATGGTTATTTCAAATCCTGGACGAGACTGTTTGCATTTCACAGAGACAGACAGACAGACACATACAAATACAAAATGGAGTTCTGTGAAAAGGTTGTAATCTAAAGGTTGCGATGTTAGTCCTTATCACATTAAATCCCAATTCATTCAGCTTCACCAAAATTTATGTTTTTCAAAAGGGAAATGAAAGAACCTACCCTACAACACAGCCAGACTTATCTATTAACCACTGCCCTACGGCGAGGCAAACAATAAACATTGTAAGAAGTGACCTAATAAGACTTACTTGATTTTACATACTTTTAAATTACTGTATTTCCTACAAAATTCTTTGTCTAGCAGAAAACGGAAGCATTACTGTACCCAGCACCCGGCATCCCAGACAAGATATATATATATATATATATATATATATATATATATATATATATATATATGTGTGTGTGTGTGTGTGTTGTGAGAGAGAGGGGGAGAGTAAATGTATATATCATCATCATTAGCATTTCAGTCTCGGAAGACTATAATAAAGTTTTTATGCGCCCCTGAAGTTACAGCGCCTCCTGTGATTGTGAAGTCCGATGTTTGAAAAACATTCTCGACCACAGATGTCGCATTTGAAGGCTGCCCCTGAAGAGAGAGAGAGAGAGAGAGAGAGAGAGAGAGAGAGAAAATGTATATATATATATATATATATATATATATATATATATATATATGTGTGTGTGTGTGTGTGTGTGTGTGTGTACGTGGGGGTGTATATGTGTGTGTCTGATTTTGTGTGTGTTTGTATATGTATATATACATATGTGTGTATATATATATGCATACGCGTTAATTACTGAATAGAATTTTATTTCCCCGATTCCTCTCTCTCTCTCTCTCTCTCTCTCTCTCTACATATATATATATATATATATATATATATATATATATATATCACATAAGTGTATGCATATATTTACGAGTATATGTGTATATTTGTGTGTGCATGCCCGCATGTATTATGTATGCATATATCTGTCTATTTGTCCTTCTCTCTCTCTCTCTCTCTCTCATATATTATATATATATATATATATATATATATATATGATTGTGTGTACACGCATGTGCATGCGCATCATATACAAGTGGAGAGTTTTATGTATATATATATATATATATATATATATATATATATATATATATATAATATATATATGATGGACTCTCCTGTCGATCGACGTATGAGTGTTCATACAATCAACATCCACACAGTGATTTGTTTATAGTGGTGAAGGCTTGTGTTGGACCATTCCACACTTTTTGGCACAGTCGATAGGAAAGAATTGGTGCATCAAGGGTTGTCACAAACCCAATCAACGACCGACCTCAGGAATTTTGAATTCAGAGTTATCCCTCTCCTAGACTGGTTACCTACCCAAGGCTGAAGGGCCCAGTCTGCCCTACTATTTTACCCATAGCTGGAGGGGAAATATATATATATATATATATATATATATATATATATATATATATGTGTGTGTGTGTGTGTGTACATGAGTAAATAAATACACACTTACGCATGCACACAGACACACACACATACACACATACATACATATATATATATATATATATATATTATATCTTTAATAACTAATGCACTAATCACGCAACCCTCTAAAAATAATGGACTCTTCTAATTTAAAACAAAAATTGAAAAGAAAAAGGGAAAAAAGAACTAACACCAAATCATATACCCCTCCTCCCCCGCCGAAGTCGAAAGTGTATTTTGGCAGCAATTTTTCTTTTAAAAATGTTTCGTTAAACTGTACTGACGATTCGTGTCGGATGAGTTTTTGTTTGATCCTTTCTAATTAGTTTCATTACGAGCGCTTTCGGTATGTCGATCTGCCATCTTCAGGTATGTTTCATATAGGGTATATGATTTGGTGTTAGTTCTTTTTTGATGGGATGTTTCAGGTGTCTCGTTTTTAAAAACAACGAGCAGTTATGTAGGAATTGGTAGTGGGAGGTATATATATATATATATATATATATATATATATATATATATATAGAATTGGTAGTGGGAGGTTGTAAGAATTGGTAGTGGGAGATGTATATATATATATATATATATATATATATATATATATAACTACCAATTCTTCAACCTCCCACTACCAATTCCTATATATATATATATATATATATATATATATATATATAATACATTCTTAGTTTTAGTGTCCTATGTATAACGTTAAACTGCATCTAGTGAAATTCCAATTCTGGAGTTCTGGGGATTGTGTATTATCGCTTGATCGCCATTACTCTCAGGTCCACTTCGACGTCGTGTGCTAATATCAGTTAGGGTTATATCTATAGGTTAGATAGATTTTTAAAATCAATTTTTAAAATGTGTATTAAAAAAATTGAGTTTTAAAAAATTGAATAACCAACAAGAATGAATAAAACAAAACGTCTTCAGCATAAAATAACCCAACAAGGCTTGACATGCCATAAATTCCATCGAACCAAATTGTTTTAAGAAAACGAAGGCGTACGAAAATAAAATAATGATAGTCCAAAATATGGTTCATCTAAAAAAAAAAAATTTAATTTAAAAAAAAATTTAAAAATAAATAATCGAAGGTGTTTTATTTTACCTATCATACTTGTAAAATCCTAGATACCTATGAAGTATCAATGAAGCAAGGTAATCTGTGGAGAAGGCGAGAAAGGTGTGGGTGAAAAGGAATGTGCACGACTACCGAATTATCCCAGGGGCATGGAATTTACCGTTGTTGTTATTGGCCTTCTTGTCATTGTAAGTCAATAAGGCCGTAGAAATTCGAGAGCGTAAAAAAACGAAGGGTAACAACAACAACAAAAAACAAAAACAAAAAAACAACAACAACACCGATCGAAGGCACCGCCCTCCGATCAATGGCATATATATATATATATATATATATATACCCGTGTACGGCCGTGTTGAATAGAGACCGGCCAAACAAGTAACATGAACCGAGCGCAAATATGTATATCTGATGACCCCACTTTGAAAAGAATTGAATACTTAATATTGTTTGCCAAAGAATTCACCTGACCTCTTCGCTCGGGGAAGTCGACTTTTTTCTGTTAATTTTGTTAATACATCATCATCATCATCATCATTATTATTATTATTATTATTATTATTATTATTATTATTACTAGCAAATATATGCACCCTCCGGGTGCAAGTATTTAAGTTTTAATGTAATGAAATATCGTATTAAATTAGAAACGCTAATGAAACTAAATAAAAATACAGATAAAAAGATTTGAAACAGAGGGGGATATAATCGAAAAATAGAACTACTGAAATTTACTTTTCCATCACTCTCGTCTTTCATTGTTATATTTTCTAATTTAAGTATTTAGTTAAAAGAGGAAGTAAAGAATAAAATGACAGTTATTTTTTCTTGTTAATAGATTTCTTTTAAGATTCATTGAAGAGATTTTTGCTCATATTCATTAAAATAAAACCAAACAGTTAGAAACCAATAATACTAAGCACATATTTATTAAAATTACATTTTTAATATCAATATGCAAATTAGCCTTCCCGTTCACACTGTAAACCGCTATTTTGTTGTATATATAAATACAATTGCATGTTATTAGTATGTAGATATGGTTAACAGTATAAATAATGTAAAACAATTTTATTAATAATTGAGGTTAAAATAAGGATAATTTCATGGTGAATGTGACGTCAATAACTAAGGGAATTGTGACTTGAGTAGTGATTTAGTTTCGGTTACAGACAGAAAAACACACAATCTCCATTATAATAAGATTATTATTATTATCATTATTATTACTGGCAATATAAAAAACGCCCTCTGGGCGACGTAAAATAAATATTGCCTAAGGGGATGGGAGTTGAAAATTTAATATCAGAGAGTTTGTATCATAAGTAAAGTAAAATCATCAAATTTATTAAAGGAGTAAAAAATAAAATAAATTTATTAAAGGAGTAAAAAAATATTAAAAACTTGAAATGGAAACTTAGTTCTGATAACTTTAAATATATATTAAAATAAAAAAAGACTATATATAGATAGATAATACCAGGTATGTATTTATCAAAACTTGTTTAAAAAAACAATGAGGACTGTCTAACATTGCATGCTCAAATTTTGAGTGTATTTATTCTACGTTATGACGTTTTAGGTAGTGTGACGTAATTAGTGACAACGTTTTTGTTACAGACAGAAACCGGAAGCGAATCACTATTATTAATAGATTATCAAAGAGTTTTTTTACACCTGGAGTCTGAGTGACAGGAAGTCACCCCAACCGCCTTCTAGTCCAAGTAAGGGCCAAAGCGGAGTGTTGCAAGTCATGGATGGCTCAGTTCCATTCTTAAGCATTATGGGTCGCCACCCACAACCAACAGAAGTGTATTCTTCTGTCCCAGTTGATAGGGTGGTTCAAATTCACCCAGGGACGTAGGATTTTTTATAGGGGACAGTTTAGCCCAGTCAGTAGAGCATCAGCCTAGGAATTGTAAGGTTCCAGATTAGATACCGGTCTTCGCCAACTCAACGCATGAGTAGCACAGTTTAGATATGTGCGGTAAAGTGGGAAGCTGACGGTAGGTGTAGCGCTCTACGTCAGTGGCAAAAATAATCTCCCAGGTATATCGCTAGTGAAAAGGGGTTAGACTCCCTCGCTATCCTGCTGATACTGTCAATAGACCACTCCGTTGATATTATTTATTATTGGCGATGTTTTTTGTGGTTGCTTTTTTTTCACCGGTCTCAATGACTCTTCTAGGTTTGGTTTGGTGTCTTGATTTAATGCCATATCAGCATTTGTGGGTTATTTAATGCCAAAGCTTCTCTTTGTATGATAATAGTACTGGGGTAATTCCATGTCAAATCATCCAGAAAAAAGTAAAATTGTCACCCACACCTTTGAATTTTTCTGAATTTTTTTCCAGGTGTGGACTATGTTAACATTAGACGATATCCAAAATTTGAGCTTCAAATTCCAAAAATTGGTGGAATTATATTAATTGTTGTCGTAGACCCAGTGCCATATCGGGAAATTGATCTTGCTATGAAAAAAAACCAGAAATCATCAATAACTTAAAATTGGTTGATTTTAAGACGTTTTTAATAGCATTTTTGGTTCCTTTGGGTAAAAATGCTTTTATAAACCAATTTTTATGAGTAGGGAAGCTCTAGAACTCATTTTACAGACAAAAATAGATTACAAAGAGTCATCATTTTTAGTGCCCCCTCAAATTTGGAGAGCTAAAAATCGACATAACTCCGCCAATTATGGGGATTGGAAGCTCAAATTTTGGGGATTGGCTAACTTTATTATAACCCACATTTGAGCAAAATTTCAGAAAAATTGAAGAGGGTGGGTGATATGGCCTGGGTGATTTTGACATGGAATCACCCACTGGTACTATTTAATACATATCTAGGGAATAAGAGGGTTCATACTATTCTCAAGAGTATTAGTCCGAAAGTTAGTGTAATAGAGCGAATGGAGTTCGAACCCGTTTACTACGAGGCCACTGTCCAGCATGTTAACCCCCATTTAGTATGAATGACAGTACAAGGTCGTTGATCAACTCTCTACTTGAAACAATCCTTCATTTGTATTTAACAGTAACAATTGCATTAATTCCTGACCACTGACAATCCCTTCTTTCTAATTTATACTGAGTTTCTAAAGTAATATTTCTTTCAATGACTTTCTATAGTAAAATGATTGATCGAAGATATATATATATATATATATATATATATATATCGTGTCTGTGGATGACTGATATATATAGGCTCCCAACTTTCATGGTAGAGCACTGAAGGGGAGACATTAATTGAAATTTCACCGTTTAGCGTAAGCATTTACTCGCTTGTTGTTTACAGACTTGAGTTCTCTGGTGATTGTAAAAACATATATCCTGTAAGTATGTATCAATTAATTGTTCACCCAGACTCACAGTCGCTGACGGCCGTAAGGGTAAGGAACTTGGCAGACGAAAATTCTGTCGGGTTTCGCTCCCGTCTAGAGGTAGCTGTTAAAAAAGTCGTGCAGCACTGATGATACATAAACGTAAAAACACGTGTCTGTGGATGATTGATTATATACATATACATATGCACCACAAGTTTCCTGGTTCGATATCGACCCTCGCCAAAACATCGTATTGATAGCACAGGGATTTGTGTGATAAAGGGAGGAGCTGATGGTAGGTATGGAGCTCCATCTCAGAGGCCAAATACAATCTCTTTTGTCTAACGCAAGTGAAAAGGTAACAGACCCCTTCGCTGTCTGGCTTATACCGACTTTAGACCACCATTACGACATATATATATATAGAGAGAGAGAGAGAGGGGGGAGAGAGAGAGAGGGGAGAGAGAGAGAGAGAGACAGGCAGACAGACAGACAGATATATATATAATATATATATATAATATATATAATAGCAGGTCATACTTATTTAGAGCCGACACCATACACACACACACACACACACACATATATATATATATATATATATATATATATATATATATTATATATAGAGAAGAGAGAGAGAGAGAGAGAGAGAGAGAGGCAGACAGTCAGACAGACAGACAGAGGGGGCAGATAGACAGACAGGGAGAAAAAATAACAAGTTATACTATTTATATGGGCAATATTGTAAACACCCACAGACACACACACACACACACACGCACATTAAATAAATATATATATATATATATATATATATATATATATAGTGAGAGATAGGGAGAACAAACAAACAGACAGACAGACAGGCAGATAATCTGGGAGATAATTAGATAGTCAGAGAGATAAGTAGACATATTGACACATTTACCTCTAGCATTTGAAGGATTTTGTAAACAAAAAGAGAAAAAGAAATAACGGGTTAACCACGTGACTGGCCTGTTACATCTGGCTAGAAGGAAGAGTTAGGGAAACCGGAAGTGAAGGGACCCCGCATTAGAAGAAGAAAAGGGAAAAAAAGTCAACCCAGTGCAGATATTAAAATACTTTCGTTTTTTTGTTTTTAATTATTTTATTTAATGAGGCCAAGGATTTCAATTATTTATCCAGAACATAAGTCAATGTCAGACTGACTGATGAGACGGTTATTTGCATGTGTGTTATCTATAGATAGATAGATAGATAGATAGAAAGCAGAGTAAAGAAGAAAAAAAGACATCCCCTGGGGAGTGAGAGAAAGATTATCAAATAGGAAAAAGAGGAAAAAAACATAGATAGATAGATAGATAGATAGATAGATAGATAAGTAAGTAAAAGTAAGTAAAGTCGTCGGGGCAGCCTAATGTCGGTACCAGCCAATCAGTTAGGGAGTCTATCCCCTTTTCACTAGAGCTAGACCAATGAGATTGTTTTTGCGTCTGAGGTGTAGCACCAGACCTACCGTCAGCTCCTTACTTTACCGCACAGATCCCTGTGCTACTCATACGCTGAGTTTGCGAGGGTCGGTATCGAACTAAGAACCTTCCGGTTTTTAGCCGAACGCTCTACCGATTGAGCGAAAGAAAGAAAGATATACACTAGAGAGTGAGAGAAAGTTTATCAAACATGAAAAAGAGGAAAAAAACATAGATAGATAGATAGATAGATAGAAATGAGAAAAAAGAAAGAAAGAAAGAAAGAAAGAAAGAAAGAAAGAAAGACATACGTTAGAGAGCGACAGAAAGATTATCAAACAGGAAAAAAACATAGATAGATAGATAGATAGATAGATAGATAGATAGATAGATAGAAATGAGAAGAAAGAAACAAGCAAAGAAAAAGAAAGAAGAACGCCAGAAAGAAATACAAGAAAAAGAAAGAAGGAAGAAAGAAAAAAAGAAAGAAAGAAAGACAGGTAAGAGAAAGAAAGAAAGACAGAAAAAAGACACAGAAAGAAAGAGAAAAGAAAGAAAGACAGAAAAAAGACAGAGAAAGAAAGAGAAAAGAAAGAAAGAAAGAAAGAAAGAAAGAAAGAAAGAAAGGTAAGAGAAAGAAGAGAAAAGAAAGACAAACAAAGAAAGACAAACAAAGAAAGAAAGAGAAAAGAAAGAAAGAAAGAAAGAAAAAAAGAAAGAAAGAAAGGGAAAAGAAAGACAGACTGAAAGAAAGAAAAAGAAAGAATGACAGAAAAAGAAAGACAATGAAAGATAGATAGAAAGAAAGAAAGAGAAAAGAAAGAAAGAAGGAAAGAAGGAAAGAAAAATATTCCCTCAGATATAAAAAGTTTAAATTGGTATAGTTCCCCCCCCCCATTAGTCCCTGTTTTTATTTTGCAAAGAAGGTCAAATAGACGCAAGTTTTATTGAAACTCACTTTTTGCCGCCATCGACACTGCAATCTTTCCCGCTCTTTTTCTTGGACTCATTCTCAAAAGAAACTGTCATCAAGAAGATTGTTAAACGACTCACTTAGACAATTTTCTTAAGACTCAAGGGGCGAAAAGAGAGGACATCAACCACCAGACAAGGTAATACGAGCAAAAAAAAATGGTTCCTATTGGCTTAGAAGACATGACTTTCTTTTCAGATAAAAGAATCTCTTACCAATTTTTGACCATATCTATCTATATCAATCTTTATTTATATCTATCTATCTATCTATATCTATCTTTATTTATATCTATCTATCTATCTATATCTATCTTTATTTATATCTATCTATCTATATCTATCTTTATTTATATCTATCTATCTATATCTATCTTTATTTATATCTATCTATCTATATCTATATCTATCTATATCTATCTTTATTTATATCCATCTATATCTATATCTATCTTTATCTATATCTATCTATATATATCTTTATTTATATCTATCTATCTATATCTATCTATATCTATCTTTATTTATATCTATCTATATCTATATCTATCTTTATTTATATCTATCTATATCTATATCTATCTTATTTATATCTATCTATCTTTATTTATATCTATCTATCTTTATTTATATCCATGTATCTTTACTTATATTATCTATCTTTATTTATATCAATCTATCTTTATATCTATATTTGTATCTATCTATTTTTATTTATATCTATCTATATCTATCTATCTTTATTTATCTATCTATCTTTATTTATATCAATCAATCTTTATTTGTATCTATATATCTTTATATCTATCTATCTATATCTATCTTTATTTATATCTATCTATATCTATCTATCTATATCTATCTATCTTTATTTATATCTATCTATCTTTATTTATATCTATCTATATCTATCTATCTTTATTTATATCTATCTATCTTTATTTATATCTATCTATCTATATCTATCTATCTATATCTATCTTTATTTATATCTATCTATCTTTATATCTATCTATCTTTCCATCTATATCTGCCTATCTATCTTTACTTATATCTATCTATCTATCTATCTGTACATGTCTATCTATTTATCTATCTCTCTGTAAATGTCTCTTTCACCCTCTCTTTCTTTCTTTCTGTTTATGCCTATCTATCTATCTATCTATCTATCTATACCAGTGTTTGGGCGGGGGGGGTCAAATTAAGAGAAAAGTAGTCACCTCCATCCAATGAAATAGACGCTGTGTTATTTCGCAAAAAATAGTTCCTCTTGACTTAGAAGACATTCTGGAACTCTGGGGAGTGTGGAGTACCCCTTCATCGTTATTACTCTCAGGTCCATTCTGACCCGGAGTGGTAGTACCTGTTAGGGTATTATCTATGTGTTGAATAGAAAAAATAGGTTTTAAAAAGTGTTTAACAAATTGAGGTTAGAAAATCAAATCCAGAGTCTTTCCTTCTCCTATACTGGTTGCCTAACCAAAGTCAAAGATCCCAGTCCGCCTTACTATTTACTCATAACTGGAAGGAGAATAATTGGATTCATAATTTCCTAAGGGTATTAGTGCAATGTGAAATGCAAGCAGCCTCGTCCAAGATTTGAACTCGGGTCACTAATCTATTTCCTAGGATGATAAACATTACGCTACGCGTTTCCACGATAGATGAGTCAGAAACTTCAGAAAAACAGTTTTGTTATTCGGAATTCAATTAAACAATTTTAGAACTCCACATTATATATATATATATATATATAAAGACAAAGAGAGAGAGGATTCGAAGATATTCAAATATATATATATATATATATATATATATATATATATAGAGAGAGAGAGAGAGAGAGAGACAGACAGACAGACAGACAGACAGACAGACAGACAGACAGACAGAGAAATAGCGTTGAATTCTACTTAAAATTGTTCAGCATTTGTGAATCTCTAAAGTAAACAAATCAATACACTAAGTATTTTTGACTCCTCCGCCTCTACCCAAGCAACACTGAATAGCCGCTTATCGTATATATTATATATATATATATATATATATATATATATACATACATATACATATATATATACATATATATATATACATACATATATATATACATACATATATATATATACATACATATATATATATATATATATATATATATATATATATATATATATATATATATTATATATATATATATGAGATATATTTTTGTATCTGTATCCGTTTTTCGGAAGTGCATATATCAGGTTTGGGCATTAAAGTGTTATATTATAATAATGTAGTTATCATAATATATTCATCTGTGAATAAATATTAGAAAACTCGGTTGTTTTTGTTTTTTTGTTTTTTTGTCTTTTTTGTTGTTTTTTTTCTCGAAAAAGGGAGTTCATCATAATCCCGAAAATTCACCACTGCTTCTAAATAAAAGGAACTAAAAAAAAAAAAAAAAGAAAAAAACAACCGAGTTTTCTGATATTCATTCCCAGATGAATATATTATGATAACTACATCTTATTATAATGGAGATTGTGTGTTTGTCTGTCTGTAACCGAAACTATATTACTATACAAATCACAATTCCCTTCGTTATTTACATCACATTCACCATGATTTTATTTTTATTTAAACCTCAATTATTGATAAAATTGTTTTACATCATTTAGACTGTTGTCCATATCTACATGATATTTTCCACGTACCCCACTTGTACGGGTCAGGCACAAGGCCCTATTTATGTGGGACCACCCACAAGCCGAAGCTCATGGGGTGGCGGGTGAAAAATTGCGTCGATCCCGTCGGCATTCCCCCTCAAAGGGGGCGTCTCAGGCACTGGGCAATAAACCCAGCCCTGCCCCTTTAAATCGAGGGGGCAGGTGTTGCCTGGGGGATGGCCCCCTGGGATCGACGCCGTTAATTATAGCAATGGTCCAGAGGCCGAAGCCACTGTTGTCCATATCTACATGGTATTTACCGCGTACCCCACTTGTACGGGTCAGGCACAAAGTCCCTATTAACGTGGGACACCCACAAACCGAAGCTCATGGAGTGGCAGGTAAAAAATTGCGTCGATCCCGTCGGCATTCCCCCTCAAGGGGGGCGCCTCAGGCACTGGGCAATAAACCCAGCCCTGCCCCTTTAAATCGAGGGGGCAGGTGTTGCCTGGGGGGATGGCCCCCTGGGATCGATGCTATTAACTCGTAAAGATCCAGGGCCGAAGCCACTGGACCCCGGCGTGGGCCGGATCTACATACTCAGAACATGCAATTGTATTTATATATACAACAAAATAGCGGATTATAGTGTGAATGCGAAGGCTGATTTGCATATTGATATTAAAAATTTGATTTTAATAAATATATGCTTAGTATTATTGATTTCTAATTGTTTGGTTTTATCTTTTTGAATGTGAGCAAAAATCTCGGGGATAAATCTTTTTAAAAATCCATTAACAAGACGAAATAACTAATATTATTCTTTAACTATTTAGTTAAAATAGGAAGTAAATTAGGAAAATTTACCAAGGGGAGTAATGGAAAATGATGGAAGAGTTACTTTCAAAGTTGTTCTATTTTTCAATCATACCCCCTCTGTTCCAAATTTTTTATCTGCATTCTTATTCAGTTTCATTAGCTTTTCCAATTTAATATAATATTTCATTACATTAAAACTTAAATACTTGCACCCGGAGGGTGCATATATTTGCTAGTTATTATAATATAGCACATTAATGCTTCACACTAATGCCCAAAACCTGATACATGTACTTCCGAAAAACGGATACAGATACAAAAATATATCTCAAATAGATATACTCACTAGAAGCATACGGAGACTCCCAATCAACACCAATATATATATATATATATATATATATATATATATATATATATCAGCTTTGGAGAAGTCTACAAATAGTAGGGTTGCCTCGAGATTCTTTGCACGGACCCCTTATGGCATACCCAAGGAAACAGTTAACGCCATAATGATGCTCTACCAAAATACAAAAGCAATGGTACGATCACCAGATGGCGACACAGACTTCTTTGACATTGTCGCCGGAGTCCTACAAGGGGATACACTAGCGCCATATATATTCATCATATGCCTAGACTACGTACTCAGGACATCACTAGATCCCATAAAGGAAAAAGGCTTCATACTAAAAAAAGCAAGAAGCAGGCGATATCCCGCACATACTATTACGGATGCGGACTATGCTGATGACCTGGCACTAATCGCAAATACACCAGCACAAGCTGAATCCTTACTACACAACCTAGAAAAGGCAGCACGAAATGTCGGCCTGTACGTGAACTCTGATAAAACTGAGTTCATGTCTTTCAAAAACAAAAGCAACATCTCAACCATCGATGGCAAGCTCCTAAACTCTGTAGAACAATTTAGATACTTAGGCAGTAACATCTCCTCCACAGAAAACGACGTTAATGCACGCATAGGAAAGGCATGGGCCGCTATAAATAGATTATCTATCATATGGAGGTCCAATCTCACAGACAAGCTAAAGAGACAGTTCTTCCAGGCCGTTGTCGTGTCAGTACTGCTGTATGGCTGCACCACCTGGACCCTAACTAAGCGACTAGAGAATAAACTAGATGGGAGCTGCACAAGAATGCTGCGGGTGATCATGAACAAAACGTGGAAACAGCACCCTACGAGAAATCAGCTGTACGGCCACCTACCACATATCACCCAAACCATCCGAGTAAGACGGACAAGACACGCGGGGTACTGCTGGAGAAGCAAGGACGAACTCATAAGCGACGTCCTCCTGTGGAAGCCAGCACATGGACAAGCCAGTGTGGGCCGACCAGCAAAAACGTACATTGATCAGCTCTGTGCGGATGCAGGATGCTGCACAGAGGACCTCCCGAGAATGATGAGCGATAGGGACGGATGGAGAGAGATTGTCATGGATATCCGCGCTGAAAGCGCGACATTCATGATGATGATGATGATATATATATATATATATATATATATATATTATATATATATATACCTTTAGAAAATAAATTGACTTTGCCGTCTCATCAGTTCTGTTTTGTTTTTGTTTTTTTTTTTTATTATTTCACCGTCTGTCTTACTGGTGTGCATTTCCCGTTTCTTTATTATTTATTTTTTTGTTTTTTGAGGAGACGGCAAAGTCGAAATAAATTTATTCTTTAATGTTATATGTCCATTTATTTATTTATTCATTTATTTATAATACTTCGTATATTTAAAAATATATACACAAATCTTTATATGTACGTTTGAATCCTCAATTTTGGTTGAATCCTATGAAAGTAACACTTGATATCATCCACTTATGGATTTAATATATATATATATATTATCAAAAAGGTACACGGTAATAACCTACTCAAGTTTCACCATAAGGATCTTCAGTGTTAAATCCACTGGATTAAGCAAGATATTGATTAATTGCAGTTGATTGCACGTGTGTATTTTTTGCGATAAACGGTTGGTTACAGGACCGCGATCAAAGAACGCCGATTCAAGATTCGAAAATTCAAAAAAGCGGAAGTTGCATTTTCTCAAGATCAAAATATAAGCATTGTTAGAAATCCGATTTGTGCTATTGTTTTTTCTGGTTTATGACAATGATGGGGTTTCACTATATTATTATACAGTCTGTAGCGATTAAATGTGGTTTTTATCGATATATTAAACGTTATTTATTTTAATTAATGTACCCTGAAGATCCAAATAGTGAAACTCGAGTAGGTTATTACCGTGTACCTTTTGATAATAAATTTGCTCTACTGAAGTATTGAGCACTTTATATTTGTTATATCGCTGTCTTACCATTGTGAAACTTGAATCAACTAACCACTGTGACCATTTTCACCGGTAAGCCACTTTTCCCACAAATACCATATATATATCAGTAAAAATATAATTGAAGATTTAGATTTTTAGCGTTAAAGCCTATTTCAGGAATCCTAGAGCAAATGTTTAGCCATTTAAATCATCAGATTCAGCATCCGATGATTCGAATGGTTAGACATTTGCTAGGCTGTAACGCTAAATATATAAATCTTCTGTTATATTTTTTACTGATATAATTTTACTCTGTGACTCTGACAATAAGAGCAGACACTGAGCTCTGCAAACTGCGACACTTTAAAAAAAAAAACAACTTCTACGTCGTAAGGAAGATTTCTTCTCCGATCTCTGGATTTTATATATATATATATATATATATATATATATATATATATATATATATATATATTACCGAAATATCCAAACGGCAAAATACGCACATTCTGCACAAAGGAAAAAACAAACAAAACTCCAAATACTAGAAGCTTTAGACATCAAACAATACAAACCATCCTTAAATAAGATTAATTTTAGATGCAGCACACACATTTTAAAATGCCTATAACAGTTTTCTCATCAATTCTTCTAATTCCAGCCTCCACATCCATTAATATACTTTGAAAAAAAAATGGAACACATCACCCTGATGATGGCACTTCGAAGTGCCGAAAGTACTCGGATATGAACTTCGGTGGACAAATACACGAATTCCATTCAAATATAAAAAAAAAAGTTGTCCAGAAAGCTTGAAAAGATCACCAATAAAATCGTTAAACAGAAGACATCTGTTTTGTTTAATTACACACACACACACACACACATATATATATATATATATATATATATATATACCTCTAGGTTTTGCGACTAGGCATTATTTTCTTGATTGTATGTTCATGCGTCAGCAAAAAAAGAATTTACCTAAAAAAAACAACAACATCGTGTCCATTTCAATTAGCGACTGGTTGTGTTTTGGGTGGAGGGACTTGCAACAAGTAATCTTGTACCGATTTGGAGTGATAGTAAAAAGTGATATATATCTCACAACATGGGTGACGCCTCCCTGGCTTTTGCCATATTCGAAGGCTAGGCCCAGGTGAAATCCATTGTCTTGCTCTCCCCGAACCCTCCTTACTCTCCTTTTGTGTTATTTTTTTGTGAGTTTTGGCTCCATCATTCCCGCCACCTCCGCCCTCATCTTACTCTCTGGTCCTCTTTTTTCTTTCTTTCTTCCTGATACATTTAAAAGAGATCATTTGTCGATTGCAAATTCCTTAAAATTTAAATCGTGAAGCGAACGGAGATAGATAGATTGATAGATAGAACAGTGAGAAAGAAAGAAAGATAGATAGATGGATAGATAGATAGATAGATAATGAAGAGACCGAGATTGATTGATAGAGAGATAGATAAAACAGACTGAGATAGATAGATGGATATGAAAAAAATTAACTAGATAGATAGATAAATAGATAGATAGATAAATATGAACAAACATAGATAGATAAATAGATAGATAGATATGAATAAACTTAGATAGATAGATAGATAGATAGATAGATAGATAGATAGAACAGAATGAGATATACAGATAGATAGATAGATAGATAGATAGATAGATAGATAGATAGATAGATAGATAGATAGATAGATAGATAGATAGATAGATAGATAGATAGATAGATAGATAGATTAGATAGATAGATAGATAGATAGATAGATAGATAGATAGATACTGAGATAGATAGATGAGATGAATAGATAGAATGATGAGATGGATAGATAGAATAGATAGATACAGAATAGATAGATAGATAGATATGAACAGAATGAGATAGATAATAGATAGATAGATAGATAGAACAGAATAAGATAGATAGATAGATAGAACAGAATGAGATAGATAGATAGATAGATAGATAGATATGAACAGATAGATAGATAGATAGATAGATAGATAGATAGATAGATAGATAGATAGATAGATAGATAGATATAGATAGATAGATGAACAGAATGAGATAGATAGATAGATAGATAGATAGATAGATAGATATGAACAGAATAAGATAGATAGATAGATAGATATGAACAGAATGAGATAGATAGATAGATATGAACAGAATGAGATAGATAGATAGATATGAGATCAGAATGAGATAGATAGATAGATAGATCAACAGACCGACAGATGGCAATGGTAATGGAATGCACGAGAATCGTCGAAATGAGATAAGTTTAACAAAAGAAAACAATGTAATTGTAGATGGGTGTTACCTTGCCATTATCGACAGAACCGACGCCCTGACAGAAGTCAACCACCCAGTGAGGAGCCGTAGTGAGGTTAAAGCACTAAATCTACGAAAATCTACGGTGGCCCATATTAGACAGCAAATATCGATTTATCGCAGCTGGGGGGACGGGCATATAAACGCCTATGAAGTGTCAGGGTGGAAATGAAGAAATAGAAATTAGGTACAACTGATAGAAAAAAGAATATGTAGGAGTGAAAAGCGCGAGAGTGAAAGAGAGAGGAGAAAGTGGGAAAGAGAAAGAGAGAGAGTGGGAAAGAAAGAGAGAGAGAGAGAGAGAGAGAGAGATTGTTTGTTTGCTTTGTTTTACGGCATATCAACCTCAGTGGGTCATTTAATGCCGATAAAGTTTTGAAAAAATCAATTCTTAATGATAATACATTTTTTATAAATATTTTTCTATTTACCCATAGATGGGACCAAACGGTGCTCCACATTCCCAAACTCCAAAACTGGAATCACCATCAGATAGAGTTTAACGTCATTCCCAGGACATGTAGACCGCAGCAGCCTTCTAGCACCCATATGATAAAAGGGGTTGGGGCTTGCCATAAGGAAAATAGGGTTGGGAAATCATATAGGTGCTGGGCTTGATGTGACCAGCCGATTGATCGGAGGGGCCTCTCCGACCGCCCTGTCTAGTAAGAGAGAGAGAAACTGGGAAAGAGAAAGAGAGAGAGGATTATATATATATATATGTGTGTGTGTGTGTGTGTGTGTGTGTGTGTGAAGAGATGGAAGTGAATCCGACGGTATGTAGTATATTAAGAAAATTGAAAAAAATACAGGTTTAAATGGGTTAAGTGGTGAGTTTATTAGCCGACGCTGCAGTGTTTCGATCTATTAATTAGATCTTCTTCAGGGCATTTGTTGATATAAGGAAAGGTAATAAAAAATGCTTATCACAGAATAACGAGAAAAACTGCGATAGCCCTTGTTTATCAGTCTGTTCAAAATTTGAAATTTGAAGAAAGAACGCTGGAAAGGTGAACGGTTTGAAATATGACATCAAATATTCTTCTTTATGGTGTGAGTATGAGTATGTGTGAGTGTATGTATCGAAAAAAGCCATTGTGCATTTTTTTATGTGTTTTGTGTCTGTGGTTGTGCGTGTGTGTATACATTTTTGCGATAAACGACATCGAAACAAACCTCAAAGTTGTGTGTGTGTGTGTGTGTGTGTTGTGTGTGTGTGTGTGTGTGTGTGTGTGTGTGTGCGAGCGTGAATGTATGTTCATTGAGAAAGAATGTTTGTTTTAAGTAAGTGGCGGGAAAATATTCATTTAACTTTTGAGTTGCTGTGTTGCTTTAAGTAATATATATATATATATATACATATACTACCTAAAGTACCCGGTCCATGACCGGACTAAAAAAAATAGGAACACTAAAGAGTGAGTGGTGAGAAAATAAGAGATAGGTATACCCAATTTCGGTTCATTTTTTTAATATCTCATAAAATAAAATAGTGTTACGTTGTAATATTCACGGCACTAAAACGAGATATGTACCGTAGTCCTTTTTTTTCTTCTTGGTACTAAAACTATAACCGTAAGGCGGCGGCGGCGGTGTATACTATGTAGCGGGTCTCGTCCACGTGCCTCCAAATTCACCGTGCTAAAATGGTGTTGATAGAAATTATAACACGAGAAACATGTCGTCACAACTGCCAGCCTTTATTATCGTGTTCGTATAGTGGGCTCGTACCAGAGAGGAGGAAAGGCAGAGAGAAAGAGAGAGAGAACACTACTAGATTATTGTGATCCCATGAGGGACCCAAGGTCAGGTCCGTACCCTACGACCGTGGCAGGCAAAAAGAGGCCGATAGCTTTCTTTTTTGTTCCACTTGCGGTCACGCTACGGTCAAACCATCGTTCATCCTGTTTGGGGTCATCACTATTTTCCTTAAACATTCACTATTTCTTCCTCCTCCTTCCATTAGTAGTCCTAGCTCACAAAAGTCAATAATATACCCATCTTGCAACAATAGGGGATGGGGGTAGACCTCGTAAAAAAAATATTTCCCCTAATATATTTTCGTAAAAATCGGACCATTAATTGATTTTTCATTGTATATTTTTAAAATCCTCTTGTCGTAAGTTGTTTTTGGCTACGTTGAATTTCAGTTGATTTAACGGTGCAAAAATGAAATCATTGTTTTTCAATCCTAATTTTCATTATTTCCGTAAGCTGAAAATTGTTTTTAAAAATCATCAGGAGTTTGTTTAATGTTTTTTCTTTCGAATGGAAAATTTTTTCAAGATAATATTAATTTTTATGCAAGTTTCATTGTGTTAAATATAGGGGGGGGGTAAATTTCACAGGAAAAATTGGTTTTAATTAATAAGAGATAATCATTTATCAATTTTTTTTAAATCACAGAGAATTGTCTAATGAATAAACGGTCGAAATAAATGTTATATTCGAGACGACACTAATATGAGTGAATTAAAGTAACTTCTAAAGATTTTAAAAATGTTAATAAATGATTAAAAGAAATCTCGAGATAAGAGCTAAACTTGAAAAACGGTCGGAAAATTAGGGTGACCAAAAAAAACAGAACCCAAATTATTTATTTATTTTCCCCATTAAACGGGTCACTCTGTATACAGGTGACCCAGAAAAAAACAGAACCCAAATTATTTATTATTTTCCCATTAAACTAATCCTAAACCCCAACCCTAACCCAAATCCTAACTCTAACCTTAAACCCCTCTAGTTAAAATTAACAGTTATATTACAAAACTTGTGGGTTCTGTTTTTTCTGGGTCACCCTAATTTTCCGACCGTTTTTCAAGTTCAACCTATATATATATATATATATATATATATATATATAAAAGATCTACTACCAACCTCTGCTAACACCAACAATTGACCACCCTCCCCTTTTTCACGACCTCCTAATTCACCAGTATGAAAATGTTCACCATTGAAGCAAGAACTTAATACAACGTCCTGAAGAAGGTCTATCAGACCGAAATATTAAAACGTCGACATCACTACCCACAATAAACATCCATTTTGTACAACATCCCGTGTTTGTCTACCTTTCTCCACACATACATATATGTGTGTGTGTGTGTGTGTGTGTACGTTAGAGACACTTAAAAAATTTTAATTATAATTTATATCTTACGAAATAAACACCAGCGTTTTCTAGAGAAATATATATATATATGTATTTCCTTCTGACTAATCAAATCCTCACAAACGCTATCCCATCCACCTGATCTCATCCCCAAATCCACCCCTCTCCCATCCACTTTCTCTTCTATAAAACATATGTATGATGCTTTAATGATCAAATAAACGACTGATGAAGCCGAGCTCAATGCGGGGCGAAACATATCTCCTACATATACTTGTCTGAGTTTTGTTCCTTTGTCAACACACACACACACACACACATATATATATATATATATGTGTGTGTGTGTGTGTGTGTGTGTGAGTGTGTGTGTGTGTGTGCGCGCACGCACGTTAGATACATTTTTTTTAAATTGATAATAATGTATATCTTACGAATTAACCACCAGCGTTTTTTAGCGTCACCTAGACAATTAATAATGTACACAGCGACCATTCCGTTTTTATTACAAAGAAAGGAATGAAGAAAAAGAACATGCTATACAGAACAACATAATAAGAAAGAAAGAGAGGGGTGGGTGCAAGGAAGCGATAACGCTAATCTGTTTCAATCCAACATAATGAAAAGATGAAAAGAAGGAAAGAAAGAATAAATGAGTGAGAGAGAGTTAAATCAAGATTATTATACTTTTAACATATTGAATTTTCAGTAATAGCTCCTAAGTTAACATAACAAACGTTATAATAATTGAATTATCATACTGTGGTACATCCACAGGTCCTGCTAGTCAAGATTATTATACTTTTTAAATATTGAACTATTTTCAATAGCTCTAAAATAAACATATCAAGCGTTGTATACATATATTTCCGGAATAAAAACTCCAGGGAGTTGAGGGGAATCGAACTGGCGCCACACCCAGCATATATATATGTACAACCCCTCCGCACAAGCAGGATGTGACACAAAGTCGCTTTCTTAAGCGGAGTTCAACAGGTTTGAATTCAGAGTTTTCCTTCTCCTAGACCGGTTGCCTAACCAAGGTTAAAGAGCTCAGTTTGCCCTACTATTTATCCATAGCTGGAGAGAGAGAGTAGGATCCATACCTTTCCCAATGGTATTAGCGCTAAGTGAAATGCAATTAGCACATCCAGGATTTGAACTCGGGGCGACGAGTCCATTTCCCATGACTTTAACCATTACACCACGTGCTTGCCACACCCAGCATATAGTCCGGACCTATCACCCTCGGATAATTACTTGTTCTTGTGATCGATTTCTCAATTCCTGGTCTCACACTGCTTCAACAACCGAGAGGATGTGAAAGCTTCAATAAAGGAATTCTTCGCATCGAAGTACAAGAACTGGTATCAGCGTGGGATTAAAGAACTACCAAAGAAAATGGCAGCTTCAAACGATGCAACGTTAGTCTGGTTTTGTTGTATCTTGAAGGATAGAGCAAAATATGTTAGCAAAATATTGCAAAACTTTCCCAGCTGATACATAGATAGATAGATATGAACAGAAAGGAATAGATAGATAGATAGATAGATAGATAGATAGATAGATAGATATGAAAAAACAGGAATAGACAGATATATATATATATATATGAACAGACAGAAATAGAAAAGACAGGAATAGATACATAGATATATATGAACAGACAGAAATAGATAGATAGATATGAACAGACAGGAATAGATAGATAGATAGATAGATAGATAGATAGATAGATATAGAACAGACAGGAATAGATAGATAGATAGATAGATAGATAGATAGATAGATAGATAGATAGATTAGATACAGACAGGAATAGATAGATAGATAGATAGATAGATAGATAGATAGATAGATAGATAGATACAGACAGGAATAGATAGATAGATAGATAGATAGATAGATATGAACAGACAGGAATAGATAGATAGATCGATAGATAGATAGATATGAAGACAGAATAGATAGATAGATAGATAGATAGATAGATATGAACAGACAGGAATAGATAGATAGATAGATAGATAGATAGATATGAACAGACAGGAATAGATAGATAGATAGATAGATAGATAGATATAACAGACAGGAATAGATAGATAGATAGATAGATAGATAGATATGAACAGACAGGAATAGATAGATAGATAGATAGATAGATAGATAGATAGATAGAATGAACAGACAGGAATAGATAGATAGATAGATAGATAGATAGATAGATATGAACAGACAGGAATAGATAGATAGATAGATAGATAGATAGATAGAACAGACAGGAATAGATAGATATGATAGACAGGAATAGATAGATAGATAGATAGATAGATATGAACAGACAGGAATAGATAGATAGATAGATAGATAGATAGATATGAACAGACAGGAAGATAGATAGATAGATAGATAGATAGATAGATAGATAGATAGATAGATAGATAGATAGATAGATAGATAGATAGATAGATAGAACAGACAGGAATAGATAGATAGATAGATAGATAGATAGATAGATAGATAGATAGATAGATACAGACAGGAATAGATAGATAGATAGATAGTTATGAAAACATAAGTAAATAGATAGATATATAGATAGATATTGATAGATATTGCTAGATAGATAGATGTGAAAAGACATAGATAGATAGATAGATAGATAGATAGATAGATAGATAGATAGATGAACAGACTGTGATATATAGGAATCGACTGAGTTTGGTTTGGTTTGGTTTACGGCATATCAACCTCAGTGGGTCATTTAATGCCGATAAAGTTTTGAAATAAATCAATTCTTTATGGATAATACAATTTTTTTATAAATACATTTTTCTATTTAACCCATAGATGGGACCCTAACAGGTACTACCACTCCGGCTCCGGGTTAGAGTGGACCAGGGAGCAATGGTGATGAAGGGGTGCTCTATATTCCCCAAACCTCCAAAGCTGGAACCTCACCATCAGATAACGTCATTCCCAGGACATGTAGACCCTCATATGATAAAAAGAGTTGGGGCTTGCCATAAGAGCAATAGGGTTGGAAAAATCATATAGGTGCTAGGGCTTGACGTGACCAGCCGATTGATCGGAGGGGGCCTCTCCGACCGCCCGTCTAGCCCAAGATAGGGCCAAAGTGGAGTATTGCAAGTCATGAACTGCTCATCCACCTGGGCTCCATCCTTAAGCATCATGGGTCGCCACCCACGGCCAACAGGTGGCTCCATTGGGAGAGTCTTACCCCTCTGCAGAGGTGCAGTCGGTGTATTCTAACGCCCCAGCCGACAGGGCGGGAATCGACTGGGATAGATAGATGAAGTTAGTGGAGAGATAATGAGAGCCCGGAAATCCTTGCCCTGACTGCCTGCACTCACGCCATCTGCACCCAATTGTCCTATTATCTTTCTTGTGTCGCCAACAACAACAACCCCCTCTCTCTCTCTCTCTCTCTCTCTCTCTCTCTCTCTCTCTCTCTCTCTCTTCAAATTCCAGTCATTACTAGAATTTCTTAGTTTACGGGTAAATAAGGAAGAACGTCTTTCAATCTAATCCTGTAATCCGGTTTCGTTCTATAAAACACCACCCTTTTCTTTGGAATCACCCTACACTCTCTTTCTATCACTTTCTTTCCCTCCCCCTTCCCTTCTCTCTCTCTCTCTCTCTCTCTCTCTCTCTCTCTCTCTCTCTCCTTTCTCTCACTCTTCCTTTCTCTCTCTCTCTCTCTCTTCATTTCTCTCAATTTTTTCTCTCTCTCTCTCCTTTTCTCTCTCTCTCTCTCTCTCTCTTTTTCTCTCACACTCTCTCACCTTTTCTCTCACACTCTCTCACTCTCTCACGTTTTCTCTCTCCCTTTCTCTCTCTCTCTCTCTTTCTCTCACTTTTTCTCTCTCTTTCTCTCTCTCCCTTTCTCTCACTTTTTCTTTCTCTTTCTCTCTTTTTTCTCTCTCTTTTTTTTCTCTCTCCTCTCCATTTTCCCCTCCCCCTCTCTCTCTCTTTTCCCTCTCTCTCTCTCTCTCTATATATATATATATATATGTATATATAGGGCCGGTTTAGCTCAGTCGGTAGAGTGTTTGGCTAGGAATCGCAAGGTTCATAGTTCGATACCGGCCCTCGCCCACTCAGCGTATGAGTAGCACAGGGATCTGTGCGGTAAATTGAGGAGCTGATTGTAGGTGTGGCCCTCCGCCTCAGGCACCTAAACAATCTCCTTCGTCTAGCCCTAGTAAAAGGGAGATAGACTCCCTCGCTGATTGGCAGATACCGACATTAGGCCGCCCCGATGACTTTACTTATATATATATATATATATATATATATTATATATATATATATAAAATAGAATGAATAGAGAATGAAAAAATGAGAAAAGTATTGGCATGAAAAGGTGCTCAATGCTAATAAAGCAGAGCAGATTTATAATCAATGGTAATATTATGGATTTACACTCATAACTTGAAGTTTCATGGTAATCCAATCATCAGATGAGTTCAATGGTTGAGATCTTAAAAAAAGATTTTCACGACTGGTTTTTGTAAAATGAAAATGAATCCGACAGTATGTTGAAAAAAGAAAGAAAGGAAAGAAAGTATTGAATGGATAAAATAGGTTATTTTAATCAATTTAACTTACACGTGTTTCGGTCAGAAGTTTATCCATTTGTACATCTATCTATTATCATTTTTAAATAACAAAATGAATGAAATAATAATAATAATAATAATAATAATAATAGAAAAAATGTAGAAATGTTCCGCACACAAAGAAATATCGACCTTCCTCAGAAAAAAAAATGGATTTACTCTGAGGAAGGTCGATATCTCTTTGTGTGCGGAACATTTCTACATTTCTTTCTATTATTATTATTTCATTTCATTTTGTTATTTAAAAATAATAATAGATTGAACAATGTATACATGGATAAACTCCTGACCGAAACACGTGTAAGTTAAATTAATTAAAATATCCTATTTTATCCATTCAATACTTTCTTTCCTTTATTTCTCTTTTCAACACACACACACACACACACACATATATATATAATATTATATATATATATATATCAAGAAAAAATGGAAGTGAATCCGACTATATGGAATTCTATAAAAAGGGAAAAAAAAAACAAATTGCATTGACGAGTGATATTTATTAAGCTGACGCTATAGCGTTTCGGTTTGTTTATCAAACCATCGTCTGTGTAAATAAATTCTTAGTAAACAGAAGTCTGTTAGACTTTAGCTTGGTAAGTTTCCTCCTTTCGCTCCCGGACTCGGATACGGTACCTCCCCTCTCCCAGGCTCTGGTTGACACCCACTGTGTTAGGCGTAATACCACCGACATGGTGTCGTCTTTAATACAAACATTTTTCCACGATCCCAACAAATTCCTGGCTCCCCTCGGTTTCGCTCTTAGTTTCCTCCTTTCACTCCCGGACTCGGATACAATACCTCCCCTCTCCCAGTCTCTGGTTGACACCCTCTGTGTTATGCGTAATTTCGGCGATACCTAAGAAGCTTTAGTATCAGGATATACCTTGCACCAGGCCATTGACACCCGAACAAGTCCACCTGTCGAACCTTCTTGTCATGAATTAGTGACAGAAAGTCGAACCGCCGCGGACCATTTTCTTAGATTTCCAGCGACATCTCACAAACACACCCCGATCGAATGATTAAAAATAAGAAATGCAACGTGATAGTCGTAATTGACACAGTGTGGGAGAAGAAGAAAAAAAGGTTAAACTAGCGAAAGCGGCTTGACTCGTGGCCGAGATAAAACTGCGCAATTATCTATCGGACCGGTTTCGAGCCGACATGACCCGAGACGTCGAAACCACAGTGTATGTGGATGACTATATGTGCTCCTGTGAATGCGCTTGGTGTAGTGGATAGAGTCGTAGGAAATGGACTCGTCGACCCGAGTTCAAATCCTGGACAAGTCTGTTTGCGTTTCATATAGCGCTAATACCCTTGAGAAAGGTGTGCATCCAACTAATCTCCCTGCAGATATGGGTAAATAGTAGGGCAGACTGGGCTATTTAACCATGGCAACGTAAACAGTCTAGGAGAAAGAAAACTCTGAATTCAAACCTGTTCAACTCCGCTTAAGAAATTGACCTTGTGTCACATCCTACTCGTGCAGAGGGGTTGGTAAATATATATATATATCCTCCCCACCCCTGGTGTGTTGAGCACTTTGGAGGGGATTTTCGCTGACGATCGCCGACTAAGCTTAAAGCAACGCTCTCCTATAAAACACTTTTGCAGCATTTACATATATACATGTATGTATTTATCAGTTAAAATCCTCGTCTCAGTTTGTAGGTGTTGATGGCCGAGTAGTTAAGAAACCTGATTTATGATTAATGGATCGGGTTCCCATTCTGGCTGGAGGTAGCCTGCTAATATCTAGCCATATTGAAGAGACGTGATATGTCGAAACACGGTGTCTGTGGATGGCTATATATATATATATATATATATATATATATATATATATATATAATCCTCGTTTTCTAAAGGCTAAATTTTACGAAAACGAGGATTTTTTAGTGCATTCTAGTAGACGATCTTTGATGCTATTTCCTCAAAGAATGGTGCAAGTAAAATATCTAATTTTTGGCACCAGTATTCAGTATACTAACACACAACTTTCGCATAGATGGACAATTTGATATTTTTAAAAAGAGAAAAATCGACCTACTCTATTGCCCAGTGCCGACGGGATTCACGCAATTTTTAAACACTCGCCACGCATGAACTTTGGTTTGTGCGTGGTTCCCCCGTATAATGATCCTTGTGTTTGACTGACATGATGTGATATCAGTAAGTACTTACCATCATTCGTTTGTTCAACGAGAGTTTTTGATTCACGAAAGAAACACTCACGAAGATATCAGAGAAATTGAAACTTGTCGAGTCTACTCAACAGAAACAATGGGCACGAAACGGACTTCTGTTAAAAAGGTTTGGTTTGGTTTCTTAGTTTAAAGGCATATCAATCATTGTGGGTTATTTACAGCCAAAGCCATCCTTGTAGAAGAACAGTAGTGGTACTATTTAAGCCATAGTTGAAGGGATGAGGGGTTTCATGCCTTTCCAAAGAGAATTAGTCTGAAAGTGAACGTAATAGCACGACTGGGGCTTGAACCTGCTCACTTTGTTGTTTCAGTCCAGTACGTTAGCCACGACACTACGGGCACATTCAATAAGCTGTCACCCATATATTAAAAACATCTCACACACGCACACATACACACACATAAATATATATATATATATATATATATATATATATATATATATATATATATATATGTATGTGTGTGTGTGTGTGTGTGTGTGTGTGAGTGTGGTATAGTGATAAATTTGAAAAACACAGGTTTAAATAAAATGAGTGGTAAGTTTATTAGCCGACACTGCAGCGTTTCGATCTGTTAAGTAAATCTTCTTCAGGGCTTTTGTTGATATAAGGAAGAATTTAAAAAAAAGTTATCACATAATAATGAGGAAAACTGTGATAGTCCTTGTTTATCAATCTGTTCAAAATTTGAAGAGAAACGCTGGAAAGGTAAACGGTTTGAAATATGACGTCAAATATTCTTCTTTTATGGTGTGCGTGTATATATATATATATATATATATATATATATATATATATATATATATAATAAGTCATCCACAGACAAGTGTTTCGGCGTTTCACGCCTCAGTGTGGCAAGACACAACAACTATCCTTGGCTAGGAGCGAACTCTGACTGCCTATTTCTTAACCTCTCGGCCACTTTGATAGCTACGGGCCTGGTTTTTAAACTATTAAATACATAGGTTTGTTTATATATTTTACAATCACCGGAGAGTTCTAGTCTACGAGCAGACGATCATTGCTTATATGCTTGGTCGTGAAAGTTAATTTAAATCACCCCTTAGAGAGCTCTTACCAAATTTATGGGAGTATATATATATATATATGGACTATTACAACTTCTGCACCCAAACACGAAAAAGATCGCTAGAAAAATTGAAAGGACCATAAAAAAACTCCTCAGACTTGAATTGTCTGTGGCGTTTAACAGAACTTGTCTAAAAGAAAAAATGCTGCCGAAGTATACATATATATATTATATATATATATATATATATATTATATATATACTGATCCCTTCGCACGAGGTCAGTTTCTTGATCCTAGTTTAACTGGTTTGAATTAACAATTTTCCTTTTAAATGAGTTGTCTAAGCAAGGTTAAAGAGTCTGTTCTACTATTTACCCATAGCTGGAGGGAAAATAGATGCATATATTTCCCAAGGGCATTACCACATGTGAAAGAGCCTCGTCCTGGATTTGAACTCTGGTCACTGAATCCATTTCCTATGATGATAAACTTTAAACTTCGTGCCTCCACAAAAAACGTAAACCTAGCTTAGATTTGGCTCAAGGCTAGAAGTATGAGACATACAGTGAAGATCGAACTCGCTATTCAGTAGTAATCGTTGTGCTAGAGTAGCCTGCTAACCATTACGCCATAATGAGATTTATAGTAGTGCACCTAAAATTTGGCAAGGCCCACAGATTGAGAAACACTGAGCAAGATCTTTGAGTTCCATTATCGGTGGGTACCTCATACTTATAGCCTTGTGCCCAACTATTTACCTCTAGCGAGTGGGACTGCAGAATACTTCGACTGTACTTCTGCAGAGGGGTAAGAACACTCCCCAATGGGGCCACCTGTTGGCCGTAGATGACGACCCTTGATGCTTAAGAACTTCTGGAGGTCGAGCTGTCCATGACTTGAAACACTCCACTTTTGCCCTTACTTAGGCTAGATAGGGCGGTTAGAGAGGCCCCCTCCGGTCTATCGACTGGTCACACCAATCCATAGCACCTATATGATTATCTCGACCCTCTGACAAGCCCTAACTTTTTAACATATATGTACCAGAAGGCGGTGGCTGAGGGTCTTTAAGTCCTGGATGTGACATTAAACTGCATCTAGGTGAGAAGTTTCATATCTGGAGCTATGCGGATTGTGGATTACCTCTTCATTGCCAATACTCCCAGGTCCACTCAAATCCGGCGGGGTAATACCTGTTAGGATCCCATCTATGGGTTAAATAGAAAAAAAATTAGTTTAAAAAATTGGTTTAAAAAAAACAATAAATAAATAAACAAAACGTCTTGGCATAAAATAACCTAACAAGGGTTGACATGCCGTAAATACAACCTACTATTGTGTTAGTCTAGCGTTTAATACTAAGGCTAACAGTAACAAATAAATGAATACTTCGTTTAATTCTAACAATTTATTAACGATTACGTGAAACAATAAATAACAACAAAGTCCTTCCTGTGTATGAAGTTGAGTTTATGGGACTTACCGGCTGGAGAAGATATCTGGTATCTTAGGGTTGACTCTCGGAGAGCTTTTAAAGTCGCCTGCCTCTTGGAACTGGTCACGGAATCTGTCAGGGAAGAATTTTAGTATTTAGCGCCAATACTTCTGGGCTCATCACGTGATTGGTATATCCAATCATAGAGAGCCTCTCCCTTACTCACTCTATATACAGGAATTACCATTTTACTGACCCAACACTACCAACCAAATTATTTAACCCATAGCTGAGAAGAAAAGGTTCATACCTTTCCGAAAATGAACACAATAGCATAACTGGAGCTTGAACTCGCTTCGTACGATGTCGCAGTCCCGCGCGTTAGCTACTACACAACGGGGACTCTCCACCTTTGACGTATTCTGGAGGTATCCATAAGTCAAATAGATCTATTTGATTTAGTTGCTGTTTCTTTGTTACGGGGATATCAACCCTTTTCGGGTCATTTAATGCCGAGCTCGCTTACTAGGAAGTATTAATCAAGTACGTTACTCATTATGCCTCGGGGTCTCTCCCGAGGAAGGCATGAACCCAATTCTTCCCCAGCCACGAGTAAAATAGTCGGGTAGTCTGGACTATCTAGGTTTGGTAAGGATAACTCACCTAGGAGAAGGAAACCGTTAAATTTAATGCCACGGGAAGAGTGGTAAAATTAGGATCTGGTGTCGCTAATGCAGTCCAATGTTGTGTCCAGTCTCGTCCTGGCAACACCTTCGGAGACACATTGTTCAGCACTTTTCCCTTTCCTTTGATATAGATGTCGTAAAGAGAGAGAATATATATATATACTCAACCCCTCCCACCACGGGCGCCCAGTGGGTGGGGCTTAGAATACGCTGACTGTATCCCTTGGAGAGGAAGTAAAATCACCCGTCCAAAAATTAAATATCCTTGGTGTGTAGGCATTTAACCAACTCGTATGTCACGGGTAGGATGTTACACAAGGTCGCAAGTGTGGAGCATAGAGAGAGGATCAAACTCGCTATTCAGTAGTAATGGATCTTCGAAACTAGCTCATTAACCATTACACCACTATGGCACCTAGGTGAGGTATGTATTAACCCAATCCTTCAGAACGAACAAGATGTAAAACAAGGTTCTTTCTTTTCTTTCTTTTGGAAATCGGTCGCAGACGACGATGACGTCACTCTATATCTTCATTTGTCGACCCTATGGTGGCTCATTAGTCCAATTCTGGTCACACACATTGCAAGGGAAATTCCCATCTACATTTGGTTGTTCATGACGACGTAGACGTTACCGCCCTGTAGTCCTGTTTGTCTCATTATTGAGCTGCTTAGCTCCTGTGTGGAATTCAGATTGTTCCTTTTCCTAGATCGGTTGCCGTACCAAGGTCAGTATACCTTATTTACCCATAGTTAGAGGGGGGATAGTTGGATTCATACCTTTTCCAATGGTATTAGTGTTATGTGAAATGCGAATAGCTTCGTCCAAGATGTGAATTCAAGTTGCCTTGTCCATTTCATACGACGATAAACATTACGCCACGAGCGGGAGGCTCCTGGGTACGACACTAAACTACATTTAAAGCAGGTTTGAATTCAGAGTTTTCCTTCTCTTATACTGGTTGCCTAACCAAGGCTGAAGAACCTAGTTTGTCCCACTATTTACCAGTAGCCTGAAGGAGACGAGAAGGGCTATGTGAACCGGTACCCTTGGGAAAGGATTTGAAATCGGGTCGCCGACTCCATTTCGTAGCAATAATAACCAGTACGTGAAGTGCGCCCCCACGAGGTGGGGTGAGGAGGCATGGACAACTACCTAGCCCCTGAACGTCCTACCGAGTCCTTGTGCCGAGATCTAGGCGTTTGATCGTTGATCTTAGACTGGTTGCTTAACCAAGGCTAAATAACCCTTTCTGTCTCACTATCAATTTGTAGCTTGAAGGAGAAGAGAAGTGCTATGTGATACGGAAACAACCCTGTCTAGAATTTGAACTCGGATCGCCGACACCATTTCCTTACGACAATAACCGGTATGCTAAGTGCGCCTCCTAAGAGTGGGTGTGCAATATAGCACGGGCAACTACCGATCATCTGTACGATCCTGCCTGGGCCTGCGCCGATTTCTAGGCGTAGATCGTTGTGTCTAGCGAGACTGACGGGTGTCATAAAGGATAGGGTTTCGAATCCATATAAAAGCCAGTGTTTTATTCCCAAATGTATCGGATATTTCAAGATATCATTCAATACTTATTATGCTCGGAATTCCGAACAGGATTGACACACGAAATTCGGGAAAAGATACTCCTCCTACTTAATGTCGTGATTGTGTCGGAGTATATGTGACAGATTTAGTAAGAAAACTGTCTCCGAAACAGATAATAGATACAATCTCGGATACCAAAGAATTTCGTGTCCTGGGTATGACACAAAACCGCATTCCAATGGCGAGATTCTGGAGTTCTTGGAATTTTAGAGCCACTCCTTCATTGCAATTACTCCCAAGTCCACGCCTCACTGGATAGTCAGTGTATTCTATGCCCCACCGACAGGATATGAACACTGATTAAACATTTTAAATAGGAAAGGAGTCGTTTCCGTTTTTCTCTGAGTAATCCATGACATGCAACACTCAATTTTACTCCTTACTAAGGCTAGACCAATGGTTCTCAAACTTTTTTTACCCATGGACCCCATGTAGCCCTATTTTACTCTGGTGGACCATCATAGCTATTCGATGTTTAAAAATCCCATTGTAATTTTATAGTTAAATACATTTTGCTTGCCTGGGTCCAAAAAAATGTATATGGTCCCCGGGGGTCCACATGGATCAATCGGCTAGTCATATCAAGCCCTAGCACCTATATGATTACCCCAACCCTATTGCCTTTATGGCAAGCCCCAACCCCTTTTTATCATATGGGTACTAGAAAATGGTGGCTGAGAGTCTTCATGTCCTGGGAATGGCGTTAAACTCTATCTGATGGTGAGGTTTCAGTTCTCGAGGTCTCGGGGAATGTGGAGCAACCCTTCATCACCATTGCTCCCAGGTCCACTTTGACCCGGAGTTAGGTGCCCATCTATGGGTTAAATAGAAAAATGTGTTTATAAAAAAATTGAGTATCCATTAAGAATGAATTTATTTCGAAACTTTGTCGGCATTAAATGACCCACTGAGGTTGATATACCGTAAACAAAACAAAACAAACCAAAACTTTTCTTCTTTTTTTTTCTACCCTGTCGTCTAGGGCTGTAGAATACGCTGATTGCACCTCTGCAGAGAAGTAAACCCCGACCAACGGGTCCACCTTTTGGCCGTGTGCGGCGATCCGTGATTCTTGAGAATGGAATACAGGTGGTTGAGCAGTTCTTGACCCGGAAACCGAGTGACTACGTGACTTGCAGCACACCACTAGGCAAGACGCGGTGACAGAGAAGAACACTCCGATCAATCGGCTGATCACGTCAAGTCTCAGCACCGCCTTCTAGCATATATATGATAAAAAGTGTTAGGGGTTTGCCATAAGTGCAATAGCGTTGGGACAATCATATAGATGCTAGGGCTTAACATGACCAGCCGATTGATCAGATGGGGCCTCTCCGACCGCCTATGTAGCTTAAGTGAGGGTCAAAGTGGAGTGTTGCACGTCATGGATATTTAGCGACCTTAAGTATCACGGGTCGCCACCCACAGCCAACAGGTGGCCCAAGGAGGAGGGGCGCTTTTACCCTTCTGCATAAGTGTAGTCGGTCAATTCTCAAGCCGCAGGGCTATGTATAATTTTAATCTTTTTAAATAAATGTATAAAACTATCATCATGTTTAGTTAAGTCAAACCATGATAAAAGAAATATCATATATATTTCAATCATATACTAAAATAAAATTAGATTTTAGAGAAGGTGGTGACGTAGCATAATGTTTAGAGTCGTGGGAAATGGGCCCGTCGACCCGAGTTCAAATCCTGGACAAAGCTGTTTGCATTTCACATAGCGCTAATACCCTTGGAAAAGGTATGCATCCAACTATACTCTCTCCAGCTATGGGTAAATAGTAGGGCAGACTGGGCTCTTTAACCTTGGCTAGGTAACCAGTCTAGGAAAACAAAAACTCTGAATTTGAACCTGATCAAACTCCGCTTAAGAAATTGACCTTGTGTCACACCCTGCTCGTGCGGAGGGTTTGGTACAGCGCTAATACCCTTGGAAAAGGTATGAATCCATAGCTATGGTAAAATAGTAGGGCAGACTGAGCCCTTTAACCTTGGATAGATAACCAGTCTAGAGGAAGGAAAACTCTGAATTTGAAAACCCGAGGTCAGTCGTTGGTTGGGTTTGTGGTATTCCTTGTGCACCAATTATTTCCTGTGCCAAAAATTTCGGATGGTTCAACACAAGCCTTCACCACTATAAACAAAACACTATGTATGTTGATCACTGGATGAACCCTCATGCGTCGAAATCGACGAGAGGGTCCATTTCCATTTCATCCTGTGGATGACGTTAAACTATATCTAGTGGTGAGGTTCTACTTCTAGAGCTGTGAAGCGTTAGGAGTACCCTTTCATTGCCATTACTTTCCGGTTCACTCTGACCCGGAGTGGTATTAATGAGGTTTTTAAAAAATGTGTTAAAATTGGGTAATCCTTAACTATTACCTCGTAAATTCCTACCATAAATTAAACTGAACCTTCATTTTATGTCCATGTTTTTGCAATAAATGTTTTATTTTTCTTGCACCCGTTATTTTACAATACTGAATATATTTTATTTATTTATTTTAATATTCACTCCAATGTGTATATTCTAAAAGTTTTCATTTTGTGAGAATGGTTAGTTTTAAAGTGGGGGTTCGTTTTACAATTTAGGCATAAATTGGATCCTCCTTTTATGACCGTAATTTTGTTTTTTCGTCGACGATGATTAAAATCTGACGTTTTTATTTTAGAGTACCAAAGCCCCCCCCCCCCCAAAAAAAAAGAAATAACAACAACAAAGGAGCCCACACTTTAAAACTAACAATTCTCACAAAATAAAAACTTTTAGAATATACACATTGAAGTGAATATTAAAATAAATAAATAAAATATATTTAGTATTGTAAAATAACGGGTGCAAGAAAAATATAACATTTATTGCAAAAAACACGGACATAAAATGAGGGTTCAGTTTATTTTATGGTAGGAATTTACGAGGAAATAGTTAAGGATTATCTAAAATGTCTTTAAAATGTCTTCGGCATAAAATAACAGAGGGGGTGAAATGCCGGAAAATCCAACCAACATACCAACACATTCCTATGGTTACCAGGCCTTATTTGATGATCACCTTGGCCATGACCCATTTTAGCCATAGGTTGGGAAACACTTTTTGTTTTTTTCTATTCGACATTTCCTTCGCCTCTACAGTATCGTTTAATGTCCTTGATAGCAACAGGTGCGCCTTCCACCCCGTGTGTCTTCCACCCAGAAGTGTCACAGTGTTTGTGCCTATACAAGTGTTGCATTGCAACCCTCGGGCTAAATGTACAAATATAAACAGGGTGGAAGGTTAATGGGTGATTCGGCATGGGGGCAACGGTTACGAAGTTGATCTCACAGATCGTACCGACAGTGCAGTGTTCGATCCCCACTCGCTTTCATTGCGACCGTACTAGTATAATCATTACAGACCTAGTCGAGTAAATAACTATTGATATTATAAGCTCAATATTCACATTATAAGCTCACCACGGAACGCGCACCACCTTGTGCCAGACTATATTTCATCAGGAAGCTAATTTTGCCGGTTCTGGTAAAATAGACAAATCTATTTTTATGCTTATTTTACCGGCCCTGTAAATATTTTTTATCATGAATGCAAGTAATATTAGAAATAAAAACATAAATTTAACACTTTTGTGGGTAATCTGAACATTAGCTACATAAATGAGAGTAACCTCCCCTGGTTTCTTTCACTTTGAGGAAGATGTTTGTTTTGGTCGGCCATTTTCATTTCACCGTAAATCTACACTGAAAATACGAATTTGTTCGAATCAATACAACTGCATGTTTTAACACGAAAATATCATAAAATGTGTTCTTAATAATAATTAAGTTAATTTCAAATAATGCACAGACCCAATTAAGCCGACCAAAACAAACGGCTTCCCTAAAGTGAAACAAACCAGGGGAGGTTACTCTCATTTATGTAGCTAATGTTCAGATTACCCACAAAAGTTTATCTATATTCATTTATATTTATATTTTGTGAAGGATAAAGATACAAAACATTCTTCTAAATGAAAAATATAGATACCGTTACTGACCTCGTGGTCATATATGGGGATTTTTACAAAAGTAAAAAAAAGAAAAATTAAAGAAAAGGAAATTTGATTATCATGAATTTTTTCCGAAGTGGAAAAATGGCATTTTCCACAATCACTTGTTAAAACATAAAATAATAACCTTAACCCTAACCCTAAAAAGATGAATTCTTGTCAAGTACCATTTTAAGAAATTAGCTTTGAGATAGATTGCTTGAAAGTTTATTTATATCACAGAATTGCACAACTACTTTTTAATTACCATTTAGATAATCCCAGATTGCTTGTCAACAACCATTTTAATCTTTTAGCCTTTAGATAGTTTGAAATATATCTAAACATATTTTAAATATGTTTGCTGGCAAAATAGCCTGTGATCTATTTTACTAAGACTGGTAAAATAAGCCCGTAAAGCATGTGCGTCTATTTTACCGGGACCGGCAAACTAGCATAGGACCGGTAAAATAAGTTTGAAAAGCATTTGTCTATTTTACCGGAACCGGCTAACTAGCCTATTCGCTTTATTAAATACCTGAAATTAGACATCTAGCTATGCTGTAATGGTCAACGAACTAACATGGTTGGCTATTTCTACTGTCGTAAGTTCAATCCTTACTGGGACGTATCCTCTGCAAAAAGTTAAGATCCCCCCCCAAAAAAAAGGGGGTGGTCCTAGGTATGCAACTAAAGTGCATCTGATGGTGAGGCTCCAGTTCCGGAGATCTGAGAATTGAGGAGAGCCTTTTCATTACAATTACTCACAGGTCCACTCCAACAACATACAACGAATACACCGACTACATCTCAACAGAAGGGAAACAGCCTCCATCCCCCCCCATGGAGCCACCTGTTGGCCGTGGGTGGCAACCCGTGATGCCATCCCTTAGGCTTCAAGCAGAGCGTAGTTTCGATCTACGGGTAAATAATTCTTTGGTTGTTCCTTGGTGCTCCTCAGTCTGGCAAGTCCTTCGTCAGTGATTACAAATGGACCTCTCTCAGTATCAGTGATTAAGTAGTCAACCAGCCACGCATTCAGGCTGTTGATTGGCTGAGGTTTAAACCACATGACCTCGCTTAGTCTATAAAGTTAAGTGGTGTATTGTAGCAAACCTTATATACCAAAAAATTATTTGACCTTGTGTCTGCAGAAAGAAAAGAGCCTACCCCCCATGGGGCCACCAGTTGGTCTCGAGTGGCGACTCGTGATGCTTAGACGGAATCCTTGTGTCTGAGAAGTCCATGACATGCAACACTTCACTTTGGCCCTTAATTAGGCTAGACGAGCGGTTGTTCATATCAAGCCCTAGCACCTATATGATTGTCCCAACCCTGTTGCTCTTATGGCAAACCCCCAACTCTTTTTATCATATAGGATCTTAAGGCCGTAAGTTCCAACCAACCTGCGTGATTTGAACATAAAAGATTGATAAATAGATAGATAGGTAGATGTGAAGAGACTGTGATAGATAAATATATAGATAGATATGAGGTTTGTTTCGTCTGACACAAGATCAACGATGATTGGGTGTCTTATAGAAATAGAATTCCAACGAAAAGTTCTAAGATTAGGTTAAAAATGACCGCACTACAGAAGGCGTCTTTCTATAGATAGATTAAAAGATATATATATATATATATATATATATGTGTGTGTGTATATAAACATATATATATATATATATATATATATATATATATATATATATATAGAGAGAGAGAGAGAGAGCGGGAGAGAGAGAGAGAGAAAGAGAGCTAATTATAGTCGAGACTTTTAGACGAGATTTTATTTTTTACCCAGTAAAGAAGACAGTATATACGTATATCGTATGTCAGCGTACCGCTCACACACATTCCGACCACCTCTCCATCGCCCACATACACCATCCAGTATTCACACACACACATATCTCTCTCTCTCTCTCTCATATATATATATATATATATATATATATATATATTATATATACCGATAAGTAAACAAATCACAGGGTTACGTTTTGGGGCGTGGATGGAATACAATACCCAATGTGACATGGTATTAGTTAAATCCCTTTCTTACTTGGTGAGATAACATTTCTTGAAGGTCAGCAATGTCCTTTATTCGTGTTTATACGTACTAACCCTGAACACCACCTCCCCGCCTTGAAGAATAACAACAACAAATGCCCCAAAACTTTCGATTTAACAACATTCCTATTTTATTTTTATTTTTTCTAAATTGAAATATTAGGCATGGCCAAAATTTCTCTTGTTTTTTTTTTTTGTTGTTGTTTTTTTTCGTTTTTTTTTAACCTCTAACCGCCCTGTCGGTTGGGCGTTAGAATACACTGACTGCACCTCTGCAGAGGGGTAAGACTCCCCCAATGGGGCACCTGTTGGCCGTGGGTGGCGACCCGTGATGCTTAAGGTTGGCAAGAAGTCCATGACTTGCAATACTCCACTTTGCCCTTTACTTAGGCTAGACGAGCGGTTGGAGAGGTCCCCTCCGATCAATCGGCTGTTCATATCAAGCCCTAGCATTTTATCATATCTTCTAGAAGGTGGTGGCTGAGGGTCTTAGTGGTTAAACTGCATCTAGTAGTGAAGTTCCAATTCCGAAACTCTGGGGAATGTGAAGTACCTTTTATCACCATTACTCCCAGGTCCACACAGACCCGGAGTGGTAGTACCTGTTAGAGTCCCATCTATGGGTTAAATAGAAAGAAATGAGTTAGAAAAATAGACGGTCGGAGAGAGGCCCCCTCCGATCAATCGGCTGGTCATGTCAAGCCCTTGCACCTATATGATTGCCCCAACCCTATTACCCTTATGGCAAGCCCCAACCCTTTTTATCATATGGTGACTGAGGCGGTGGCTTAGGGTCTACATGCCCTGGGAATGATGTTAAACTCTATCTGATGGTGAGGTTCCAGTTTTGTAGGTCTGGGGAATGTGGAGCACCTCTTCATCACCATTGCTCCCTGGTCCACTCTGCCCTAGAGTGTAATACCTGTTAGGGTCCCATCTATGGGTTAAATAGAAAAATGTGTTTATAAAAAGTGTATCCATTAAGAATTAATTCATTTCAAACCTTTGCCGTATTAATTAACCCACTGAGGTTGATATGTCGTAAAACAAAAACAAACAAACAAATTTTAACCTACGTTATTTAAGATTCAACAAAACTCTGAAAAAGGAATTAAACTTTTCATAAATTTGACTGTATTATTTGGGCTTATTTGTTATCTGTACAACGTTTTAGTCGATGTGCTCACTGGCCTTCTTCAGGCATTTCTTGTCGGACTTCTCGGGAACCTTCTTTTTGAACTCGGGAACCTTCTTGCCATAATCGGAAGCCATCACGGAACTTTGGACCCTTTATTCAATCCACGTGGGTATCGTGTTCTCATTCCGCCAAACATAGATGGGGTACATGTGTTAAGCTATGTTAATTATATTCAACATTACTCTGAAAAGGATTGAACCTGCATCCTAGAGATAACTTCACTTAGAATTGTCTTAGCCCAGTGTATTTATACACTAGGCTATGTGTTCAATTACCTGAAGAAGGCCGGAGGGCACATTGACCGAATCGTTGCACATATGACAATAGAGATGAGGGCAATAGTCAACGATATTGAGCTCAGTTTACTTATAGATATAGCAGCCATATATATATATATATATATAACTTTCAAAGAAAGAAAAACTTAACAAACCGTCATTTGATCATAATAAATTTATTTCGAGCAGAGACTCAAAAGAGTCTCATAAGAGACTGTTATATAGAATGTACAGTGAGATTTTTATGATCCCAAATACAATCATCCCTTACTTACCAGTCAATTCGTTTATTTTACCTTTTATATATATATATATATATATATATATATATACGATTAAAATCGAATGGTTTAAAAACTACCTACTTAAGTTTCTCGCAGTAGTGCGAATCTTCAGGGTCTTAATTGCGTAGTGGATTTAATTGTAACTGCGATATATATATATATATATATATATATATATATATATAAGTCGTGTGATTAATAGTTTAAACTATTTAAATGATAAAGTAAACATATTAAATAGCAGTGGTGGTCACCACTAGAATAGTTTTAATTAGTGCTCATCCTCCACATCCTATGGTGTGTGTGTGTGTGTGTTATATATATATATATATAGTGAGACCAAACTTGATTAATTCATTTAATGAATCATATTAAAAAGAACTCCATAGCCATTGGCTGGAGGCCACATGACCAGTAATATAATGTGATGGCCAACAGGAGGCGAGGTTAGTGAGAGCCTGTTACTGAGGGGCGGAAGTCGGGGTTTGATCAGCCTTGATTGGTCTCCTGGGGGAGGAAATCCGATGTTGAAAGACCCAGAAATTCCCAGTGATCTCAGGGATACAGCATTGCTGGGGACCCCTCCCTCAATCATCTAATAGATTATTTTGTGATATATATATATGTTTGTGTGTGTGTGTGTGTGTGTGTGTGTGTGTGACTTGATCTAGCATTAAATGACCTGAAAAGGGTTGATATGTCGTAAAACAGAACAAACCAACCAAACAATACATGTATAGTCACAGTAAAATGATTGACTGTGCTTTATTTTCTGGTTTTATTTTATCCTTCTGATCTTTAATGTACATTAATTGATATTCTAATGTTTTTACTTTGATTTTATTTCATTCCGTTTCTTGTTCCTTCCTTTTTTATGTCCATTAATTGCACAATAACTGAATTATCACTTTTTATATGCTGAATAAATTTGGATGAATTATCTGCCTTAAAGTGACTAATAATTGTAAAATTATGTTTATTGTACGTTCGTATTTACATTTTTGTGTAGTCGATCCTTCGGGATTTTTCTTTCTTTTGCACACGGTCCAATCGAATAAGAATACTTTTGAACTATTTGTCTACTTTAAGCTTCGATGAAAAAGAAAGAAACCAGAAATCCTCAAAGCCGGTGACAATTTTCGGATTATTCCTACTGTTAAAAAGGGCTGCCAAGTGAGGTGACTCTTAAGGGATTTTAATCTGTTATGTGTAACATGACAAGACTTTAACAGGTATTACCACTCCAGGTCAGAGTAGACGTGTAAGTAATGGTAATGAAGGTGTATTCCACACTCCCCAGAGGTCTGGAATTGGAACCTCACCACTAGATACAGTTTAACGCCATACATAGGACACTAACATCCTCAACCACTACTTTCCAGCACATATATGATAAAAGGGGTCGTGGGCTTGCCATAAGGGTATCAGGATTGGGACAATCATATAGCTGGTAGGGCTTGACATGACCAACTAATTGATCAGAGGGGGCCTCTCTGACTGCCCGTCTAGCTTAAGTATGGGCTAAAGTAGAGTGTTACTTGTCAGACTATTCTGCCACCAGGATTCCATCCTTAAGCATCATTGGCTGTGATCTTACTGTAAGCAAAGTATAAAAACTGGTGGTTACTTCCTTATAATTAAACAGAAAGACTACGATTTATAATAATAATAATAATAATAATAATAATAATAATAATAATAATAATAGAACTTTATTGAATGAAATGAGTTCTGAAGTAAATAGATAATAAACTTTGAAATTATAATAAAGGAATAGAAACTCCATCGGGTTGGACAGCCGGATCTCTCCACCAAAAAAAAAAAAAAACGTTATCCCAGTCCTGACCAAATCCTTGTCGCCTGCAACAATTTTTTCTAGCAGTCCTTCGCTAAAGCTCACTCGCCTCTTGTTCCCTGTCGCACATCAGTGCCCTCGTCAGCAAGACTGGAACGCAACCCCCGGTGTGTTAATGCAGGCCTTAAATAATCATACTAAAATTCCACATCCGGGTCAATCGCGCAGTGTAGTAATTTACATGCGCGCTAATTTACAAGCCACGACTCACGATCAGGAGGATGTGAGTTCAATCTCCCTAATCGCCTGTTACACTCGCCGCTAATCGCATTCTGCACGCCATGCATATTCTTGCACGCTTTGAGCTACCACGTGCGTGATTTCTCTCGCCACAGAAATATCCCATCGTACAGGTAAAAATACCAAGAAAATTTAGTACTACCGTGGGGTAAACTTGGTTGGCAAAAGGATAATGTTGCCCAGATGATGGTTAGTATATCCAATATATATATAATAAAAAAATTAAAAAACCGAAACGATCGAACGCAGACCGAACAATACAAAAAAAAAGACGTAAACATTTATTTTTAAAAGATATTGCTTGAGTGGAGTGGAGTTTTTAATTCAATATCAGAGGAGTAAAAAGAAATAAAATAATTTGAAATGGAAACTTAATTCTCTCCCCCTCAAATGAAATGTCACGGGCATCTATTAATTAATAATTAAATAATTATTTTGAATATTTTATACATAAATTTTACAAAAAATGGTAAGGGTATTTGCCTGCTCATCCCACTTATGAGGGCTGGACACAAGGTCTCGTTTTTACGTGGGCACATAAAAATTGCAACGATCTGGGAGGCATGGCCCCCCTGGATCGATGCTATTAATTGTACTTTACCGGTCCAGTGGCCGAAGCACACTGGACCCCCAGCCGAAGCCGGGTATAGAAGGTAAGGGTATTTGCCTGCTCATCCCACTTATGAGGGCTGGACACAAGGTCTCGTTTTTATGTGGGCACATAAAAATTGCATCGATCTAGGGGGATGGTCCCCCTGGAACAATGCCATTAATTGTACTTTACCGGTCCAGAGGCCGTAGCACACTGGACCCCCAGCCGAGGCCGGGTATAGAAGGTAAGGGTATTTGCCTGCTCATCCCACTTATGAGGGCTGGACACAAGGTCTCGTTTTTATGTGGGCACATAAAAATTGCAACGATCTGGGAGGCATGGCCCCCCTGGATCGATGCTATTAATTGTACTTTACCGGTCCAGAGGCCGAAGCACACTGGACCCCCAGCCGAGGCCGGGTATAGAAGGTAAGGGTATTTGCCTGCTCATCCCACTTATGAGGGCTGGACACAAGGTCTCGTTTTTACGTGGGCACATAAAAATTGCAACGATCTGGGAGGCATGGCCCCCTGGATCGATGCTATTAATTGTACTTCACCGGTCCAGTGGCCGAAGCACACTGGACCCCAGCCGAGGCCGGGTATAGAAGGTAAGGGTATTTGCCTGCTCATCCCACTTATGAGGGCTGGACACAAGGTCTCGTTTTTATGTGGGCACATAAAAATTGCATCGATCTAGGGGGATGGTCCCCCTGGAACAATGCCATTAATTGTACTTTACCGGTCCAGAGGCCGTAGCACACTGGACCCCAGCCGAGGCCGGGTATAGAAGGTAAGGGTATTTGCCTGCTCATCCCACTTATGAGGGCTGGACACAAGGTTTCGTTTTTACGTTGGCACATAAAAATTGCAAGGATCTGGGGGGGGGATGCCCCACCCTGGATCGATGCATTAACTGTACTTCACCGGTCCAGAGGCCGAAGCACACTGGACCCCCAGCCGAGGCCGGGTACAGAAGGTAAGGGTATTTGCCTGCTCATCCCACTTATGAGGGCTGGACACAAGGTCTCGTTTTTACGTGGGCACATAAAAATTGCAATGATCAGGGGTTCATGGCCCCCTTGGATCGATGCTATTAATTGTACTTTACCGGTCCAGAGGCCGAAGCACACTGGACCCCCAGCCGAGGCCGGGTACAGAAGGTAAGGATATTTGCCTGCTCATCCCACTTATGAGGGCTGGACACAAGGTCTCGTTTTTACGTGGGCACATAAAAATTGCAAGGATCTGGGGGGATGGCCCCCCTGGATCGATGCCATTAACTGTACTTCACCGGTCCAGAGGCCGAAGCACACTGGACCCCCAGCCGAGGCCGGGTATAGAAGGTAAGAAGTGTCAAAGCATAGAATCTGGAACAGATACTACACTTTGATCCCCACCTATGCCCAAAAAATGGTAAGTATTTATTTGTAAACTTGTAGTTATGTACTTCATACTAAAAGAAAAGGCGAAAGTAAAAAAAATATTTGTTAGATTGATTACAAATTTCGAAAATAATTTTGGGACCGATGTTTGCACAGTTATATGGTTTCAAGTATTCCTACCCAAAACAAAAAAAAATGTGCTCGTCCTATCGGTTGGAGGTGTAGAATCCGCCAACTGTATCTCTGTTGTAAGACGTCCACCGCCAACATCGTTTTGGCTGTGGGTGGTGACCCGTGATGCTTAAGGACGCAATCCTGGTGTCTGAGCAGTCCATGGCATTTAACACTCTACTTCGGCCCTGACTTGGGCAAGACGGGCAATCGTCGAGAACCTCCTCTGATCAATCGCCTGGTCTCATCAATCCCTAGCACATATATGATTCTCCCAAACGTATAGCTCTCATGGCAAACCCCTAACTCTTTAATCATATATATATTTACTAACCTCTCCGCACGATCAGGATGCTGTCGCAAGGTCAATTTCTTAAGCAGAGTTTAACAGGTTTGAATTCAGAGTTTTCCTTCTCCTAGACTGGTTACATATATATCATAAAATACTTCTTTTAGATGAATGAGGGGGCAGTCAGCGATATTATATTCCTGAGGTCAATGGAAATTTCTGATCTTTCAACATCGGATTTCCTCCCCTTGGAGACCCAATCGGGGCTGATCAGACCCCGATTCACACCCCACCACCCACCCCGCTTTAACAACAGGCTTTCACTAACCTCGCTTATATATATGTTGGCATCTTTCCGTCTGCGAAAGACGATGGAGTAGTGTCCAAATAGATTTTTTTTTTAACTACGTAGTTCAATATATATATATATATATATATATATATATATATATATAGTTTGAAGCATCACAGGTCACCACCCAAGACCAACAAGTGGTCCCATTGGAGGGGGAGACATACACACAACTTGCAGCTGCGTGTATATGAGAGCAGGGGAGTAGCTGTGTGCGTGTGGAATCTTCTGCACGTGTACTAATGTGTGAGTGGTGCCCAATCGAGTAGCAAACTAATATATCCGGGTATTTTCAAAAGTGTTTTGGACGGGTTGGTGGCCGACACGGGGCTCATTGGGAGTGCCCTTCCACCCACGACACGAAAAGCATTTCCGATATTATCTGTGGCAATAATTTTGCTACACAAAGACAGCCATTGTTTTTTGTTTCTTATTTATTGGAATTTCCGAGAATAAATGACATTCCTCTTTTCATGTTAATTCACTAAGAAATACGTATTTCAAACTAATATATATATATATATATATATATATATATATATATATATATATATATATATATATATAGTTTGAAATACGTGTGTATATATATATATATACATATATAGTTTGAAATACGTGTGTGTATATATATATATATATATATATATATATATGGGCCGGGTTATATACATATATAGTTTGAAATACGTGTGTATATATATATATATATATATATATATATATATATATATATATATATATATATATATGGACCGGGTTAGCTCAGTTAGCTTAGAGCAAACTAGACTAGAAATCGCAAGGTTCTTAGTGTGTGTGTGTGTGTGTGTGTGTGTGTGTGTGTGTGTGTGTATAGGCGAGATTAGTGAAAGCCTGTTGCTGAGGCGGTGGGGAATCGGGGTCAATGCAATGTCTTTTTAACGTAGGGGTTTTAATGGGGTGTCATGCGGGATTAATTACATGGATATTTTTGACTGCGGCCCTGTACATCAGTGGTCCTCAAACAGTGCGCCCGGGCGCACTGGTGCGCCCCAGAGTTTTTTCAGGTGCACTCCGTAGTATTCCTGAAAAGTCTATCCAGATATGAAAAGCAAATGTATACTAAGTTACTATATTATACCATTTCTTTACGAACACTGCTTGTTTCGTTGCGACATTATTTTGATATTTATAAGTTACTTTTCTTGCAACTAAATAAAAACACAGGTTTTAAACAATTTTATTGAGAAAAATTATTTTATTGCAATTTTCCACCTCATATTTATGTGAACTGGGATTTTCAACACTCGCAACAATTAAGTGTAAAAAGAGAGGAACTCTTCAATGCATTGATGAGGAAATGAGAGTTTATTTCAAACATAAGACCAAACATTGAAGAAATTGCAAGGTCTCATCAAGCTCATGTTTCTCATTAACACAGGAATTAATAAACTTCATAGAGGTACATTAAGTTTGCTTTTGTTAAATGTGTTTTTTTTTATATATTAAAATTTACTTAATAACATATTAGTCCTATTTTGTATACAGTGCGCTAACAAGTATCTGTAGTACTGTAAATGTGCCCAGACTGTATAAAGTTTGAGAACCACTGCTGTACATATATATAGGAGGAAGGTATGTCAGAAATGTTCCAAGACTGGTGTCACAAAATATCTTATTTCAAATCCAAACTACAAGTTATCCCCTTCAAAGTAACCCCCCTGAAGTCTAATGCACTTTCCCATCCTTCTCTGCCACGCTTGCATGCACTCCTCGAAGGATTCTTCCGGGATTCTCCGTAGCTCTGTCGTCAAGGCCTTTTTGATGTCATGCACATCCTCAAAACGGGTTCCCTTGGTGACCCCCTTGAGGGGAAAAGGAAAAAAATCACATAGTCGGGCAAGTGGGGAGGTTACTCAGTACAGTGATGTTCTTCTAGGCCAGGAACTCTCAGATACTCAGGGCAGTGTGTGCAGGTGCGTTGTCATGGTGAAGCACCCACGAGTTCTCCTGCCACATCTTTCGCCTCTTCTCGCGCACTGAACGAAGCAAACACCGCAGTATCTCTTTGTAGACGCGCTGGTTGATCGATGCCCCTCACATCGAACTTTTCTGACATACCTCGTATGTATATATGTATACTCATATCTACATATGAACAAACCCACATGCCTATGCACACTGCAATATATACTTACTCTAGTCTATTGATAATAGAGATTCGGTCACTATTTGTCTGTAACCAAAACTACGTCACATTACCCAAATTCGTCATAACATAGAATAGATACACTCAAAATTAGACGATCCTCAGTATATTTTTTAACACTGATTATGTCCGCTTTTCATTACGAGTTTAAATTCATCGACAGTTTCGTTAATTATACTCACCCCTCTGCTTAAACATAAACTCAGTAACAAAAATACCCTTACGCCCTCTAACGACAGTTTCATCAATCATGCTTACCTCCACTGCTTCTTTTCTTCAGATTCAATGACACAGGGTTTTAAAAATATAAAAAGTTAACTAGAAGCCGCCACCCGGCATCGCCAGGGTAGAAGGGGGATTTTTTTTAAATTTATTCCCGAAGATCCATTATTTCTGAATCGTCAGTTGAATCCTCGTAGGATTCCCCATTTAAATCCCTATGTAAAACAAAATAGACCTTGCATTGATCCAGCTACTCTAAAAATAAATGTTAATGTCTACTATCTAAAATATTAAATGAAAAAATCCATGCTGTTATCATTCAAATTTTATCTTTTTAATTATCTTCACGAGTATTAATTAAATCTTTATTATTTTTGCTCAAAAATTAAGCCCTGGTGATATTTAATGTGTATATATATATATTTACTCTGTCGTTAATTGTTTTATTTTCGAAGTTTCCTGTGGACATACACACAACTGCCCTTAATATATGTATTAGAAGCGGCTACCCGGCGTTGCCTGGGTATTGAGGGGGGGGGGGAATAGTCTCACAAATCCATTATTATTGAATCGCGAGTTGGATCCTCGTAGCATGTACCATTAAAATCCATATGTAAAAACAAAAGACGTTGCGTTGAAGTTAAATTTAATATTTGCAATAAAATTATTAATTTATATTGATAAGATTACAATATAATATTCTTTCTTTGACTGCTTTCTCTTGTAAAATATATAACTTTTTGAATTTAACACCTGTACCTTTTGAAGCCACCCCCCCCCCAACTTCTGGCTATTTATTGACCTAACTTTTCATGCACACAGGCACCTGAATCAAGCCATGCAGCTGCATAAATCCTAGGACTTGTTTTTTGCATTCCACAGGATGCGAGTTCGATCCAGGCAGGCAAGACACAATTATATAGGTACAGCAGTGTTATTTCTACTACACCTTTGTAAAACATTCATTTTTTCATTCAAATTTTTTTGTTCGACTTCTGGGTTGTTCGAGAACCGACGTTCCACTGTACTTCCACTTTATTTTACAGGGAATTAAAAAGCAAAAACAATAAAAATCTAAAAACTACCAAAGTAAATAAGAAAGGTTCGCACTTACTTTTTCTTTACAGGCTTTTCAAATGTCTCCATTGAGCAAGCCACAAGTGGACGAGGTACTTGGTAGGATGTTGCAAATTGGACAGCATTTAACGAAGACCATCTAAAGACCAACTGGAGACAGAAAAAAATGTTCTTTTTGATTCATAGTAATTTCTAGAGTGTATCACTCATAAATATTTGAACAAACAAAGATTGTTGCTTGGTTGTATTTTAAGGCATGTCAACGCTTATGCTAAAGATTGCAGGGTCCATTAGGAATTTTTATGAGGCATCCAGCAAGAATCGAACTCACTATCTAGTAATAATGGATCTGCAAGACTAGCTTGCTAACCATTACACTACAACGGGACATTTAACGCCCCTCCAAAGGAAGACCTGAAAAATATTTGAATTAATTTGAATTTAAGAGTTTTTATTAAAAAGAAAACATGGTTAATTCCTATAAGTCTAACATGATCAAAGGGGAACCACTCTTGACTGATGAATTATTTATTTATTTATTGATCTACTAGGAAAAAAGAACTGGGTTAGGGTTAGGGTTCGGGTTAGGGTTTAGGGTTAGGGTTTAAGGTTAGTTTAATGGGAAAATAAATAAATAATTTATCAGTCAAGAGTGGTTCCCTTTTGATCATGTTAGACTTATAGGAAATAGCCGAAAACGTTTATTTGAATTTTGAGAGCAAAACTATTTTTATGTCTATTATAAAAAAAAATATAACATTTCAAATATCTGTTCATATTTTTTTTACGAAAGAGTGGCAAAGATTACTGTTTTGGTTTTTGTTTTGTTTTACGGCATATCAACCTCAGTGGGTTATTTAATGCTGATAAAGTTTTGAAATAAAGTAATTCTTAATGGATACTCAATTTTTTTATTATAAATACATTTTCTAGTTAACCCATAGATAGGCCCCTAACAGGTACTTCCACTCCGGGTTAGAGTGGACCAGGGAGCAATGGTCATGAAGGGGTGCTGATTTTAGTCCCTTCATATCTATCAATCTATCTATCTCAGTCTCTTCATATCTATCATTCTATCTATCTCAGTCTCTTCATATCTATTAATCTATTTCTGTCTCTTCATATCTATCAATCTATCTATGTCAATGTCTTCGTATCTATCTATATATCTATCTATTTCAGTCCCTTTATATATATCAATCTATCTATATCAGTCTCTTGATATCTATCAATCTATCTATTCTAGACTTCATATTTATCAATCTATCTCACTCTCTTCATACCTATATATCTATAACTATCTTGTTCTTTTTCATATCTATCTATCTATTTTAGTCACTTCATATCTATCAATCTATCTATCACTCGAGTTGTCAAAATATAGCAAAACTTTTGACTCAGCCTAGTAGATATACGAACAGCCTTTTCTATATTCCACACGATCGCTCTAGATAGCAAAATAGAACGCGTTAGACACTTTGGCCGTAAAAATCAAACGACATGACAGATATTAGAAAGGCTGACACTAACAATCCGCATTCCAGATATTTTAAATTCTCTGCATATTTTAAATACACAGGAAGAAGCAGCATTTTGTTTTTGTTTAATGAAATATGTCTTCGGTGTCATTTACCTAGATAAGAAAGAAATCTTTCCACGTCACTTTGACGGCTCAATAGACAAACAGCAGGATATATATATATATATATATATATATATATATATATATATATATATAATGTGTGTGTGTGTGTGTGTGTTTATACACACACACAGATATAGGTTTCAACAGATTGAGTTACAGAGATAGGTAGTGAGAGATTGAACTAATATATATATATATATATATATATATATATATATATATATATATATATATGTGTGTGTGTGTGTGTGTGTGTGTGTGTTTATATATATATATATATATATATATATATATATATATATATATATATATATATATATATTATATATATATATATATATATATATATATATATATTAAAGGGCCAGTTTAACTCAGTCGGTAGAGCGTTCGGCTAGAAACCACAAGGTTCCTAGTTCGATACCGGTCCTCGCCAACTCAGCGTATGAGTAGCACAGGGATCTGTGCAGTAAAGTAAGGAGCTGATGGTGAGTGTGGTGCTCCACCTCAGATGCTAAAAACAATCTCCTTGGTCTAGCGCTATTGAAAAGGGGATAGACTCCCTCGCTGACTGGCTGATACCAACTTTAGGCCGCCCCGACGACTTTACTTTATATAAATATATATATATATATATATATAATATATATATATATATATTGAGAGAGACATTTGAATAGATTGGCATATGTAGATAGATAGATACACACACACACATATATATATATACGTCGGGGTGTCCTAATTATTATATATATATATATATATATATATATATATATATATGTGTGTGTGTGTGTGTGTGTGTGTGTGTGTGTGTGTGTGTGTGTATGTGTGTGTGTGTGTGTGTGTGTGTGTGTACGTATGTATGTTATGTATCAACTTTGTTCTTGTGAACGTTGTTTTGTTTGGGTTTTTTTTGTATTTTGAAGCATTGGAAAAAAAAGAACAAAAACAGAATTTTCATATTCAACTGTTGTTCTGTCCCTGGTTCGATCAATTCCGATATTTCAGGTGAACATTCACCCTTTTTCAAGGTATAGGAAATAGAGACTATCTGGAGAAAAATTAAATACTGTATATGAAAGAAAAAAATGAATGAAGTGAAAGTATTTGGCGTTTTTTAGCCGTTATTTTTCTTTCGAAATTCTGTGACGTAATTCATCCGAAATCGATCATGGTAATCGTTCGAAATTCGGCATGACTTTGATCGTGAAAGTTATGCACAACTTAAAGAAAATCAAAGAATAGCCTAAAAAAAAAAAGATGGAAAAAATAAAAATATGTCGTGGTCTAGGCCGAAATACGTATTTGCGTGGATTTTCTGCATATATATATATATATATATTATATATATGAATACTAGAAAAAAACATGACCCGGTTGGATTGAAAGAAAATCACAGGATTTCGTCAATTTGAAGTTTTCCAAAACTGTCCAAATAAGTTGGATTTTATTGAGAATAGACACAAAAAAATGAGGGTTGTACATTTTTGCAACTTTTCTAATTTACTTACGTCAGTTTTACGCATGTAAATGCTTAGATTTGTCCATCCATAACGGCGAATAATTTTCATTTATTAACCATTTTTTTTTATTTTTTTAAATTTTTTAGAAATAAAAAATTATTCTATTTTATATAAAAAAATTTTTTTATTGAATTATAAATAGCATTTTTAATAAAATAAAATAAGAATATATTTTTTAAATTTTTAAAAATAACTAATTTTTGAGTAAAATATTTTAAAAATTAACTTTTTCATTGAAAAAAAGAAAAAATATTAAAAATAATCCATTTTTAGAAAAATTTCTTTTTTGTTTTTTGGGCTAAGTAAAATTAAAATTTAAAATATAAAAAACTAAGAAATATAGTTTTTCTATTCTTAAATTCCCTTGAAAAAAAGCAATAAATTTAAAAATTAAATAATGAAGAATTTTTATTTATTAGAAAATTTTTATATTCAAAAAACATGTAAAAAAGTAAAGAAAATTTTATTTCATTTTTATTTGTTTTCTATATATAAAAAAAATTTAATAAAATATCAAAAAGTTACTTTTTTCTGTCTATCCTATTTTATGATATTAGTTATTGTATTATAAAGAAAAAAAATTACAAATTTTCGTTTTTTTCATCGGTATTTAGATCCCAAAAAAGTGTTTATTTCTGTTAAATTTTGTCAGATTAAATAAAAACTTGACCCTTAAAAACACGGTTGCATTGTGTGTTTCCGTGGCTATTAAGTCACTTCTGATTAGAAGTTACTGAGGACAACTTCTGTCAGGGTTCGAATCACCAAGGAGGCACTGTATTTTATTTATTTTTTAAATAAATGTTCCTTGTAGAAAATGAAATCTCAAAATGTAAAATCAAAATCTACAAGACATTCTTTTTTTTTCTAGTGTATGATTTTGGAAAAAATTTTTAACTGCAAATATTAAAGTAATTATAAATAAATATTTTTTTTTTACTTTTTTAAATGCGATATTTATTCATAAAATAAAATAAGAATATCGTTATTTTTACGTGAGATTTTGGTAGAAAATAACTACATTAAATCTTAGAATGAAATGTAAAACATGAAAAAAATCGTAAAATTAAATGTCAAAAAAATATTAAAGCCTAATTTTTTATAATGAAAGATTTTGGTAGAAAATAAACATTCAAAATTGTAAAATCTAAAGTAAAAAAAGGAAAAAAAACATTTTTTGATGTGCGTTTTGGAAGTAAATGTGTATTAAAATCTTCAAATTATAGTAAAAAATCTTCAACGAAATATATGTTCCTATGTCTTAAATAATCCGTGCTTGAAAAGAAAGCAATAAATTGTAAAAATCATAAATAACATCGAAGAATTTTTATACTGCAATTATATTAGAAAATAAATATATTCAAAAAACATGTAAAAAAGTAAAGAAAAGATTTTATTTCATTTTTATGTGTTTTCTATATATAAAAAAAAATTTAATAAAATATCAAAAAGTTACTTTTTTCTGTCTATCGCTATTTTATGATATTAGTTATTGTATTATAAAAGAAAAAAAATTACAAATTTTCGTTTTTTTCATCGGTATTTTAGATCCCAAAAAAGTGTTTATTTCTGTTAAAATTTTGCCTGATTAAATAAAAACTTGACCCTTAAAACACGGTTGACATTGTGTGTTTCCGTGGCTACGTGGTAAGTCACTCGAACATCTGATTAGAAGCAAATTACTGTGGACAACTTCTGTCAGGGTTCGAATCACCAAGGAGGCACTGTATTTTATTTTATTTTTTAAATAAATGTTCCTTGTAGAAAATGAAATCTCAAAATCGTAAAATCAAAATCTACAAGACATTCTTTTTTTTTCTAGTGTATGATTTTGGAAAAAATTTTTAACTGCAAATATTAAAGTAATTATAAATAAATGCGTCGTCGGATTTTTTTTTTACTTTTTAAATGCGATATTTATTCATAAAATAAAATAAGAATATCGTTATTTTTTACGTGAGATTTTGGTAGAAAATAACTACATTAAATCTTAGAATGAAATGTAAAAAAAGATATTTAAAGCGTAAAAATTAATACGAATAATTTTGTCATGTTGTAAAAAATCGTAAAATTAAATGTCAAAAAAATATTAAAGCCTAATTTTTTATAATGAAAGATTTTGGTAGAAAATAAACATTCAAAATTGTAAAATCTAAAGTAAAAAAAGGAAAAAAACATTTTTTGATGTGCGTTTTGGAAGTAAATGTGTATTAAAAATCTTCAAATTGATAGTAAAAAATCTTCAACGAAATATATGTTTTTCCTATGTCTTAAATAATCCGTGCTTGAAAAGAAAGCAATAAATTGTAAAAATCATAAATAACATCGAAGAATTTTTATACGTGCAATTATATTAGAAAATACGTCTTGAATATATTCAAAAAACATGTAAAAAAGTAAAGAAAAAGATTTTATTTCATTTTTATTTTTTTTCTATGTTTAAAAAAAAACATTTAATAAAATATCAAAAAGTTACTTTTTTCTGTCTATCGCCTATTTTATGATATTAGTTATTGTATTATAAAAGAAAAAAAATTACAAATTTTCGTTTTCTTCATCGGTATTTTAGATCCCAAAAAAGTGTTTATTTCTGTTAAAATTTTGCCTGATTAAATAAAAACTTGACCCTTAAAAACACGGTTGACATTGTGTGTTTCCGTGGCTACGTGGTAAGTCACTCGAACATCTGATTAGAAGCAAATTTACTGTGGACAACTTCTGTCAGGGTTCGAATCACCAAGGAGGCACTGTATTTTATTTTATTTTTTAAATAAATGTTCCTTGTAGAAAATGAAATCTCAAAATCGTAAAATCAAAATCTACAAGACATTCTTTTTTTTTCTAGTGTATGATTTTGGAAAAAATTTTTAACTGCAAATATTAAAGTAATTATAAATAAATGCGTCGTCGGATTTTTTTTTTACTTTTTAAATGCGATATTTATTCATAAAATAAAATAAGAATATCGTTATTTTTTACGTGAGATTTTGGTAGAAAATAACTACATTAAATCTTAGAATGAAATGTAAAAAAAGATATTTAAAGCGTAAAAATTAATACGAATAATTTTGTCATGTTGTAAAAAATCGTAAAATTAAATGTCAAAAAAATATTAAAGCCTAATTTTTTATAATGAAAGATTTTGGTAGAAAATAAACATTCAAAATTGTAAAATCTAAAGTAAAAAAAGGAAAAAAAACATTTTTTGATGTGCGTTTTGGAAGTAAATGTGTATTAAAAATCTTCAAATTGATAGTAAAAAATCTTCAACGAAATATATGTTTTTCCTATGTCTTAAATAATCCGTGCTTGAAAAGAAAGCAATAAATTGTAAAAATCATAAATAACATCGAAGAATTTTTATACGTGCAATTATATTAGAAAATACGTCTTGAATATATTCAAAAAACATGTAAAAAAGTAAAGAAAAAGATTTTATTTCATTTTTATTTTTTTTCTATGTTTAAAAAAACATTTAATAAAATATCAAAAAATTACTTTTTTCTGTCTATCGCCTATTTTATGATATTAGTTATTGTATTATAAAAGAAAAAAAATTACAAATTTTCGTTTTCTTCATCGGTATTTTAGATCCCAAAAAAGTGTTTATTTCTGTTAAAATTTTGCCTGATTAAATAAAAACTTGACCCTTAAAAAACACGGTTGACATTGTGTGTTTCCGTGGCTACGTGGTAAGTCACTCGAACATCTGATTAGAAGCAATTACTGTGGACAACTTCTGTCAGGGTTCGAATCACCAAGGAGGCACTGTATTTTATTTTATTTTTTAAATAAATGTTCCTTGTAGAAAATGAAATCTCAAATCGTAAAATCAAAATCTACAAGACATTCTTTTTTTTTCTAGTGTATGATTTTGGAAAAAATTTTTAACTGCAAATATTAAAGTAATTATAAATAAATGCGTCGTCGGATTTTTTTTTTACTTTTTAAATGCGATATTTATTCATAAAATAAATAAGAATATCGTTATTTTTTACGTGAGATTTTGGTAGAAAATAACTACATTAAATCTTAGAATGAAATGTAAAAAAAAGATATTTAAAGCGTAAAAATTAATACGAATAATTTTGTCATGTTGTAAAAAATCGTAAAATTAAATGTCAAAAAAATATTAAAGCCTAATTTTTTATAATGAAAGATTTTGGTAGAAAATAAACATTCAAAATTGTAAAATCTAAAGTAAAAAAAGGAAAAAAAACATTTTTTGATGTGCGTTTTGGAAGTAAATGTGTATTAAAAAATCTTCAAATTGATAGTAAAAAATCTTCAACGAAATATATGTTTTTCCTATGTCTTAAATAATCCGTGCTTGAAAAGAAAGCAATAAATTGTAAAAATCATAAATAACATCGAAGAATTTTTATACGTGCAATTATATTAGAAAATACGTCTTGAATATATTCAAAAAACATGTAAAAAGTAAAGAAAAAGATTTTATTTCATTTTTATTTTTTTTCTATGTTTAAAAAAAAAACATTTAATAAAATATCAAAAAGTTACTTTTTTCTGTCTATCGCCTATTTTATGATATTAGTTATTGTATTATAAAAGAAAAAAAATTACAAATTTTCGTTTTTCATCGGTATTTTAGATCCAAAAAAGTGTTTATTTCTGTTAAAATTTTGCCTGATTAAATAAAAACTTGACCCTTAAAAACACGGTTGACATTGTGTGTTTCCGTGGCTACGTGGTAAGTCACTCGAACATCTGATTAGAAGCAATTACTGTGGACAACTTCTGTCAGGGTTCGAATCACCAAGGAGGCACTGTATTTTATTTTATTTTTTAAATAAATGTTCCTTGTAGAAAATGAAATCTCAAAATCGTAAAATCAAAATCTACAAGACATTCTTTTTTTTCTAGTGTATGATTTTGGATAAAATTTTTAACTGCAAATATTAAAGTAATTATAAATAAATGCGTCGTCGGATTTTTTTTTTACTTTTTAAATGCGATATTTATTCATAAAATAAAATAAGAATATCGTTATTTTTTACGTGAGATTTTGGTAGAAAATAACTACATTAAATCTTAGAATGAAATGTAAAAAAAGATATTTAAAGCGTAAAAATTAATACGAATAATTTTGTCATGTTGTAAAAATCGTAAAATTAAATGTCAAAAAAATAAAAGCCTAATTTTTTATAATGAAAGATTTTGGTAGAAAATAAACATTCAAAATTGTAAAATCTAAAGTAAAAAAAGGAAAAAAACATTTTTTGATGTGCGTTTTGGAAGTAAATGTGTATTAAAAATCTTCAAATTGATAGTAAAAAATCTTCAACGAAATATATGTTTTTCCTATGTCTTAAATAATCCGTGCTTGAAAAGAAAGCAATAAATTGTAAAATCATAAATAACATCGAAGAATTTTTATACGTGCAATTATATTAGAAAATACGTCTTGAATATATTCAAAAAACATGTAAAAAAGTAAAGAAAAAGATTTTATTTCATTTTTATTTTTTTTCTATGTTTAAAAAAAACATTTAATAAAATATCAAAAAATTACTTTTTTCTGTCTATCGCCTATTTTATGATATTAGTTATTGTATTATAAAAGAAAAAAATTACAAATTTTCGTTTTCTTCATCGGTATTTTAGATCCCAAAAAAGTGTTTATTTCTGTTAAAATTTTGCCTGATTAAATAAAAACTTGACCCTTAAAAACACGGTTGACATTGTGTGTTTCCGTGGCTACGTGGTAAGTCACTCGAACATCTGATTAGAAGCAAATTACTGTGGACAACTTCTGTCAGGGTTCGAATCACCAAGGAGGCACTGTATTTTATTTTATTTTTTAAATAAATGTTCCTTGTAGAAAATGAAATCTCAAAATCGTAAAATCAAAATCTACAAGACATTCTTTTTTTTTCTAGTGTATGATTTTGGAAAAAATTTTTAACTGCAAATATTAAAGTAATTATAAATAAATGCGTCGTCGGATTTTTTTTTTTTTTTTAAATGCGATATTTATTCATAAAATAAAATAAGAATATCGTTATTTTTTACGTGAGATTTTGGTAGAAAAATAACTACATTAAATCTTAGAATGAAATGTAAAAAAAGATATTTAAAGCGTAAAAATTAATACGAATAATTTTGTCATGTTGTAAAAAATCGTAAAATTAAATGTCAAAAAAATATTAAAGCCTAATTTTTTATAATGAAAGATTTTGGTAGAAAATAAACATTCAAAATTGTAAAATCTAAAGTAAAAAAGGAAAAAAAACATTTTTTGATGTGCGTTTTGGAAGTAAATGTGTATTAAAAAATCTTCAAATTGATAGTAAAAAATCTTCAACGAAATATATGTTTTTCCTATGTCTTAAATAATCCGTGCTTGAAAAGAAAGCAATAAATTGTAAAAATCATAAATAACATCGAAGAATTTTATACGTGCAATTATATTAGAAAATACGTCTTGAATATATTCAAAAAACATGTAAAAAAGTAAAGAAAAAGATTTTATTTCATTTTTATTTTTTTTCTATGTTTAAAAAAAAATTTAATAAAATATCAAAAAGTTACTTTTTTCTGTCTATCGCCTATTTTATGATATTAGTTATTGTATTATAAAAGAAAAAAAAATTACAAATTTTCGTTTTCTTCATCGGTATTTTAGATCCCAAAAAAGTGTTTATTTCTGTTAAAATTTTGCCTGATTAAATAAAAACTTGACCCTTAAAAACACGGTTGACATTGTGTGTTTCCGTGGCTACGTGGTAAGTCACTCGAACATCTGATTAGAAGCAAATTACTGTGGACAACTTCTGTCAGGGTTCGAATCACCAAGGAGGCACTGTATTTTATTTTATTTTTTAAATAAATGTTCCTTGTAGAAAATGAAATCTCAAAATCGTAAAATCAAAATCTACAAGACATTCTTTTTTTTTCTAGTGTATGATTTTGGAAAAATTTTTAACTGCAAATATTAAAGTAATTATAAATAAATGCGTCGTCGGATTTTTTTTTTACTTTTTAAATGCGATATTTATTCATAAAATAAAATAAGAATATCGTTATTTTTTACGTGAGATTTTGGTAGAAAATAACTACATTAAATCTTAGAATGAAATGTAAAAAAGATATTTAAAGCGTAAAATTAATACGAATAATTTTGTCATGTTGTAAAAAATCGTAAAATTAAATGTCAAAAAATATTAAAGCCTAATTTTTTATAATGAAAGATTTTGGTAGAAATAAACATTCAAAATTGTAAAATCTAAAGTAAAAAAAGGAAAAAAAACATTTTTTTGATGTGCGTTTTGGAAGTAAATGTGTATTAAAAATCTTCAAATTGATAGTAAAAAATCTTCAACGAAATATATGTTTTTCCTATGTCTTAAATAATCCGTGCTTGAAAAGAAAGCAATAAATTGTAAAAATCATAAATAACATCGAAGAATTTTTATACGTGCAATTATATTAGAAATACGTCTTGAATATATTCAAAAAACATGTAAAAAAGTAAAGAAAAGATTTTATTTCATTTTTATTTTTTTCTATGTAAAAAAAAATTTAATAAAATATCAAAAAGTTACTTTTTTCTGTCTATCGCCTATTTTATGATATTAGTTATTGTATTATAAAAGAAAAAAAATTACAAATTTTCGTTTTTTCATCGGTATTTTAGATCCCAAAAAAGTGTTTATTTCTGTTAAAATTCCTGATTAAATAAAACTTGACCCTTAAAAACACGGTTGACATTGTGTGTTTCCGTGGCTACGTGGCAAGTCAACTCGAACATCTGATTAGAAAAGATAAAATGCGCCAGCAAGCCCAGTTGTTTCTAAAAGATAAAATGGCCCAAGCACCTGTGCTTGTAAAAAAATTAAATGGGCCTAGCACCAGTTGTTTCTAAAAATTAAATGGCCCAAACACCAGTTGTTTCTAAAAGGTAAAAGGGCCCAAGCACCTGTTGCTTCTAAAAAAATTAAATGGCTCTAGTACCAGTTGTTTCCAAAAGATAAAATGACCCCAAGCACCAGTTTGTTTTCTAAAAAAAATAAATGGCCAAAGCACCAGTTGTTTTCTAAAAAAATTAAATGGCCCAAGCACCCAATTGTTTCTAAAAAAAGTAAATGGTACAAGCACCAGTTGTTTCTAAAAGATAAAATGCCCAAGCACCAGTTGTTTCTAAAAAAATTAAATGGCCCAAGTTACCAATTGTTTCTAAAAAAAGTAAATGGCACAAAAACCAGTTGTTTCTAAAAGATAAAATACCCAAGCACGCAGGTTTTGTTTCTAAAAAAATTAAATGGCACAAGCACCAGTTGTTTCTAAAAAAATAAATGGCCCAAGCACAATTGTTTCTAAAAAAATAAATGGTACAAGCACCAGTTGTTTCTAAAAGATAAAATGGCCCAAGCACCAGTTGTTTCTAAAAAATTAAATGGCCAAAGCACCAAGGTGTTTCTTTAAAAAATTAATGGCGAAGCACCAGTTACTTCTAAAAGATAAATGCCCAAACACAGTTGTTTCTAAAAAATTAAATGGCCGAAGCACCAGTTACTTCTAAAAAGATAAAACTGGCCCAACACCAGTTGTTTCTAAAAAATTAAATGGCCGAAGCACCAGTTACTTCTAAAAGATAAAATGGCCCAACGCACAGTTGTTTCTAAAAAATTAAATGGCCGAAGCCACCAGTTACTTCTNAAAAGATAAAATGGCCCAACCACCAGTTGTTTCTAAAAAATTTAATGCCCAAGCACCAATTGTTTCTAAAAAATTAAATGGCCGAAGCACCAGTTACTTCTAAAAGATAAAATGGCCCAAACACCAGTTGTTTCTAAAAAATTAAATGGCCGAAGCACCAGTTACTTCTAAAAGATAAAATGGCCCAAACACCAGTTGTTTTCTAAAAAATTAAATGGCCCAAGCACCAATTGTTTCTAAAAAATTAAATGGCCGAAGCACCAGTTACTTCTAAAAGAAAAATGGCCCAAGCACCAGGTTGTCTAAAAATTAAATGGCCCAAGCACCAATTGTTTCTAAAAAATTAAATGGCCGAAGCACCAGTTACTTCTAAAAGATAAAATGGCCCAAACACCAGTTGTTTCTAAAAAATTAAATGGCCGAAGCACCAGTTACTTCTAAAAGATAAAATGGCCCAAACACCAGTTGTTTCTAAAAAATTAAATGGCCGAACACAGTTACCTAAAAGATAAATGGCCCAAACCACCAAGTTGTTTCTAAAAAATTAAATGGCCGAAGCACCAGTTACTTCTAAAGATAAAATGGCCCAACCACCAGTTGTTTCTAAAAATAAATGGCCAAGCACCAATTGTTTCTAAAAAATTAAATGGCCGAAGCACCAGTTACTTCTAAAAGATAAAATGGCCCAAAACACCAGTTGTTTCTTAAAAAATTAAATGGCCGAAGCACCAGTTACTTCTAAAAGATAAAATGGCCCAACACCAGTTGTTCTAAAAAATTAAATGGCCAAGCACCAATTGTTTCTAAAAAATTAAATGGCCGAAGCACCAGTTACTTCTAAAAGATAAAATGGCCCAAACACCAGTTGTTTCTAAAAAATTAAATGGCCGAAGCACCAGTTACTTCTAAAAGATAAAATGGCCCAAGCACCAGTTGTTTCTAAAAAAATTAAATGGCCAAGCACCAATTGTTTCTAAAAAATTAAATGGCCGAAGCACCAGTTACTTCTAAAAGATAAAATGGCCCAAACACCAGTTGTTTCTAAAAATTAAATGGCCGAAGCACCAGTTACTTCTAAAAAGATTAAATGGCCCAACCACCAGTTGTTTCTAAAAAATTAAATGGCCGAAGCACCAGTTACTTCTAAAAGAAAAATGGCCCAAACACCAGTTGTTTCTAAAAAATTAAATGGCCGAAGCACCAGTTACTTCTAAAAGATAAAAAGGCCCAACCACCAGTTGTTTCTAAAAAATAAATGGCCGAAGCACCAGTTACTTCTAAAAGATAAAATGGCCCCAACACCAGTTGTTCTAAAAAATAAAATGGCCGAAGCACCAGTTACTTCTAAAAGATAAAATGGCCCAACCACCAGTTTTTCTAAAAAATTAAATGCCGAAGCACCAGTTACTTCTAAAAGATAAAATGGCCCAACCACCAGTTGTTTCTAAAAAATTAAATGGCCGAAGCACCAGTTACTTCTAAAAGATAAAATGCCCAACCACCAGTGTTTCTAAAAATTAAATGGCCGAAGCAATACTTCTAAAAGATAAAATGGCCCAAACACCAGTTGTTTCTAAAAAATTAAATGGCCGAAGCACCAGTTACTTCTAAAAGATAAAATGGCCCAAACACCAGTTGTTTCTAAAAAATTAAATGGCCGAAGCACCAGTTACTTCTAAAAATAAAATGGCCCAAACACCAGTTGTTTCTAAAAAATTAAAATGGCCGAAGCACCAGTTACTTCAAAAGATAAAATGGCCCAAACACCAGTTGTTTCTAAAAAATTAAATGGCCGAAGCACCAGTTACTTCTAAAAGATAAAATGGCCCAAACACCAGTTGTTTCTAAAAAATTAAATGGCCGAAGCACCAGTTACTTCTAAAAGATAAAAATGGCCCAACACCAGTTGTTTCTAAAAAATTAAATGGCCGAAGCACCAGTTACTTCTAAAAGATAAAATGGCCCAACCACCAGTTGTTTCTAAAAAATTAAATGGCCGAAGCACCAGTTACTTCTAAAAGATAAAATGGCCCAAACACCAGTTGTTTCTAAAAATAAAATGGCCCAAGCACCAGTTGTTCTAAAAAAAGTAAATGGCACAAGCACCAGTTGTTTCTAAAAAATTAAATGGCCCAAACACCAGTTGTTTTCTAAAAGATAAAATGGCCCAAGCACCAGTTGTTTCTAAAAAAAGTAAATGGCACAAGCACCAGTTGTTTCTAAAAAATAAATGGCCCAAGCACCAGTTGCTTCTAAAAGATAAAATGGCCCAAGCAGTAGTTGTTTCTGAAAAATTAAATGGTCCAAGCACCAGTTGCTTCTAAAAGATAAAATGGCCGAAGCACCAGTTACTTCTAAAAGATAAAATGGCCCAAGCACCAGTTGTTTTTAAAAGATAAAATGGCCCAAGCACCTGTTGCTTGTAAAAAAATTAAATTGCCCTAGCACCAGTTGTTTCTAAAAATTAAATGGCCCAACACCAGTTTCTAAAAGGTAAAATGGCCCAAGCACCTGTTGCTTCTAAAAAAAATTAAATGGCTCTAGTACCAGTTGTTTCCAAAAGATAAAATGACCCAAGCAGCAGTTGTTTCTAAAAAAAATTAAATGGCCAAAGCACCAGTTGTTTCTAAAAAAATTAAATGGGCCAAGCACCAATTGTTTCTAAAAAATTAAAAAGCACCAGTTTACTTTCCAGTTGTTTCTAAAAAATTAAAATGGCCGAAGCACCAGTTACTTCTAAAAGATAAATGGCCCAACACCAGTTGTAAGCACCAGTAAAATGGCCCAAACACCAGTGTTCTAAAAAATTAAATGGCCGAAGCACCAGTTACTTCTAAAAGATAAAATGGCCCAACCACCAGTTTTTCTAAAAAATTAAATGCCGAAGCACCAGTTACTTCTAAAAGATAAAAATGGCCCAACACCAGTTGTTTCTAAAAAATTAAATGGCCGAAGCACCAGTTACTTCTAAAAGATAAAATGGCCCAAACACCAGTTGTTTCTAAAAAATTAAAATGGCCGAAGCACCAGTTACTTCTAAAAGATAAAATGGCCCAACCACCAGTTGTTTCTAAAAAATTAAATGGCCGAAGCACCAGTTACTTCTAAAAGATAAAATGGCCCAAACACCAGTTGTTTCTAAAAAAATTAAATGGCCGAAGCACCAGTTACTTCTAAAAGATAAAATGGCCCAAACACCAGTTGTTTCTAAAAAATTAAATGGCCGAAGCACCAGTTACTTCTAAAAGATAAAATGGCCCAACACCAGTTGTTTCTAAAAAATTAAATGGCCGAAGCACCAGTTACTTCTAAAAGATAAAATGGCCCAAACACCAGTTGTTTCTAAAAAATTAAATGGCCGAAGCACCAGTTACTTCTAAAAGATAAATGGCCCAAAACACCAGTTGTTTCTAAAAAATTAAATGGCCGAAGCACCAGTTACTTCTAAAAGATAAAATGGCCCAAACACCAGTTGTTTCTAAAAAATTAAATGGCCGAAGCACCAGTTACTTCTAAAAGATAAAATGGCCCAAACCACCAGTTGTTTCTAAAAAATTTAAATGGCCGAAGCACCAGTTACTTCTAAAAGATAAAATGGCCCCAACACCAGTTGTTTCTAAAAGATAAAATGGCCCAAGCACCAGTTGTTTCTAAAAAAAGTAAATGGCACAAGCACCAGTTGTTTCTAAAAAAATTAAATGGCCCAAACACCAGTTGTTTCTAAAAGATAAAAGGCCCAAGCACCAGTTGTTTCTAAAAAAAGTAAATGGCACAAGCACCAGTGTTTCTAAAAAATTAAATGGCCCAAGCACCAGTTGCTTCTAAAAGATAAAATGGCCCAAGCAGTAGTTGTTTCTGAAAAATTAAATGGTCCAAGCACCAGTTGCTTCTAAAAGATAAAATGGCCGAAGCACCAGTTACTTCTAAAAGATAAAATGGCCCAAGCACCAGTTGTTTTTAAAAGATAAAATGGCCCAAGCACCTGTTGCTTGTAAAAAAATTAAATTGCCCTAGCACCAGTTGTTTCTAAAAAATTAAATGGCCCAAACACCAGTTGTTTCTAAAAGGTAAAATGGCCCAAGCACCTGTTGCTTCTAAAAAAAATTAAATGGCTCTAGTACCAGTTGTTTCCAAAAGATAAAATGACCCAAGCAGCAGTTGTTTCTAAAAAAAATTAAATGGCCAAAGCACCAGTTGTTTCTAAAAAAATAAATGGCCCAAGCACCAATTGTTTCTAAAAAAAGTAAATGGTACAAGCACCAGTTGTTTCTAAAAAAATTAAATGACCCAAGCACCAGTTGTTTCTAAAAAATTAAATGGCCCAAGCACCAGTTGCTTCTAAAAGATAAAATGGCCCAAACACAGTTGTTTCTAAAAAATTAAATGGCCGAAGCACCAGTTACTTCTAAAAGATAAAATGGCCCAAACACCAGTTGTTTCTAAAAAATTAAATGGCCGAAGCACCAGTTACTTCTAAAGATAAAATGGCCCAAACACCAGTTGTTTCTAAAAAATAAATGGCCGAAGCACCAGTAAAAGATAAAAAACCACCAGTTTGTTTCTAAAAAAATAAATGGCCGAAGCACCAGTTACTTCTAAAAGATAAAATGGCCCAAACACCAGTTGTTTCTAAAAGATAAAATGGCCCAAGCACCAGTTTCTAAAAAAAGTAAATGGCACAAGCACCAGTTGTTTCTAAAAAATTAAATGGCCCAAACACCAGTTGTTTCTAAAAGATAAAATGGCCCAAGCACCAGTTGTTTCTAAAAAAAGTAAATGGCACAAGCACCAGTTGTTTCTAAAAATTAAATGGCCCAAGCACCAGTTGCTTCTAAAAGATAAAATGGCCCAAGCAGTAGTTGTTTCTGAAAAATTAAATGGTCCAAGCACCAGTTGCTTCTAAAAGATAAAATGGCCGAAGCACCAGTTACTTCTAAAAGATAAAATGGCCCAAGCACCAGTTGTTTTTAAAAGATAAAATGCCCAAGCACCTGTTGCTTGTAAAAAAAATTAAATTGCCCTAGCACCAGTTGTTTCTAAAAAATTAAATGGCCCAAACACCAGTTGTTTCTAAAAGGTAAAATGGCCCAAGCACCTGTTGCTTCTAAAAAAATTAAATGGCTCTAGTACCAGTTGTTTCCAAAAGATAAATGACCCAAGCAGCAGTTGTTTCTAAAAAAAATTAAATGGCCAAAGCACCAGTTGTTTCTAAAAAAATTAAATGCCCAAGCACCAATTGTTTCTAAAAAAAGTAAATGGTACAAGCACCAGTTGTTTCTAAAAAAATTAAATGACCAAGCACCAGTTGTTTCTAAAAAATTAAATGGCCCAAGCACCAGTTGCTTCTAAAAGATAAAATGGCCCAAGCACAGTTGTTTCTGAAAAATTAAATGGTCCAAGCACCAGTTGCTTCTAAAAGATAAAATGGCCGAAGCACCAGTTACTTCTAAAAGATAAAATGGCCCAAGCACCAGTTGTTTCTAAAAAAATCAAATGGCCGAAGCACCAGTTGCTTCTAAAAGATAAAATGGCCCAACCACCAGTTGTTTATAAAAAATAAATGGCCCAAACACCAGTTGTTTCTAAAAGATAAAATGGCCCAAGCACCAGTGTTTCTAAAAAAATTAAATGGCCCGAGTACCAATTGTTTCTAAAAAAAAAGTAAATGGCACAAGCACCAGTTGTTTCTAAAAATTAAATGGCCCAAGCACCAATTGTTTCTAAAAATTAAATGGCCCAAGCACCAGTTGTTTCTGAAAAATTAAATGGTCCAAGCACCAGTTGTTTCTGAAAAATTAAATGGCCCAATATCCAGTTGTTTCTAAAAAATTAAATGTCCCAAGCACCAATTGTTTCTAAAAAATTAATTGGCCCAAGCACCAGTTGCTTCTAAAAGATGAAATGGCCCAAGCACCAGTTGCTTCTAAAAAAAATTAAATGGCCGAAGCACCAGTTGTTTCTAAAAAAAATTAAATGGCCCAAGCACCATTTGTTTCTAAAAAATTAAATGGCCCAACCACCAGTTGCTTCCAAAAGATAAAAATGACCCAAGCACCAGTTGTTTCTAAAAAAATTAAATGGCCAAAGCACCACTTGTTTCTAAAAAATCAAATGGCCCAAGCACCAGTTGTTACTAAAAAATTAATTGGCCCAAGCACCAGTTGTTACTAAAAAATTAAATGGACCAAGCATCAATTGTTTCTAAAGAAATTAAATGGCCCAAGCACATGTTGTTTCTAAAAAATTAAATCGCCCAAGCACCAGTTGTTTCTAAAAATTAAATGGCCGAACCACCAATTGTTTCTAAAAAAATTAAAAGGCTCAAACACCATTTTTTTCTAAAACATTAAATTACCCAAGCACCAGTTGTTTCTAAAAAATTAAATGGGCCCAACCACCAGTTGCTTCCAAAAGATAAAAATGACCCAAGCACCACTTGTTTCTAGAAAATTAAATGGCCCAAGCACCAATTGTTTCTAAAAAATTAAATGGCCCAAGCACCAGTTGTTTCTAAAAATTAAATGGACCAAGCATCAATTGTTTCTAAAAAAATAAATGGACCAACCACCAGTTGCTTCTAAAAAATTAAATGGCCCAAGCAGCAGTTGTAAATGGCCCAAGCACCAGTTGTTTCTAAAAAATTAAATGGCCCAAGCACCAGTTGTTTCTAAAAAAAATTAAATGTCCCAAGCACCAATTGGTTCTAAAAAATTAAATGGCCCAAGCAGCAGTTGTTTCTAAAAAATTAAATGGCCCAAGCACCAGTTGTTTCTAAAAAATTAAATGGCCCAAGCAGCAGTTGTTTCTAAAAAAATTGAATGGCCCAAGCACCAATTGTTTCTAAAAAATTAAATGGCCCAAGCACCATTTTTTTCTAAAAAAATTAAATGGCCCAAGCACCAGTTTTTTCTAAAAAATTAAATGGCCCAATCACCATTTTCTAAAAAAAATTAAATGGCTGTGCACCAGTTGCTTATATGCTATAGAACCACATCCTTATATGCTATAGAACCATTGTCATAAGAATTGATGAATCTAACACATCTGATTCTTTTAATAGCTTTTGTTTCAGGAAAAGGAATTAAATAAGCTGGACTTTATCATATCCCACGAAAATACATTTTTTTATTATGCATGTCCAATTTCTTTTTGATTTGCACATAATAAAAACAAATCGCACCAAAAATATGCATGTTACTTAAGTTTGGTTTTAAACCTGTGAAAGAGGTTTTTCTCTTGTTATTATTATAACAACAATTTCTAATATATGCCGCTGTGAGAATTGCATACACCCACAAATATTTTGGCAGTTTTGATTCAATAAGTAAGCATCTTGCCGTAGAAATTAGGGTCCTCCAAGATCGTTTGACGGTACCATTTTGATGGGGAGAATATGGGGCAGATTTTTCATGTCTAACCTTGTTTTCAATTAATAATTTATGAAAATTTCCACATATATATATATATATATATATATATATATATATATATTATGACGGAGAACGAAAAAGAGCAAGACATTGTCTTACCTGCCGGGATCGAAGCCCGTATGCAAAAAGATGCGATTTAGGCACTGGACGGACGCGAAGTGCCAGGATGTTTCGGTAAATACGTACATAAATAACATGTGAGTCAAGCGCTCGGCAGTCAGGAGTCAGCAGTAGCAGGTTGACTGACGCGAACGACCGAGTAAAGAAATGTGATTTTGAACTGCTAAAGATTATTTCGACTACGGTGACGGATTTTGCAGCTGCTAAACGAAAACGAAGAACATGTTGACCATGGGAAGGTTTGGCTTGCTGGAAGACTGTGGACTCGATTGTTTTTGCCCCCCCCCCCCCATCTCGGCGGGAGCTTGTTGATACGAACATCTATTTCCCCCATATATTCCACCCTTCTATATATATATATATATATATATATATATATATATATGTGTGTGTGTGTGTGTGTGTGTGTGTGTGTGTTTGTGTGTGTTTACATATAGTCGCGGAGCCTGCGAACGTTTTAAAAAGAAGAAATGAAATGACACAAACCGGTCAAAGGAAGACAAACGCCAAGTTTTAGGTTCAACAGTAACAAAATATTTATTTGCGTGTAGGGTACAGTGAAATATACAGCAATTAGATGTTCAGAAAGTTCGGATGTCTTCCGAGGCTACGTTGTCAGTATACGGGGTCCCGGAAGGCAAGATGGGTTAGTGCCGTCCGCTGTACGGATCTTCCACGAGTACTGCCAGGAAAATCACGCGGGGCAGAACGCCTCAGGACTGGAACGAATTAAATGGTGTTAACTGCTATTTGTCCTGAGGACAATTTGAGAATTTTATCTGAGGAATCGGGTGAAAATTTTATTATTCTATTTGAATTTATTGCAAAAAAAGCAATTTGAAGCTTCTTCGTTGTACTAAGTTATTTGCGAATTTGCAGAACTTTTTTAGTTTAATTGTCAAATAATTTTTCAGATAATTTGCTTTAAATTTTGGGTTATCTTTAAGTACCATTTGTAGAACACATATGTGGAATTCTGGGCCCCTATTAATAGCCACTTTTATTTTTGTTTAATGTGGATTTTTTAGTGGAATAGTTCCACTTTATTTGTTTAAAATGGCCCCTCCGTCTATTAGCTTTCTTATTAAAAAGAAAGGTGAAATTAAACACAAAATCAATATTATTTTGGAGCGAGTAAAGACGGACTTAGATATGCGCAACGGTGATTGCACAGTGTATAGAGATATTGTTGTAGAGAATTCAGGGGTATCGAAAGAGTCAAATGTTCTTATTGTAGATAAGTACTTGTTTAGGGCCTGCGATTTGCGAACTCTGGCCCAACTTGGAAAAAAAGTCGGGTTTTGAAGTTTCTATTGCAGAGAAACCGGAATATAAACCGAATTATGGGGAAATTGTAACCCAGAAGCCTGAAAAACCCTCCCCTTTCAATTGTAATTTTTGTAGCAGTAACTACCATTTCGTAGCCAACTGCCCGAGGTTCTATTCAGTCAGCAAATGCAAAGTTGTAAAGGTCCCGCACATGATTCTCATTGTTGCCCTGGAAAGGGAAATGAGTTGCAGGAACCGTGTATATTTTGTAATAGTCGTGCACATTCGAACGTGTTGTATCCATCCAAGAAGGATAACTCCCTAGCTTGGCTAAAGAGTTAGTTCCAGTACCGTGAATTTGAAAATAAAGCTGTTACTTGTTTTTACTCACATGTTCAGGATTTATCTAAACATAATATAATGGCGACGAGGAAGTTCAACCTGAATTAATTTCAAACTCCAACCTTATCTACGAGCTAGATGGTGATATGTTATCTGAATTACAATGAGTAACACTCGAACGACGTGTAAGGGTTAAGTACTAGCCATGTTTATTCTCTCTGTGGTTCTGTCCAGTTCAAGGGCAGTAACTCTTACAGGTTTGGATCCAATAATACAACATCCCCTCTTTTACAAAATAATTTTTTTTCCTTACAATTTTTAAAATTTTTTATTTTATTTGCATATAACACAATCAGTCAAAAAATATATATAATTGTTCAGTTGTGATCACATAGATTTTTCATTTTTGTCTGTGTGTGTGTGTCTGTGTGTGTCTGTGTGTCCATGAAGGGATTTTTCTTTTTGATAAGTTCACAAAAATAAGAAAAATGTTTTGTTTTGTTTTTTTAAATATTTTTTGTTTTTTTAGTCACAGTACCTTGCTGGTGGTTTTATTATCCGACCAGATTTGGTTGTTTTCTTCTCTGTTGTGTTGTATTGTGTCTGTGATTCATGTGGGACATGATGATTGCAAGTTTGTGATGGGGTATTTTTTGGTGTGTTGGTTTCCACTCTGGATGGTATAATCTCAGGTGGATCCCTATTTGCTGTAGATGGGTCTCCCTCAGGTGTCTTCGATTCCTGCGGAGGACCTGTCCAGATGGGGTTTCAATGATGTAGGACCTCGGCTCCGTGCATGTTTGTGTGACAACTGCAGGGTTCCATCTATTTGTGTCTTTGTCATACATCCTAACATGCTGTTCTATTTGGATGTCAGGTAGGTCTTTTGCATGCTGGTCGTAGTAAGCTTTTTGTTCAGCTTGTCGCTTGTATAAGCGAGCTGATATTTCTGCTTTGTTCGCACTGTTGTTAGTACATTTCATTGGAATGTTGCTTACTATTTTCCTGTTGAACAGCATTTCTCTAGGTGAGGGTATCGTGTGATCTATCGGAGTTGTCCTAAGGGATAGCAGTACCATGTCGATGTCACGGTTGCTTGACTTGGCTTTTTTGATGGCGGATTTAATCGACTGCACACAACGTTCCGCAAGTCCATTAGACTGTGGGTATCTCGGAGATGATGTGCGATGTACAAATCCCCATTCTTTCGTAAACTGCTTAAATGCAGCTGAGCTATAGTGTGCTCCGTTGTCGCTGATTACTCTCTCTCTCTCTCTCTCTCTCTCTCTCTCTCTCTCTCTCTCTCTCTCTCTCTCTCTCTCTCTCTCTCTCTCTCTCTCTGGAGTGCCATTCTCTCCAAACACTTGCTTCATCGTGTTTATAACCTCCTGACTGGAGAAATTATTCAACTTCCACACAAAGGGGTATTTGGAGTAGTAGTCCACAATGAGGATAAAATTTGATCCTTCGAAGTGGAACAAGTCAGTGGCTACTATTTGCCATGGTCTGATTGGGATCTCATGTGGCATCAAGGTCTCAGCACCTTGCATCCTTTGGTGCTCCTTGCAGTCATCGCATAGCTGGACTAATCTGTCAATATCTTGGTTGATGTTGTGCCAGAATATACAGCTTTTTGCTCGCAACTTGCATTTTTCCATTCCCTGATGGCCATAATGGATCTTGTGCAGTAACTCTTTTTGCAGGGATTTTGGGATGATGATTCGTTCACCCTTGAGTAAGATCCCATTTTCTATTGCTAACTCATCCTGGTATGGCCAATATGGTCGCATATTCTTTCTAATTTCCCTGAATGTACCAGGCCAACCGTGCAGGATCATTTCCCTTAGTTTGCACAATGTTGGGTCAGCATTGGTCGCCAGTTGAATCTGTGTCAACTTCTGAGCTGAAAATTGTACAAAATCGACTTTTATGTCCAGGTCGATAGTTTCTTTCACTCTCTTGTGGGGGAGTCTGAAAAAAACATCTGCTAATGCCATTTCTTTTCCTGAGCGGTAAGCAATAGCCATGTCATACCCTTGTAGGCGTAGTAACATTCGTTGGAGTCGAGGTGGGGCTGCAATTAGGTTTTTTAAGTTGATTATCTCTAGGGGCTTGTGGTCACTTTCTACCTGGAAAGCACAACCATATATATACGTTCGGAAACGCTCACATCCGAAGACAACTGCTAGGAGCTCACGCTCAATGTTTGCATATCGTTGCTCTGTTTCCGTCAGCGATTTTGACGCAAACGCTATGGGTTTCCCCTCCTGCAGTAGGACTGCACCTAGGCCTCTGTTGGATGTATCTACCTGAATTACAGTTTCTTTTTTAGGGTCGAAGTATGTTAGTAGCATTTCTTTGCAGATCAAATCTTTTATCACCTCAGCGACTTTTGGTGACTTTCCGTCCACTCATACTCCGACTCCTTTTTTAGTAGATCTTTCACTGGTGCTGTAAGATCTGATAGATGTGGAATAAATGGTGCCATGTATGTAATAATTCCTAGCACTCTTTGCAATTCTGTGATGCTCTTTGGGCTGGGTAATAGTTTAACCTCTTCCACTTTCTTAGGGTCAGGGTGTACGCCATTTTTGTTATATATGGCCCCAAAGAAGTGTATCTGTTTCTGGTCTACTTGGCATTTTTCGCTGTTAAAACTAAGTCCTTCAGCTTTTGCCATCACCATCAAATTGTGCAGATTTTGGTCATGCTCCTTTTTGGTTTTGCCATATACTATGACGTCGTCTATAAATCCTAGTGTACCAGGGCATTTCTCCAGAATCATGTCCATTTTCTGCTGGAAAACATCCTGTGACATGACCAGGCCAAAAGGCATTCTCTGGAAGCAATACCTTCCATATGGAGAATTGAAAGGTGGTCAGTAGCTATGACTAAGAATCGAGCTTGATTGACCAGTACCCATTCTTGGCATCCAGTTTGGAAAAATACTTCTGACAGTTTGTGTGCCAGCTCCTCCATTGTGGGAGTCTTGTAATGGCACCGCATGATAGTGTTGCGGGGCCGATAAGGATGTCGACCCCACAGACTTTTGAATAAGTGAAACGACTGGAGGCAATGAAAGAGACAAAGGCAGAGGATTTAGATGGCAGGAAGTAACCAGGTGGTCAATTTATTCACGAGAATTGACAAAGGTAAATCGGCAAGTTGAGAGTTTTCGTCGCTCGAGGTTGGTCGCTCAACGTTCGGTCAGTCTTTCGTTAATCTGGGTGGATAGGTCGTCCGTCGTCGGATAGACAGCTGGAATCCGGAATCGGGATACAGTGCGTCTACAGGTTTCGGTTGACGTCGTGGTCGGTCGGTAACGGTCTCGGTTTGCGGTTGTATCGGCTGCGAGCTCCGGTCGTAGTCCCGTCGAGGACTGTTCGGGTACGAGCGTGTAACGTAACAGCGACGGACCGTTCGCTTAGCACGTGCGTTGCTTGGGTCTGATTGGCCGCGGTTATGCGGGATTTCAGACCAGGCTGGTACGTGTGCGCAAATGCCTCGAGTAGCTAGGTGTTTGCTCGGCGGAAGATCGAGTCGGATCTACCAAGCTAGGACCTAGCGTACTGTCGGCGAGGGACGCCTATCTGGTCGTAAGATCCAGATCTTCTAGGGATTTCGCCCTAGGATCGCATTCGTGGTTAAGGAAAGACTGAGGTGAAAAGGGCCGACTGGTTAGCTCTGAAAAGAGCTGGGTTTGTTTAGCCTTGAAAAAGGCTGATATTGCTGGACTGGAAATGTTTGTGTCATCACAGCGTCGTCTAGCGTCAAAGAAAGGCAGGTCGTTCCAGCAGCGTAGAGAGGCAGGGCGGTCAGGAATCAGGAAAGGCCATTTGTTCAGAATAGGAATCAGGATCGTTAACTGTCGGTGGCTGGCTGGAACTGTCCTCGTCATCGCAAACGACTTTCTTAAATACCCGAAATTTGCCGGAAATATCGAATGACGTCAGGGAAAAGTTCGTTAGAAATGATGATGACATAGTTTTGGCTACGTGACCCAATCCACGTGAAAGTGGGTGGAGCTTAAAGGGTTAAAGCTGGGCAAAAACTGGATATATCTGGTCAGAAATGGAAAGGGGTTTGCTTACGTGCGAAAATGCACACGCGTGCTCTGATTACGTGCGTTCGTTCAGAGAAAGGGGTCAAGGCTGTTTTGGCCCCGACAATAGCTCTGTTTAGGTCCTTAGGATCCAAGCACAGGCGAAGTTTACCATTACTTTTCCGCACATACACAAGGCTGTTCACCCATTCTGTAGGCTCGCTTACTCTGCGAATGATACCTTGTTTCACCATATCATCCAGCTCAGTCTTAATCTCATCTTTCATGTGGATGGGGCATTTCCTGGGTGCGTGGATGACAGGATGATTGTCCGGTTTCAGGACAATTCGGTATTCTCCTGAGAAACTGCATATTCGGTCGAACTGATCCGGGTACATGTTTCTCAGGTCTTCTGCAGAGTTGATATGTGCTTGGTTTTCTTCGATGACGTAGTGCATCGTAACCAGTTCTAAGTCTCTGAGTGGGGGTAGTCCTAGTATAGTAGGTCCTTCAGATGTTACCACAAAGAATTTGAGTGATTTCCACTCTCCTTTATAAGTACATTCTGTGGTAATCGAACCATGTTGAGGTATGCTGGATCCATTATATGCAGTCAGTACAGTTGATTCCTTATGTGTTGTGCCAGGGAGTGGCTGTCCAGAAGTGCTGACTTTGTTTGGAAACATCTTGCGGAAAACATGTAATGGAGGGTATTTCCTTCAGCTCCTGTGTCAACTTTGGCTTTTAGTTTGTGGGTGCCTGGTAAGTTGGGAAGCTTTATTGCCAGTTCTGCGAAGGCTTCAGTTCTAGTGTCTTTTTTTTCTTGCCGCTTGATAGAATCAAAAGTCATTTGTGCAAATTGGTCGTATAACTCCTGATTATCTTGGTTTGCATTTACGGAGTACACATTATTTTTTTTATAATGGTGTCTGTACTGCTGGCGTCCGGGGGTCTCCTTGTGCCCAGGTTTAAATTTGGGTCCCTTTGTTTTAAATTGTGCCCGGGGGGTGTCTTCCTATATTTTCATGTCTGTTATCACAGCATTTAGCCCAATGATTTTTCCTACCACAGGCTGAACAAAATGAACCCCATGCAGGACAATTTTCCTTTTTGTGGGACTGCATGCTACCGCACCGCTTACAACTGCTGTATTTAACAGAGTCGATATCCTGGCTTTCTCCGCTGTGGATTTCCGCCATTTGCTTCATGTGGCCTATTGAAGCTTCGTAAGCTCTACCTATAATTTGGGCTTCTTCCAGAGAGATATTCTCATCTTTTTCTAAGAGAATCTTCTTCAAACCCGTGTGCCTGGTTTCCTAGAAAATTTGTTCCAATAATCTAGTTTCCGTATCTTGGAACTTGCACTTTTTCGCCTGTAACCTGCACCTTGCCAAAAAATCATCAATTTTTTCAAAATCTTTTTGTTTATATTGACGAAAGTTAGTCGGTGTATGTAAAATTCACCTGTGGATCGAGACTTTCTTCGAATTTCTGCCAAATAATCTGTGGATTATTTTCATTTTCGTCGGCATCGTCCGTGAATATCCAAGAGTTGAACCTTCTTAGGCCCTCTGCCCCAGAAAACAACAGTATATGTTCGACCTGTCTGTGTACTGGAATTTCTTTAATAGAAAAATATAGTTTGCATCTTTGTTTGAAGAATCTGAATTCTTCCACTAAATTTTCAATAGGCACATTGACGGCTCGCTAATGTTTTGAGAATTTTTTTTCTTGAAATATGCGTTGAAGGCATTGCAGTTTTTATTTTTGGTTATTGTGTAAAGGGCATTAATTTGGGGGAAAGATACGAGCCTATTTTTTGTAAAGGTTCAGTCTTTCTCAGCCATGCCCAGAAAGTTCTTGAATTCTTCAGGTTGGTCGGTGATTGGTCGGATTTTTGGGATTTTTTTTTGGGGGGTGGGGCGAGGCTGATTTCCTGTTCCCTGAAAAGGGGTGCGAAATTCAACAGACTGGAGGTTGATTTTGAGAAGACAGGATCGATTTCGTTGTCTCCGTTGACACGAGTCAACGTAACATTTTATTTCCCAGATTTATTGGGTTTGTTTCTCACAGGGTGAGTCTTTGTCATTCTTCTCTGAAAGAGAAGTTTTAATTATTTGGAATTGTTTTGTTGCATATTTGGAAGACTCAAATATTGCATTCTTCTCACAGAGTTTTAATTTTTAATTGTTTAATTCTCTCAGAGAGAGATTTTGTTTTTCTTCTCCGGGGAGAAGTTTAATTATTTTAAATTGTTTAATTGCTATTTGGAAAACCCAAATAGCATAATTTTGGCTCTCAGAGAGAGTCCTTTTATTCTTCCCAAAAAGAAGAAAAGTTATTGTTCAGTGTCGCCTTGAAAAGCCGACTCTATATCTAATTATTCCAAGTTATTTGCAAGAAGCTTTGTTAATTTTCAAGGCACTTTAGCCTTAAACATTTTTTGAGTCGCTACCGCGGACTCTAAACAACATCTAGTAGCAGAATCCTAGAGAAGAGAGGAGAGACCACCTTCTACCCCCAAAGGAGGAAGATGTTATAGACTGATTGGCACCCCTGTTTTTCTTCTTGCTACCCGTTTGAAAAAGTTCGCCCCCTTACTGACCGACAGAGAAGAGAAAGAAGATATACATTTATTTACTGTCACAGTTCCTACTTTTGTAATTGTGAGTGGAAATCCTTGTAATTGCCCTTTTTTTATATCTGTAAAATTCCTTGTTTTTTCGGCCTTGTGCCTTTATTGTGCCTTTGATATTTTGTAATATTTTCTCTTATTTAGGCTTTGAGTCAAAGTTTGTTGCGCTTAGCATAAAGGACAAATTATGCAAGTCATTAGTTGTCTTTATTTTTTGTTCTAATAATAAACCTTGAATTACAATTATTGTCTCCTTTCCTTTTTAAAATTTCTTTTATTGTCCATGAAGGTTTAGTTTTGCTAAGTTAACATTTATTTTTCTACAGGAGTAAAAGGACGGAGATATATCCTTTTAAATTTCCACAATGTTGCTCATTTTGACGAAAATACTTTTTTTACAAATACAAAAATGTGAAAAACAGTGTTATCAAAATGTAGTACAACACTTACTTGTTTGTTCCAGAGAAGAATTTTTTTTATACTGCAACACTTTTTGGTCTTTTTGTTTTGTTTTTAGCAATTCGTCCCCGGATGCGTTCGGCGATAGGACTTAATTTTTTTAATTCGTCCAAAAAGGCGTTCAATTCCTTTTCTGTGTTATTCCTTAAAGAGAACAGGTACGTCACTTGACTCTCAGTAACCTTCTTATTAAATTTTGTAATAGACTTTTACCTTGTGTATCTGACTATATTATTTGACGTTTCGTTGAACCTTGTACACTAAGAAAGATTTTGTAATGTTCACTCCCTTGTCACTCGATTGACTTTCTCTCATAGACTCTGCCCCCCTCGTTTGTACCTTTCTTAACTTCTAAGCCTGTTTGGTGGTGTTATTGTATGTCATTATTATTTCACTGTCTTTATCTATGAACTGCCTCAGTTTTTCTATTAACACCCATCCATTGCCTTGTTCAGACATTGTACCATCCCCTGTGTTGTGGCTCGTTCTATAAACCTGTTTTCTTTCCTATTTCAGTTTTTTACACTTTCTGATGAAAGGAATAAAGAGATTACCTTATCTACGGTGTTTGTTATTCTATGCCAGAGGGAGTTAGACTACGTGAGACGAAAAGTCGTTCATACATTTTGGAAAAGATATGAACGGCGAAGTAGGAGTCGCGATAGTCATAGACTAATGTCTGTTTTTTGTAATTTAAAAGGCATTCATTACTGCCTGTTTCCTGAAATGAAGTTTTGAATCTTTTTTTTTTTTTAAGTGTTGGCGTCAAATCCTTCTTTTTGACTTATCAATTACTTAGCAGTTGCTGGTCTGCTTTTTTGAAGGAAATGTATTATTCTTTTTTTTTTCTCAAGAGGAATTTTAAATTCGAACCGAATTTTCGTTTCTATATATTCTCTTTTCTTTAAAAAAATGTTCAAATTGGTCGCAACACCTGAAAGTAAATTCAATTTTTTTTTCACAACAAGACAATACAATTGGTACAAAGTGTATGTACATTTTACAAGGTGTACTGTATGCGTTAGTCTTTTCATTTGTGAGTCGGCCTAAACTTTACTACAGTTCACGAATGTATCATCAAATCGCAAAATATAAGAAAACAGTTCAGTTAGTTGCTGTAAAGAATAGTTAACGACACACAACAAGGCTTATAAACAAAACAGAGGTTTTTATTGTAGCAAGAAAAAGTTATACAATACAATACAAATACAATACAATACAAATACAATGTAAGTTGGTACAAATGTTTGTGTAAGTTTACAATGTGTAATGCTTGTAAATGTTCAAATTGTGAATAGTTGCGATTTAATACTTATCGCAGACTTGTCTGAAATCCTGGTAGGATGTCTTGCTAGTTCGTTAGTTGCTTTTCACGTGGCAGCGGCCCTCCAAGCTGTTCTAATGATTCCATCTTCCGACGTCTATGGTGTATAAAACCACACGTCGTGCTTTGACCAGGGTCCCAGCTAAAAGAGGCCTGATAGCAGTTTCCAACTATCAAAATTGGCGGTCCAAACTGAGCCTCGTAACGTGTGCTCTGATTGGTCGCCGACAAAGGCCCTTAGCCAATCGCATGAATTTTCTCATCAGTTTATGGCTAACTCTAGGTCCCTGTTGCTATAGACAAAGGGAGATAATTGCTTAAATGATGTTTCTAATACATGATATGTTATCTGAATTACAATGAGTAACACTCGAACGACGTGTAAAGGTTAAGTAGTAGCCATGTTTATTCTCTCTGTGGTTCTGTCCAGTTCAAGGACAGTAACTCTTACAGGTTTGGATCCAATAATACAACAGACGGAACAGGTTTGGATCCACGAAACCCCTCTTCACCACACAATATTCAAAACAAAACAAACAAAATCACGATGTCATCGTTACCCGATTTTGAAAAATTCAACTTACACGGATAAGAGAATACAAGATGGAAAAATGGATTTCTAGACTAGATTATCTATTTATAGCACTGGACATCACGTCGAACAGACAGAAAAAGGCAAATCCTACATTACAGAGGAAATGACATTAGCGAATATGATACGATGACGGACGAACAGAAAGGCACTAACTCCATGACGGAAGGTGACAACACAACTCCTAACGAATATGAGGTATCAAAAGTCCTTTAATAATCATTTTATACCCAAAAAATATTGTATACGAAATCTTCAAATATCGCCAACTAAAAAAAGGATGGGGATAGCATGGACTCGTACCACCTTCGGCTATGCACTGCCAAAGCAAACTGTGGAAAAAGTTAGAGAGATAAGGAATATTGAGGGTTTTTAAAGTAAAATCCCTGTTTATGAGATATCTATACTTACCTGTATAACTAATGCAATCTACTCTCGAGCTACTTAAAACCATCCGAGCAAAATTATTTATTTATTTTTTAAATTCTCCAAAATTAACTCCCTTCACCTCCACGACCTCTCATCCAAGAAGACATATAATCACTTTTTTTTTACGAGGGCCTCCTTAGCACCTTTCTCAACCAGGAACTTTAGAGGGGAGGAGGGAGGGCATATACAGGTAAGTATAGATATATCATAAACAGGGGTTTTACTTTAAAAACCCTCAGTTTATATCAATATCTATACTTACCTGTATAACTAATGCAAGAAACAGAATTTGTAGCAGAATTCCAGGAGGTGGGAAAAACAAAGTAAAGGAACATACTCACTTATTCTTCACTAAACCGGCTGTCTCTAATATGGAAGATCTTGCAAAGTTTCCTTCACTCCCAGCAACATCCCTTAAATAAAAGGATGCAAAGGTGTTCTCTGAAGACCAATGAGCTGCCTGTAGATGTCTCTCAGTGAATCTCCGTTAAACAAGGCCCACGATGAAGCCAATCTTCATGGGCCCTAATGTCCTCAGAATGTGGCTGACCAGCTGCCTCATAGATATATCTAATGGTGGAAACAATCCACCTGGAAATTGTACTATTAGCTGCTGGCCTATTTTGGCTCTTCTTATAGGTAATGAAGAGTGCCTCATTATCCTGCCGCAACATTTCCGTTCTTTTCAAATACATTTTTAAACAACGACAAGGACACAGAAGGGTGTCCTCCGCGTCATCTGTAAATCCTTTGAAATCTGGAATAAACCAAGGTGACCAGGCTTTCCTCAACCGTTGAGTCTTGGCTAAAAAATTCAAATTGGGTAAAAGACGTATACCTGCAGCTTCAAACCTAAGGTTCGACTCCTTGATAGATAAGGCATTTAGTTCACCTAATCTAGCAGCCGAAGCTAAGGCAACTAGGAAAACTGTCTTCCAAGATAAAAACTTTAACTCTGCGGAATCTAATGGTTCAAAGGGATGCTTAGTGAGAGCCTTTAGAACAAAAGGTAAGTCCCAGTTAGGGAGAAGTGGTCTTACTGAAGGATTTGAATTAAAAATTCCTTTAACCAGATTTGATAGCAGACTCTCTGAATTTATAGAACTCTTCCCCCAACCGTTGTGAATAGCTGCTAACGCTGTTCTATATCCAGCAATAGTTGAAGCTCTACAACCTCTGACTTCATGTAAATGAACCAGAAAATCCGACACATCCTTTATAGAGGCAGAATATGGGTCGTTATCTCGTTCAAGACACCAGCTACAGTACATTTGTTGTCGAGCCTCGTACATTCTCCTGGTGGAAGGCCTTTTGCTATTTTTGATGTAACTCTGAGCCTTTCCAGAAAGAGATTCCTTAGATGGGGTAAGCTGAATATTTTCCACACAACTAGCTTCAAACTTTCTGGATCTGAATGTACTATTTGACCCCGCCTCTGAGTTAGCATCTTCGGTGTTATTGGTAACTCTCTTGGGAAGTCTATCAGCAGGTCCAAAAGGACTGGATACCACGACTGCCGTGGAGCTTGTGGGGCTACCAGAAGAAGAATGCATCCTTCCTGTGACACCTTCTGAAGGACCCGATGGATCAATATTGGGGGAGGAAATGCGTAGGCATACATCCCTGTCCAATCTATGCTCAGAGCATCTGAGGCATATGCAGCATCGAGCGGATAAGGGGAGCAAAACACTCCCAACTTTCTGTTTTCCGGAGTAGCGAAAATGTCTATGTTCGGATGCCCGAACCTCAGAAAAATCAAGTCCACTATCCTCCGTTCCAGGCTCCATTCCGTCAACCGAGCTCCCACTTGGCCCCTCGATAGACGGTCCGCCAAAACATTCTTCTTTCCTGGAATGTGAGCTGCATAAAGGGAAATGTTGTGCTCTGCTGCCCAATGGAACACCTTCCACGCCAACAGACAAAGATGAAGGGATCTCGTACCCCCTTCTTTGTTGATGTAAGCTACAACTGTGGAATTGTCGCACCTTAACAGAACTCTCTTCCCACTGACATGAGGTAGCAGTTGAACAATAGCTAGCTGGACTGCTTTTAGCTCCAGCCAATTGATGTGGTTATTTACTTGGAGATCGTCCCAAACTCCTGCTACCTGATGAAAGTTTAAGTGAGCTCCCCAGCCCCTTTCTGAGGCATCTGTCCAAAGAACTAGAGGCTCTGCATGATGAAGCTGTACCCCTTTGAAAAAATTCTCCCTCCTTGTCCACCATACAAGGTGACTTGCTAAGAAACTGTTTATGGGGATCATCTTCTTGATATTGTCCGTCCGAGGGACCCACCATGACCGAAGGTAGAACTGGATAGGCCTCATGTGCAACCGGGCCCAGGGAATCAGATCTATACATGCCGCCATAAGACCTAGAAGTCTGAGAAACCTGTGAGCTTGGCAGAACCTTGTCTCCAAGATACAATTTATTTGTAGTACCAGATTCTTGAATCTCTCCTCTGAAGGATAAATTATTCCTTCTTTCAAATTGAGATAATTTGCCTTTTGAGATGGAATCAGTTGAGATTTTTGGTAGTTTAGGAACAATCCCAAATCCCGGAGAAGGTCCCGCACTAATTTTACTTGTCGATTGAGAATGTGTTGATCCTGATTTCTGATTAACCAGTCGTCCAGGTACATGAAAATATGTATTTGACGGGACCTGAGAAATCCCCCCAGTGCTGACATCTTTTTTGTGAACACTCTGGGGGCTATTGCAAGACCAAAGGGCATAGCTTTGAATTGGTAGTGCCTCCCCTGAAAATGAAACCGCAGAAACTGCCGGTGGCCTGGGAAAATGGGAACATGGAAGTAAGCATCCTTTAGGTCCACCTTTATTATCCAATCGCCTTTCCTCAAGGCCCGAAGAATAGTCCTGAAAGTTTCCATCTTGAAATGGGGAACCACCAGATGGGAATTTATCCCTCTCAAATTTAGAATGGGACGGAACCCTCCGTCCTTCTTTGGAACTAAAAAGAAGGTGCTGTAACACCCCTGACCCTCCTGGGTTCTGGGGACTAACTCTATTGCTTGTTTTCCTAACAAATCTCTTATTTCTTCTGAAATAACGTCTCTCTGGTAAGACGAACTGAATGCGGTCTTTTTTACACCGCTTCGCCTCGGTGCTGAAGCAAACTGAAGTTTTAGCCCTTCCCGGACTATGTTCAAAATCCAGCGGTCGGAAGTAATCTTCTTCCAACCCTGTAAAAATCCTGCTAGTCGTCCCCCGACCGGCTCGGATTGAGGAAATACACAGCTTATTGTCGTTGGGACGAAACCCCAACGACTTCTGAAACCTGGATTTCTGAAACCCGACTGCTCCTTTGTCCAGGTTGAAGCACTTTGTCCTCTCCCCTGTTTAAAGTTGGAGCCTTCCTGCTTCAGCCTTTTCTGCACAAAACCCGAAGAGTTAGCGTAATTCGTTTTCTTAGGGCTCTCCAACTTCCGCTTCGCTCCCAAAAAATTCTTCCGGACGTGCTGTGTCTCCCTAGCATTTCTAAGGTTCTCTGCACTGCTATGCAAAACCTCGAAAAACCTTCCAGAAAACAGTTTGGGACCTACAGTAGGTAGGCGTGAAAGTTTATTTTCTGTGGCTTTATTCTTAAAAGCCATGTCCCTTAAATAAAGACTGCACCTTGATGACACAGAACCCAAAATAATTCTAGACGTGACATCGGCCATAGATTGAAATAATTGGGATAGGGCCTGCAGAGCTTCTTGTCTATCTGCCACTGAACCCGACGCGTCAGTATAAGAAGTAATTAATGAGCCATACGATATTTGCCTGAGCAAAAGTCGAGCACTCGAATCCAGCTTCTTAAGGCACAAATTAGCAAAATCCGCAGATTTGCTAGAAAATCTATACTGAGCGCCGCGAATAAAGTCTTTCCCGCTAGAAGGCGCCATAATACCCTCTTCGATGTTCTCGTCAAGACGGGGGGGGGGAGGCAGAACTGGGTAAAGTGGTCATTAACCACCATATATTTCTGATCCTCTGAGGATCGAAAACATTTTATTTTCCCCCTAGTCTGATATTCAGAATCGACCTCTTCCAGTGCTCTAATAACGGACCCATCTAATGGCAGACTAACAGCCTCCTTAACTCTCGGAGCCAACAGGTGATCCGCTATATATGATTTGAAATCAGAGTCTTTGTTCCTCTCAACACAAGGAATATCTAGTTTCGAAGCGATCTTCGAAATAAAGGCATTCCACTCCACATTACGAGTTTTAATCTCGCTTTCCAAAATCTGCTCGCTATCAGCTTCAGAGCAATGACTGAAAATCTCAGCCTCCCCCTCCGAATCAGAGAAATCATTATTATACCTGGGCGGTGCAGGACCATCAATGGCGTCGGACTTTCCCGCCAATGGCTCCTTCATACGAGCCTCTCTCACTTGGCTCTCGTGTAAATTAAACATAAGTTTAATTCTATTATCTATCAAGCTGTTTAAATTCTTACATCCTTCTACATCAGGCAGGAACCTGGAAGGGTAAGCGTTTTTAGGGTGGCCTCCCTGTTTTTCCAAAACTGATTCGAATGGGGCTTTTTTTATTTTCTGCTTTTCCAATGGCGACGGAATCTGGAACTTCGTCAGAAAAGTCTTATTTGAACTTTCGTGATTGTAGTAACAATCCAGTTCATTTTCTCTCAGAGGAGAATGGACGTCAAATTCTCCGGCATTCTGATCCACAGAAACATCTGAAAAAAGCTGTAGCTTTGCTTCTGTAACTTTCTCCATTATCTATATAACACTTTTTAAAAAATTTTTTTTTTAAAGAAATTCAAAATCCAAAAGAAAAACGACTTCAGTTTATTAACTGAATAAAAGGAGAAAAAGGCCAAAAATACTGACTCACCAATTTCTTTCCTTAATATTATTTCTCACTTCTCTCGGTATGGTTAAAAAATTTTGCAGTAATCCAGTAGTAAGAAATTTCAAACCTCTCACTACAGATCCGAGTAAAAAAGTGATTATATGTCTTCTTGGATGAGAGGTCGTGGAGGTGAAGGGAGTTAATTTTGGAGAATTTAAAAAATAAATAAATAAATAAATAATTTTGCTCGGATGGTTTTAAGTAGCTCGAGAGTAGATTGCATTAGTTATACAGGTAAGTATAGATATTGATATAAACTAGAATAGATTGGTTTATGGGAAAAGACGTAAAGTTGAAGGGAAGAAAGTTACAGAGATGATTTAGTGAGAGACTTTAGTTGGATTGAAAGAAGATTTTAAGAGAAATAATTTAGTGAGTGACAGCCGGCTGGAAAGGGAAAAGAGTGGTTATTAGAGGACTGAACTGAAAGTTATGAAGGGAAAGAAAGAAAAAGTTTATTCTGAAAAAACGGAACCAAGAAAGAAATTATTGAAAGTGTAAAAAAGTAATAAGAAAAAAGAAAGGAGTTTATATTTTTTACGGAACTAAAAAGTAAAAGAATAGAAAGGTATTTATTTGTATATGTGAACTATTTGTTTATGTACCTTTTTATGTTGTTTTATATGTTTGTTTCTCAAAGAAATTAAATAATAATTATTTTTAAAATGAAATAATTATTAATCTCTTATAAATTGTCCAATTGGATGAGTTTTTTTTTTTCATTTTCTAAAAAAAAAAAAAAGAAAGAAAAACAAAAAAGAAAACATTCCATATTTTCCCCCTAGAAATACTTGTTTTCCCTCGGAGAGTTCACTGGTATCTTGAACATCACACTAATAGCCCAGAATTTGCACAATCAAATGGTAGAGAGAACCATACAAACTGCAAAAAGTACTCTATTAAAATTTCTAAATCAGAGGACGACAAATACTTATCATTGTTAGCACGGCAGCAGGCAAGGAAAACACTCCGTCACCAGCAACAAAATTGATTAAACGAGACATTGCTACTTAGGGTATCAGAATCCACATACCAGGACAAGATCCGTAAACAGACACTTCAAAAACATTAAAAGCTCATTCTTGAACATCGGTGATTATTTGTATTATTCGGACTATTGTTCTTATTTTTATTGTTATCTACACAACGTTTCGGTCGATGTGCTCGGCGGCCTTCTTCGGGTATTTCTTATCAGATTCGGGAACCTTCTTGTCGAACTCGGGAGCCTTCAGGTCGTAATTGGGAGCCTTCCAATTGGACACATGACACAACGGATATAGGCGTTGATTTAATACCGTTACCTCTGGTCTGCAGGTTCAATCCTGGCCAAGGGCGACAGTAACATAGAATAATTAACACAGCTTAACACTTGTATCTGGTCATGGTTTACGGAATGAGTACAGTCTACTCCGGTGGATTGAATAAAGAGCTCGGTTGGAAATTACGTGAAGGCTCCCGATTACGACATGAAGACTCTCGAGTTCGATAAGAAGGTTCCCGAGTTCGAGAAGGTCCCAGAGTCCGACAAGAAATACATGAAGCTCGGAGGGCACATCGGTCGAAACGTTTAGATAACAATAAAGATGAGGACAATAGTCCGAATAATCCCAGTAATACAAATTATCTAGCCTCATCTCAAAAATTCCAGAAATACTATCGGTAACCATGTCCGTCAACATGATGACAAAACCTAGTCAAAAGGGGAAGGTTATCAAGAAATGTGACCAACCTAGCTCATATCTCATCCTAACAGAGAATGGTCGAAAACTCCGTCGCAACAGACAACATCAGTTAGCCATCCCACAATAACAGGAGCTCAAGATTTTGCCCTTCCTGAAACGCACAAATACACCCCCCACCAGAAATCCCAGAACACCAATCAACCACAACTGAGCAAACTAGAAAAGTGCGTCCACCTCGTTGGATGTCTGAATACACAGTTCGGGTCAAAAAAACAGCTGAAGAACAAAGGACTTGGGGGAGATGTTGTATGTGTATACACACACTACACTAATGTACAGTTAACTCTCTTTGAGTTTTGGTAGGGAATAATTTTGCGCTTTAGTCCAAATAAAGATGTAGTTGAGTTAATACATGTGTTCCTATTATCCGTTTATCCGCGCCTAGAAATTATCTCCTACATGTCCAAGTCCCAACTCGACTACGATAAGCCTTATCTCAACTTCGTCTTTGAATATAAAACAGTGTGTACGAATCGTGTGTTTTCATTATACTTCAGTATTCTTCGGAGACGAGGACTACATAACATCGACACATCCAAGCCTTAGATTCCATCTGATATGTCCCAGGAGATTTTAAACGTTGTGTGGCAGTCAGGCACGCTAGACGCCTTTGTCCTGCAACAAGCCAAAGTGTCCAGCATAGAAATGCATATAATTCGTAGCAAAATACGCTGGGCTGAACATCTCGCTAGGATGGAGGGGGGGGGGCGCAAATTTTGTGGATGTAATGAAAATAACATACCTCGAAACTCAAAGCGTGCGCGGACGATTCTGGCTTGCAGGGTCATCGCGGGAAAGAAATATGGCTGCTGTAAGCGCTATATTTAACGATGGGCGATCTCGAACCAGCGAGAATGGGATTGCACGTATGCAAATTCTCTCGAGATCGGGCGTGCATATAAGCATACGGCGACGGCTAGAGGGAGCGTCACATGATTACGTACGACGACTACGAAAACAGCTGGCAGTAGTATTTTGGCTCTTGCGACGGGTGGACGAGGCATTTCGAGATAGATTTTGATTGTTGGTGAGCAGAGTGCAGCACAGTTGGGAGAACATTATTACTAGAAATTTTAGGTACTGGACATGTATACATATATATACTTAGAAAATCGTAATATTGTAAAAAGTATCTGGTACCTCTAAAGGGGGCTACATTCCTGAAATTAACAAACCAAGCAAGTATATGGTATTATTAGTAATTTTGTAATAACAAAATTATTCTAATCAATTATTATTCTGATAACACCATTGCAATCTATTAGATTTCTATATGTCACTGTTGAATGAGATGTATATCTTTATTAAATCATAAAATGACTTCATTGGATTAGTTAAAATTTAGTTAATAGAAAAAATAACATCGTGACATGCATTTTTTTAAATGAAATAGTTTATTATAAGCTATTTTAATTCATTATCTAGATATATTATATCATATCTACATCTCTATTATAAATGCTGTTTAAGTAATAGGTACCAGGTAGCTGGAATGAATACAACAGAAACAAGGTCGAATGACGTCTCGTAGGAGCTGGAAGGAATACAACAGGAACGAGGACGAAAGACGTCTCAATCGAACTAGAAGGAATACAACAGGAATGAGGACGAAAGATGTCTTGCTGGAACTAGAAGGAATACAACAGAAACAGGGTCGAAAGACGTCTCTCTGGAACTAGAAGAAAAACAACAGGAACGAAGTCTAAAGACGTCTCGCTGGAACTAGAAAGAAAACAACAGGAAAAAGGTTGAAAGACGACTCGCAGGAGCTGGGTGGAATACAACAGGAACAAGTTCGGAGGACGTCTCACCAAAACTGCAACGAATACGTCTTGCTGGAACTAGAAGGAATACAACAGGAACGATGTCGAAGTAGGTCTCGCTGGAGCTGGAAGGAATAGAACAGGAACATGTCCGAAGGACGTCTCACAGGAGCTGGAAGGAATAAAGAGGAACATGGTCGAAGTACGTCTCGCTGGCGCTGGAAAGAATGCAACAGGAAGGAGGTCGGGGGACGTCTCACAGGAACTAGGAGGAATACAACAAGAACGAGGTCAAAGGACATCACGCTTGAACTAGAAGGAATATAAAAGGAACGAGGTCAAAGGACGTCTGGCTGGAGCTGGAAGGAAACAACAGGAACATGGTCGAAGAACGTCTCACAGGAACAAGAAGGAATACAACAGGAAAAAGGTCAAAGGACGTCTCGCTGGAAATAGAAGGAATACAACAGGAACGAGGTCAAAGGACGTCTCGCTGGAGCTGGAAGGAAACAACAGGAACAAGGTCGAAGGACGTCTCGCTTGAACAAGAAAGAATACAAAAGGAACGTGGTCAAAGAACGTCTCGCTGGAGCTGGAAGGAAACAGCAGGAACATGGTCGAAGGACGTCTCGCTGGAACTAGAAGGAATACAAAAGGAACGAGATAAAAGGACGTCTCGCTGGAGCTGGAAGGAAACAACAGGAACATGGTCGAATGACGTCTCGCTGGCGCTGGAAAGAATGTAACAGGAAGGAGGTCGGGGGACGTCTTACATGAATTAGAAGGAATACAACAGGAACGAGGTCAAAGGACGTCTCGCTGGAACTAGAAAGAATACAAAAGGAACGAGGTCAAAGAACGTCTCGCTGGAGCTGGAAGGAAACAACAGGAACATGGTCGATAGACGTCTCGCTGGAATAAGAAGGAATACAAAAGGAACGAGGTCAAAGGACGTCTCACTGGAGCTGGAAGGAAACAACAGGAACATGGTCGAAGAACGTCTCACAGAAACAAGAAGGAATACAACAGGAACAAGGTCAAAGGACGTCTCGCTGGAACTAGAAGGAATACAAAAGGAACGAGGTCAAAGGACGTCTCGCTGGAGCTGGAAGGAAACAACAGGAATATAGTCGAAGGACGTCTCGCAGGAACAAGAAGGAATACAAAAGGAACGAGATAAAAGGACGTGTCGCTGGAGCTGGAAGGAAACAACAGGAACATGGTCGAAGGACGTCTCGCTGGAACTGGAAGGAAACAACAGGAACATGGTCGAAGGACGTCTCGCTGGAACTAGAAGGAATACAACAGGAACATGGTCGAAGGACGTCTCGCAGGAACAAGAAGGAATACAACAGAAACGAGGTAAAAGGACGTCTGGCTGGAGCTGGAAGGAATACAATAGGAATCTGGTCGAAATACGTCTCGCTGGAACTAGAAGGAATACAACATATGAGACATGGGTTCGCGTCGTCATCATCTCACCATTCTTCTCGCCCAAATCGTCTGGGAGAATATTGATCACTACCAATAGCAGTCTCCCAGATCGATACTCAGGATCGTTACATACAGGACGTCCGAAGAGAATATTGATGGTCAATAGCAGTCTGTCCGGATCGTCTCTGTCAATTCTGTCACTGGCCGTATTGATCGTCGGACAAAACCCCAACGCCGTGTCTGGGAACGCACCCATGTGTCATAAGGGAAACAAAACAACAACAAGAGAAATGAAGACAAGACAATGTCAGTCAGGTGAACATCAGAAAAGGCAAAGATGAGGTGTATAATTGTCTGCTGCTATCTCTACTGGCTGTCGAGATGGGGGGGTTCCCCCCGTTCCTTTTGGAGAGCTCTGCTAAGGCTAGCGTCTAATGGGCATCTCCCATCCTATCTCTTCAGTGTTCAAGGCTCATGTGTCCTCACCGCTGTCCAGAAGCTAACTCTGGTCATGTGCCCCCTTCGGCTCCTAGGGACCAACTCTCCAACTTTTCGAATTTCCCAGAGATCCCCAAATCTCATCTCACCCTCGTATGAAATCTCATCCTCCTAGATCTTATCAACCCCGCGGGATTTGAAAGGGTTCTTTGTCTAAAAGACCACCCTCATGATTTTTATGACCAACTGGTCAACTATTAAGTGCCAAAGGACCAGACATGTTGTCTGCTTCTGGCCTTTATCACTTTTCATATCTATCCTAAACCCTAATCTCACCTTTTGTGGCCTGTTGCCACCCACAAACAATATGCCTACTTACACATACACATATATGTATACACACACATGTATGTATACATGCACACATATGTATCTATCTATCTATACATATATCTATTCACACATTATCTACACTAGAACACACACACATATTTATACATATATGTGGTTTGACTTACTACTTATTAATTATCTACCTAGAATTATATATATATACACCTACTGTGCAGCCACATATGCATGCCAATGCATAGTATTACACACCTCCCCTTGCCTTTCTTGTCATTTATTCATAAATTACACAAACAAAACAAAAAAAAATTACAATCAAGAAAAAAAAAATTCACATGACACATTGTTTCTCTCCATGATGTGCAACCACCCACACGGAGTGGCCCGCCGGGCACCAGAGCACTCACCCAAGGATCCTTCTCCCATCCCGGTTGCGTTGCCTGGTTGTTTCCTTCTTGCCGTTCGTCCTACCTTTTTCCATTTCGTACCTGCGGTCGTTACTTTCCATTCTGTTTCGGCGGTCATTCCTTCTCGATTCCATTTCGTTTCCGTGGTCATACCTTTCCATTTTGTTTCTGCGGTCATTCTTTCTGGGCCGGATACGCGCACTCACGGCCCTGCATCCCATCTTTGTTTTCTACCCCTTGGTATCCCTGGGTTTGGACCCGGGGACCCAACAGGACACCCGCGAGAGCAGAGGCACACCAAGGAGAGAACAAAGCAAACAATTCAACGACAAAAGAACATGCATTCATGCTATGTTGGTAATTGGGAATCAGTCCCCTCTCATCAAACCAACAACAGCAACAATGGCCAACAATGCTCAGGGTGATTTCTTTTCCAAAATCACATACACAACAAACAAAAACAAAAAAAAAAACAAATCATCTTCTGCCAGCTTGGTTCTTCGACCCTGCTTCCTCAAGTCAATCTTTTGGGGAAACTTCTTACTTAATCAAACCAGGAGGGCTTTCCTCAGCTCACCTCCCACTAACACAGGGATTTTAAACACCCTCTTCTTACAGGAGGACTTCTCAATTCACCTCCTCGATTTCGCCCCACCCCCACTAACACAGGGAATTTTAACCCCTCTACTAAAACGATTCAGAAGTATTACGTAATCCCATATAATCCTACGACGCGGTGGCATAAGAGATCCACGCAGTTCTTTCGGTGCCGTACCGGAATTATTGATTGGAAGCAGTGTCGGGTCTACCTTGTGGCCGGGGGTCTCCATCACCCCCCTGTTCATTAACATTACAATTAAAAAAAAAAAAATACCAACAAATACCAAACAATCATCAGTCTCTTGATTCTCTGGGCCTTTATGCCCCAATTTTGCAATCAACAAAAAAAACAAAAACAGCACAGTTCAATGGCCAAAGTTGCCCTGGGGTGGGTTTCGCCCCTTCATCACACACATACAATGTTCACCCTATCAGGAGATTTAGAAGAGTTCAAATCTAATCCCTGTCATTTTTCATTGTCTTTTTTTTTTTTTTTTTTTTTTTATATATTTGGGCACACGCCTGATCGCAACACACATAAATCAAGTTCAATTCTCCAAGTCAATAAAATAGGAGAAGACAGAAAAAAAAATTAAATTAAAATCCCACAGTCAATTGTTGTTGTATATAAAATAATAATAACAATGATAACACAACAACAATGATGATAACAATAATAATTTTCATTCAATTAACACACACAAAACAAGCTCAATTCTCCAAGTTAAATGAAATTAGGTGAAGAAAAAAAAACAATAAAATAAAAAATTCTACAGTCCGTTGTTGTATATAAAATAATAATAATAATGATAATAATAATGATGATAATAATAATTTTCATTCAATTAACTGCACCCTAATTCTTTTCAAAGCTACCTTACAATATATATTTTGGTGGGACAACAGAAAAATTAAATAATTAGCAATTTACAAAATGAATAAATAAACAAGATAATTACTCAAAATCCTTTTTTTTCCTTTTTTTTTTAAAACAACATTCTAACCAACTATATGAAAACTGGAGGGAAAATCAATTAAATCGGCTGTATAAGACAAGAAACAACTAATCAACAGGTGTGGGTGGGGAGGTGCTTCGCTCTTTCTCGGGCGGGGGGGGGGTCTCTCCTTTTTCTCAACATTTAATAAAAATTTAAAAAATAAAAAAAAATTAAAAAATTCAGTAATCTTCTCAACGATTTTTTTTTTTTTTAATAAAGATCATTAGTAATCTTATCACATTAATTAGGAAAGTCTAATTAAATGCTTACTCTAAATAATAATAACAAAAAAAAAAACAACAAAAAAAAATAACAAAAGAAACAACATTTTATTTCTTTACACACCTCTCTATCTATCTATCTATCTATCTATCACTGACTTTCCGTCCAAGTCGTAAAAAAATGCAAGTCATCTTTATGACCCTACTAAAGGTCAATCTCCCATTCCTTTCTTTGTTCCTAACATTAGTATATCAGAGATCTTTCTATCTCTACCCTTTCTTTCTCCCACTGCTTCCCTCAAAGCCTTTCGCTTTATTTCTCTCTTTCTTCCTCCCTTCCCTTTCTTTCTTTTTCCTTTCAATAGGGAGAAAACAAAATCTACAACCATCTTCCAAAGAGAAACAACTATGGACAAATAGTTAAAAAAAAAAAAAAAATAATACATACATATACACATTTCAGTAATGTATATGATAATCTATTTCTATCCTTTCAAAGACCGATGGTATACATGTATAAACTTATGCTTGAGAATTTCCGAGATAGTAAAAACTAAGATAAACACAAATCAAAGCAAAAACAATCAAAATGATCTACAAATTATAAAAAGAACAAACAAACAAAAAAAAAAAAAAAAACAATTTTTTGAGCTTACATACTATTTTTTTTCATGTGTGTGTGCGCGCGCGTCCCTTTGATTCTTTCTTTCTTTCTTTCCGTTTTTTTTTTTTTATGTCTTTCGTTCTTTTTTTTTTTTTCTATTTCTTTTCTTTCTTTCTTTCTTTCTTTCCTTTTCCCTTTAGGTGTTTTCTTTTCAGTCTCATTTTTTTTTCTCTTTTTTTAAATATATATATACATATATATATATGTTTTTCTTTGTCTCCATCTCTGATTTTTTTTTCATCTGTCCGTTCGTCCATCTGTCTGACTGTCAGTCCATCTCTTCTCTCTCCCTCTCTCTCTCTCTTTCGCCTCTGTCTTTCTTCCCACTCTCTCCGTGATTTCAGGTGATACCCTTGGTCAGTCGGCACCATTGTAACACCACCCGGCGGTTTCTTTCTTGTTCCATCCATCCGTTCGTCCGTCTGACTGTCAGTCTATCCATCTCTCTCTCTCCTTTTCTCTTTCTTTCTTTCTTTCTTTTTCGTTTCCCGGTCACGGCTACCAGTTATGAGACATGGGTTCGCGTCGTCATCATCTCACCATTCTTCTCGTCCAAATCGTCTGGGAGAATATTGATCACTACCAATAGCAGTCTCCCAGATCGATACTCAGGATCGTTACATACAGGACGTCCGAAGAGAATATTGATGGTCAATAGCAGTCTGTCCGGATCGTCTCTGTCAATTCTGTCACTGGCCGTATTGATCGTCTGACAAAACCCCAACGCCGTGTCTGGGAACGCACCCATGTGTCATAAGGGAAACAAAACAACAACAAGAGAAATGAAGACAAGACAATGTCAGTCAGGTGAACATCAGAAAAGGCAAAGATGAGGTGTATAATTGTCTGCTGCTATCTCTACTGGCTGTCGAGATGGGGGGGTTCCCCCCGTTCCTTTTGGAGAGCTCTTCTAAGGCTAGCGTCTAATGGGCATCTCCCATCCTATCTCTTCAGTGTTCAAGGCTCATGTGTCCTCACCGCTGTCCAGAAGCTAACTGGTCATGTGCCCCCTTCGGCTCCTAGGGACCAACTCTCCAACTTTTCGAATTTCCCAGAATCCCCAAATCTCATCTCACCCTCGTATGAAATCTCATCCTCCTAGATCTTATCAACCCGCGGATTTGAAAGGGTTCTTTGTCTAAAAGACCACCCTCATGATTTTTATGACCAACTGGTCAACTATTAAGTGCCAAAGGACCAGACATGTTGTCTGCTTCTGGCCTTTATCACTTTTCATATCTATCCTAAACCCTAATCTCACCTTTTGTGGCCTGTTGCCACCCACAAACAATATGCCTACTTACACATACACATATATGTATACACACACATGTATGTATACATGCACACATATGTATCTATCTATCTATACATATATCTATTCACACATTATCTACACTAGAACACACACACATATTTATACATATATATGGTTTGACTTACTACTTATTAATTATCTACCTAGAATTATATATATATACACACCTACTGTGCAGCCACATATGCATGCACAATGCATAGTATTACAAACAGGAACGAGGTCGAAGGATGTCTTGCTGGAGCTGGAAGGTATACAACATGAATATGGTCGAAGGATGTCTCGCTGGAGCTGGAACGAATACGACAGGAACATGGTCGAAGGATGTTTCGCAGGAGCTGGAAGGAATACAACAGGAACAAGGTCGAAGGACCTCTCACCGGAGCTGGAAGGAAAACAACAGGAACTAGGTCGAAGAATGTCTCGCTGGAGCTGGAAGGAATACAACAAGAACGAGGTAAAAGGACGTCTCACTGGAACTAGAAGGAATACAAAAGGAACGTGGTCAAAGAACGTCTCGCTGGAGCTGGAAGGAAACAACAGGAACATGGTCGAAGGACGTCTCGCTGGAACTAGAAGGAATACAACAGGAACGAGATAAAAGGACGTCTCGCTTGAGCTGGAAGGAAACAACAGGAACATGGTCGAAGGACGTCTCGCTTGAACAAGAAGGAATACAAAAGGAACGTGGTCAAAGAACGTCTCGCTGGAGCTGGAAGGAAACAACAGGAACATGGTCGAAGGACGTCTCATGGGAACTGGAAGGAATACAAAAGGAACGAGGTCGATGGACGTCACGCTGGACCTAGAAGGAATACAACAGGAACGAGGTAAAAGGACTGGAGCTGGAAGGCTCGAAGGACGTCAACTAGAAGGAATACAACAGGAACGAGGTAAAAGGACGTCTGGCTGGAGCTGAAGGAATACAATAGGAATATGGTCGAAGGACGTCTCGCTGGAACTAGAAGGAATACAAAAGGAACGAGGTCAAAGGACGTCTCGCTGGAGCTGGAAGGAAACAACAGGAATATAGTCGAAGGACGTCTCGCAGGAACAAGAAGGAATACAAAAGGAACGAGGTAAAAGGACGTCTCGCTGGAGCTGGAAGGAAACAACAGGAACTAGGTCGAAGGACGTCTCGCTTGAACAAGAAGGAATACAAAAGGAACGAGGTCGATGGACGTCACGCTGGACCTAGAAGGAATACAACAGGAACGAGGTAAAAGGACGTCTGGCTGGAGCTGGAAGGAATACAATAGGAATATGGTCGAAGGACGTCTCGCTGTAACTAGAAGGAATACAACAGGAACGAGGTCGAAGGATGTCTTGCTGGAGCTGGAAGGTATACAACAGGAATATGGTCGAAGGATGTCTCGCTGGAGCTGGAACGAATACGACAGGAACATGGTCGAAGCATGTTTCGCAGGAGCTGGAACATGGTCGAAGGATGTCTCACTGGAACTAGAAGGAATACAACAGGAACGAGGTAAAAGGACGTCTCGCTGGAGTCAGAAGGAAACAACAGAAACATGGTCGATAGACGTCTCGCTGGAATAAGAAGGAATACAAAAGGAACGAGGTCGAAGGACGTCTCACTGGAGCTGGAAGGAAACAACAGGAACATGGTCGAAGAACGTCTCACAGGAACAAGAAGGAATACAACAGGAACAAGGTCAAAGGACATCTCGCTGGAATTAGAAGGAATACAAAAGGAACGAGGTAAAAGGACGTCTGGCTGGAGCTGTAAGGAATACAATAGGAATATGGTCGAAGGACGTCTCGCTGGAACTAGAAGGAATACAACAGGAACGAGGTCGAAGGATGTCTTGCTGGAGCTGGAAGGTATACAAAAGGAATATGGTCGAAGGATGTCTCGCTGGAGCTGGAACGAATACGACAGGAACATGGTCGAAGCATGTTTAGCAGGAGCTGGAAGGAATACAACATGAACAAGGTCGAAAGACCTCTCACCGGAGCTGGAAGGAAAACAACATGAACTAGGTCGAAGAATGTCTCGCTGGAGCTGGAACGAATACAACATGAACGATGTCGAAGGACGTCTCGCTGGATCTAGAAGGAAAACAACATCAACGAGGTCGAGGGACGTCTTGCTGGAACTAAAAGGAATACAACAGGAACGAGGTCAAAGGACGTTTCGCTGGAACTAGAAGGAATACAAAAGAAACGAGGTCAAAGGACGTCTCGCTGGAGCTGGAAGGAAACAACAGGAACATGGTCGAAGAACGTCTCGCTTGAACAAGAAGGAATACAAAAGGAACGTGGTCAAAGAACGTCTCGCTGGAGCTGGAAGGAAACAACAGGAACATGGTCGAAGGACGTCTCATGGGAACTGGAAGGAAACAGCAGGAACATTGTCGAATGACGTCTCGCTGGAACTAGAAGGAATACAAAAGGAACGAGATTAAAGGACGTCTCGCTGGAGCTGGAAGGAAACAACAGGAACATGGTTGAAGGACGTCTCGCTTGAACAAGAAGGAATACAAAAGGAACGTGGTCAAAGAACGTCTCGCTGGAGCTGGAAGGAAAAAACAGCAACATGGTCGAAGGACGTCTCATGGGAACTGGAAGGAATACAACAGGAACGAGGTCAAAGGACGTCTCGCTTGAACTAGAAGGAATACAAAAGGAACGAGATCAAAGGACGTCTCGCTGGAGCTGGAAGGAAACAACAGAAACATGGTCGATAGACGTCTCGCTGGAATAAGAAGGAATACAACAGGAACAAGGTCAAAGGACATCTTGCTGGAACTAGAAGGAATACAAAAGGAACGAGGTCAAAGGACGTCTCGCTGGAGCTGGAAGGAAACAACAGGAACATGGTCGAAGGACGTCTCGCTGGAACAAGAAGGAATACAACAGGAACGAGGTAAAAGGACGTCTCGCTGGAGCTGGAAGGAAATAACAGAAACATGGTCGATAGACGTCTCGCTGGAATAAGAAGGAATACAACAGGAACAAGGTCAAAGGACATCTTGCTGGAACTAGAAGGAATACAACAGGAACGAGGTCAAAGGACGTCTCGCTGGAGCTGGAAGGAAACAACAGGAACATGGTCGAAGAACGTCTCGCAGGAACAAGAAGGAATACAAAAGGAACGAGGTGGAAGGACGTCTCGCTGGAGCTGGAAGGAATACAATAGGAACGAGGTAAAAGGACGTCTGGCTGGAGCTGGAAGGAATACAATAGGAATATAGTCGAAGGACGTCTCGCTGGAACTAGAAGGAATACAACAGGAACGAGGTCGAAGGATGTCTTGCTGGAGGTGGAAGGTATACAACAGGAATATGGTCGAAGGATGTCTCGCTGGAGCTGGAACGAATACGACAGGAACATGGTCGAAGGATGTTTCGCTGGAGCTGGAAGGAATACAACCGGAACATGGTTGAAGGACCTCTCACCGGAGCTGGATGGAATACAACAGGAACGAGGTCGAGGGATGTTTCGCTGAAACTAAAAGGAATACAAGAGGAACGAGGTCGGGGGACGTCTCACAGGAACTAGAAGGAATACAACAGGAACGAGATAAAGGGACGTCTAGCTGGAGCTGGAAGGAAACAACAGGAACATGGTCGAAGGACGTCTCGAAGGAACAAGAAGGAATACAAAAGGAACGAGGTCGATGGACGTCACGCTGGACCTAGAAGGAATACAAAAGGAACGAGGTCCGCAACAGGAATATGGTCGAAGGATGTCTCGCTGGAGCTGGAACGAATACGACAGGAACATGGTCGAAGGATGTTTTGCAGGAGCTGGAAGGAATACAACAGGAACAAGTTCGAAGGACGTCTCACCGGAACTGGAAGGAAAACAACAGGAACTATGTCGAAGGATGTCTCGCTGGAGCTGGAAGGAATAGCACATCAACGAGGTCGAGGGATGTCTCGCTGGAACTAGAAGGAATACCACATGAACGAGGTCGAATGACGTCTCGCTGGACTTGGAAAGAATACAACAGGAACCAGGTCGAATGACGTTTCGCAGTAGCTGGAAGGATACAACAAGGACGTCTCGCCGGAACTAGAAGGAAAAGAACAGGAACATGGTCGAAGGACGTCTCGGTGGAACTAGAAGGAATACAACAGGAATGACGACGAAAGATGTCTTGCTGAAACTAGAAGGAATGCAACAGAAACAGGATCGAAGTTTAAGGACGTTTCGCAGGAACTAGAAGGAAAACAACGGGAACGAGGTCAAAAGCCGTCTCGCACGAGCTTGAACGAATACAACAGGAATAAGGTCGAAAGACGCCTATCATGAACTAGAAGGAATACAACAGGAACGAGGTCGAATGACGTCTCGCTGGAACTAGAAGGAATACAACCGGAACGAGGTCGAAGAACGTCTCGCTGGAACTAGAAGGAATACAACCGGAACGAGGTCGAAGGCCGTCTCGCTGGAACTAGAAGGAATACAACAGGAACGAGGTCGAAGGACGTCTCGCTGGAATTAGAAGGTATACAACAGGAACGAGGTCGAATGACATCTCGCAGGAGCTGGAAGGAATACAACAGGAATATGGTCGAAGGACGTCTCGCTGGAACTAGAAGGAATACAACAGGAACGAGGTCGAAGGATGTCTCGCAGGAGCTAGAAGGAATACAACAGGAACATGGTCGAAGGATGTCTCGCTGGAACTTGAAGGAATACAACAGGAACGGGGTCGAAGGACGTCTCTCAGGAGCTGGAACGAATACAACAGGAACAAGGTCGAAGGGCATCTCGCCGGAGCTGGGAGGAATACAGCAGGAACCTGGTCGAAGGACGTCTCGCTGGAGCTGGATAGAATATAACAGGAGCTAGATCAAAGGACGTCTCGCATGAACTAGAAGGAATACAACTGGAACAAGGTTGAAGGATATCTCGCTGGAGCTGGAAGGTATGCAACAGGAACGAGGTCGAAGGGCGTCTCGCATGAACTAGAAGGAATACAACAGGAACAAGGTTGAATGACGTCTCGCCGGAGCTGGAAGGAAAACAACAGGAACTAGGTCGAAGGATGTTTCGCTGGAGCTGGAAGGAAAACAACAGGAACTAGGTCGAAGGATGTCTCGTTGGAGCTGGAACGAATACAACAGGAACGAGGTCGAAGGATGTCTCGCTGGACCTGGAAAGAATACAACAGGAACAAGGTCGAATGACGTTTCGCAGTAGCTGGAAGGATGCAACAAGAACAAGGACGTCTCGCTCTTTTTGTGTGTAAATGCTACTTTCTTGAGTTCTCGTGGATGTAAAGACTAGATCACTCATCCTTTGTTTAAATTTTTGTGCGAAGGATGTGGTTGGTTGAAGGTGGCTGTTTTCCTCGCAAAACTGTCCCGGCAATGTCAGTAGTGTTCCGAAAACCATTTCGGATGATGTGCATCCCAAATCTTCCTTTATTACATTTCTGTTTGATAATAAGGTTAATGGAAGGTTTTCGAGCCATGTTCCGGAACCATTATTGGATGTTAATGCAGCTTTGAGTTGCCTGTGAAAACGTTCAACCAAACCATTTGCACAAGGATGATATGTTGTTGTCGATATGTGCTTAACTCCCAATAATTTCGTGAACTTATCGAAAAGCGTTGACTGAAATTGGTTGTAGTAATTATCGAAAGACAACCAAATATTGCGATCCAGTGACGTAATATGTTCTTGGAGACTGTCTCAGCAGAGGTATCCTTCAAAGGTATAGCGGCAGGCCATCGTGTGAAACGGTCGATTATCGTAAGTAGATAATGACAGCCGTTCGTTTCTGGCAAAGGTCCGGCTATATCAATGTGTAGGTTCATAAACCTTCCGTCTGGTTTGATGAATTGTCCAGGGTGGATTTTGTGTGGTGATCTTGCTTTTCTGGCAATTCAAACAGATTTGAGTCCAGTTCTTTATATCTGTGCGCATCCACGGCCAAACAAAACGATTGCAAATCAATTTGGCAGAAGCTCGTCGTCCAGGATGCAACAGGTTATGGAAATATGTAAACACTGTTTTCCTTAATGAAGGTGATATGCAAGGCCTTGAACAAAAACAAAAAGATAAAACTCTGGATCGGGTAAAAGAGGACACTTCCTTGATACTAAAAGAGCACCCAGTACCTTTCGGAACGAAAACACTGCTTTGCGACGTAGCATACTAAAAGAGCACCCAGTACCTTTCGGAACAAAAACACTGCTTTGCGACGTAGGGACACTACGTCGCAAAGCAGTGTTTTCGTTCCGAAAGGTACTGGGTGCTCTTTTAGTATCAAGGAAGTGTCCTCTTTTACCCGATCCAGAGTTTTATCTTTTTGTTGTTCCTTGGCGATGAGGTCGAAATCAAGGGTTTTTGAGTCTATAGATTGTATAGATTGTGGAGCGTGAGAGTGTATCTGCCACAATGTTGTCTGGGTTTCGGAGGGATAACACTGACTTGTGCGCCTGTGTCGACTAAAAATAAATATCCAGAATTTTTATCCCGGGTGTAAAATAGACATTTTTGTTCGATTCCAGCAGTCAAATTCGTCTCTATTTGCTGCTGGGGAATTCATTTCCCTAGTTCTGTTCTGTGGTGCTGTTTCTTGAAAATCTGAACGGTTCTGTGCATTTTCTTGCCTGTTGTCCAAATTGATAATGATACCAACAGATATCCTGTGTAAATCTCTCTCTGGAGAATGATCTCGGTCTACCGCGGCTTAAATTTCGCTGTGAGTAGGATCGATTTCTTTCAACCAGTCGAGAACGCCGAAAATGCTGGATGTTGCAAAGTGAGATCTTCAAGTTGTTTTTCCAGCCGAGAAAATTTTTCCGGCAGTTCTATTGGTGGAGGTATATCATTTTGTGTATATGTGGCATAAACATTTTCTCCTGGTTACTATGATGGATTTTATGAGCAATTTCTGCTATTTTTTCTAAATCCATGTCTTCGGGGAGTGATGCCAGTATTTGGGTTGTATGGGTGTGTAGTTTGTCCTCTCACAGATTTTTAATACTGTGTCGGACATTTCCTTTCCTCCTACTAAGGATCGCATTTTCCTTAGAAGTTGAGAAGGTTTCATATGTCCTAGTTGCAGATCCGTAAAAAAATGTTCGGCAGTGTACGCAAAACGGATGTTCTGCGATACAATATCTCGGGCGCTGAAAATTGCATTTAACTGCGCAAACAAAGTTTGTGCATTTGTCGGAGAGTACGACGGTAAATGCGCAAAACAAGTTTGTGCATTTGTCGGAGGGTACGACGGTAAATTCACTGTCAATTTAGCCTCAATAGGGTCTGTGCCATTTTTAGAATCCATTTATATGTATATAAGGCATGTGCATTTTCTCGCTGGCTCTAAAAAGGGTGATCACAGGAAATTCTTCTAAAAATCATATAAAATAAACTAACTATACGATTTTAATAAAACTTTCGGTATATGAAGTAATAAAAGAATAAAATTTTTATTGTAAATAAATGTTTACTAAATTGAAAAGCTGATAATTTTTTTCGTTAGTTTTTGTTTCGGGCATTGATTCCCCGTACAAAGATCTTAGTAATTTTTTTTTTTTTAGATAAATAATTTTTACATTTTTGGAAAGATGATTTAATGACGGAACATATGTAAAAAAACCAACTAAATTGCTACTAATTCGGTTTTGGTAATAGGGCATCTTAAACATTGAAACTTAAATCTTGTAAATAAGAAAAAATATGTATCTTTTTTTTCTTTTTTTTTTTTTTTCTAAATTGTTAGATTATTTTCTAAAGAATTTTATATTAAAAGTTCCTATTGTCTACATGTTTTTGTTTTTTTTCAGGGATTTTTAAAAAATTATAAAATGTAAAATAAATACTTTTGTTTAGCGGATATCAAAATCGTATTTATTAATCAAAGAAAATATTGTATAAAGAATATCTAGCTAAAAATAATGACATGACATATTTCGGTTTTTATTTTTTAAATTTTGAAAATAATGTTTGAATTACAAATTTTCGTCATTCTTATAAATGGGTGGATCTAACGGAAATAATATCCGCTTTGGTTTTTGAGGAAAACTCTTGTAGTTGTTGTTGTTTTTGTTGCAGCGCTGGGTTGTTGAGGTATATAAGTTAAATGCTAAATTAGTAATTTGTTTTTGCTTCATAAAAGAAATTATTATACGTACGATCCTCTATACAAAGAAATAGTGCACATGTCAAGATGCGATAAGTATGTCAACAATTAATATGTCATTAATGTCATTAGATTAAGAATTTACGGGAATTTACAGGAATTTACTTTTAAATGCAAAAATTTAGGTTTTATATAAGAGAAATTTGTTTTTTCTTTTTTATAACACATAAACTTGGAATTGTTCTTCATATTAAACGTAAAAGAAAACATTAAAAAGTTAATTTTCCATTTTTTATTGACATTTTTTAATATTTTTAACAATTATGCGTGCATTTCGAAAGCCCGCGTTTTGCACATAGCTTATATATATATATATATATATATATATATATATATATATATATATATATATATATATATACTAGCTAAAGTACCCGGTCCATGACCGGTAGGTATCACCAATTCGGTCACGTGAACAGTTTAGACCATCTTGAATAAAACGGAAATAAATATTTCCGAACTTTGTTTATCAAAAATCTCGTAAAAAACAATTAAAGATCGTACAGGGTTGTTGCAAAGAAAAACAGTTAATTCAAAGATCAAAGTATCCGATTGGGAAAAATGACATCGTTATCTTAAAAAACAAATAAACCTATCCGTATTACATGCGAAAGGGTAATTTTCAGGCCGCAATCTAGACAGAAAAAAATATTTCACAGTAAAATTGACTTAAAAAATGTCTTCGCTTTTGGTATTAATTTTTTAAATCGAAAATGAAATGAAAATTTGATTATTTTTTCTAAGAGAAAAACTGATAAAATAATCAATATATCCTTATAGTTTATACTTACTGAGAATTTTAATTTCTGTTTACGCTAAAAAATTCTCTTGTCTAAAAACTATGTCAGTTTTTGCTCTTCAAATTACATTCATACTATTCAAAAAATTAAAATTTTTTAAAAATGGTATATAGTCAATGATAATTGATCGGACCGATTTTTAGTTCACCTGAATTCTAAAATTTCACGTAGAAAAAAAAGATTAATTTATTTCACGCAGAAAATAAAAATATTTAAGCGCACAAAAGATTGAAAATCTCTTAAAAATTAATTTCTTAAAATTCTTTTTTTGTTTTGACAATTTAATAGAATACAGTACATACCAATTACAAAAACAAAAAAAGTTTTCAAATATTAATATTATGATATTGTTGCGGGGCCGATAAGGATGTCGACCCCACAGACGTTTTAATAAGTGAAGACTGGAGACAATGACAGAGACAAAGACAGAGGAATTGGATGGCAGAAAGTAACTCGGTGTCAATTTATTTCGAGAATTGACAGAAATGTAAATCGGCTTGTTAAGGATTCGACGTTCGAGGTCGCTCAACGTTCGGTCAGTCTTTCGTTTATCTGGGTGGATAGGTCGTCGGTTGTTGGATAGGCAGCTGGAAAACGGAATCGGGATAACAGTGCGTCTATGGTCGAGTTTGACGTCGTGGTCGGTCGGTAACGGTCTCGGTTGACGTCATGGTCGGTCGCGGAAGATCGAGTCGGATCTATCAAGCTAGTACTTAGCGTACTGTCGGCAAAGGACGCCTATCCGGTCGGAAGACCCAGATCTTCTAGGGATTTCGCCCTAGGATTGCATGAGTGGTGAAGGAAAGACTGAAGTGTAAAAGACCGACTGGTTAGCTCTGAAAAGGGCTGGGTTTGTTAGCCTTGTGTTGCAGGATGACTTGTGTGAGCTAGGACTACTAATGGAAGGAGGAGGAAGAAATAACAAAGGCTTAAAAAATAGTGATGACCCAAAAGAGGATGAGCGATGGTTTGACCGTAGCGTAACCCCGAACGGAGAATTGACCGCAAGCGGAAGTCGGGTGTTGACCGCAAGCGGAAGTCGGGTGTTGACCGGAAGTCACGTGGTTACGTGGAACAAAAAAGAAAGGGTTCGTTCTCTTTTGCCTGCGGCGGTCGTAGGGTACGGACCTGACCTTGGGTCCCTCATGAGAGCCCAGTAATCTAGTAGTGTTCTCTCTCTCTCTTTCTCTCTGCCTTTCCTCCTCTCTGGTAGGAGCCCACTATACGAGCACGATAATAAAGGCTGGCAGTTGTGACGACATGTTTCTCGTGTTATAATTTTTATCGGCACCATTTCAGCACGGTGACTTTTGGAGTTTTAGTACCAAGAAAGAAAAAAAGGACTACGGTACACTTGAAAAAGGCTGGTTTGCTGGAACTGGAACAAGGTTCGTGTCAGCTAAGGACGAGGCTGGTCGTCTAGCGGCAAAAGACAGGTGTTCAGGAAAGGTGATTCGTCCAAATCAGGAATCAGGATCGTCAAGTTGCCGGCTGGCTGGAAGTGTTGTTGTCATCGCAAAACGACATTCTTATATACACGAAGCGTACCGGAAGGATCGATGACGTCAGGCAAAAGGTTCCTTAGCGATAATGAAATGATGGAGAAGGAGGTAGCTTGATTTCATCAGCCGGGTACGAACGTGCGTGTCCTCACGTACGTTCGGTCAAAGGGGAGGAGCTTAAAAGAGCGAAACTGGATTTGTCTGGAAAGGGTTTGCGTACGTGCGAAAATACGCGTAACGTTCTGAACGTGGAAGGGGTTTTTATGCATACGTGCTTTGATGCACACGGGCGCTCTGCGTTCGTTCAGAGAAAGGGGTCAAGGCTTTTGGCCCCGACAATGTTTTTTTGTACTTTTTAGTTCCGATTTCATTAAAAAAAATAATACTGCGTTGTACGTTATACAATTTCATTGAGTCTGAATATCTATTCAGACTCTTATCTTTATAGACGCATCATTATTGTTATAACAGAAATAGATATCTTTATAGACGCATCATTATTGTTATAACAGATATAGATATCTCTTATGATTCACAATCCTTATTTCACAATATATCCACTCGCTAACAAAACAAAACAAAATACAAGTCACGGACGCCTACCAGCGGAAGTTAACCCAACGGTACCCTAAAACAAAGAGACCAAATTAACACAGTTCTGCGCATAGGCCTGGACTGAGTTCCGCTTGAAAGGAATTCCTAAACAATAAAAAATAATATTATAAACAGAATCCGGATTTTCGGCCAATGAGAAGCCTTCCCCCCAGAATCATGAAGGGCCTTTCTGGAGCCTATCTCGTTACTATATAAGTCCGGCATTTGAGGACCAAACCAGTTGACCGGGGGCTTTCAAGCCATTAGTATCGCCGACCGGCGGGCAGGATCAGAAAGCCGCTACATCTACCCACTACCATGCACACCCGCATCGACCCAACCAACTCAACCTTGTTTCGACTCTACGCCACCGCCGGCCCGATACCCCTACCCTCACCTGACCCGACCACACCAGGCGAACCCTAAAGTGACTACGACTATCATCAATCTTACCATACGCCTGTCAACTCAAGTCACCATATCAACTTACATCGTACCCTACCGACACGAAACTACAACTACCATCACGGGTCCATCTGCCTACATCACTATCCAATACCACTGACCGGCCACAGAGAGCTTCCTGACTTATTATCTACTACCAACTATACCCACACCCACACTACGCAGAGCCAGAACTGACCTTCAACCACACGCGCCTGCCCCCATTTCACTCACCGGCTTAAGGGGAAATTCCTTCTCAACATTTCCAGTTTTTGTTTATTCTAAAATAAACAATTTAATACAAACTTTCTCGTCCATTATTTCTTCTTTGCATACCATACGCTTTTACAGATATCTCATTATATATCATTATTTTTTATCTCATAAAATAAAATGGGGGGATAGACCTCGTAAAAAAATATTTCCCCTAATATATTTTAGAAAAAAAATATTTCAGATATATTTACATCCAAAAGTAAACATTTATGGAAATTTTCGTGAAAATCAGACTATCAATTGATTTTTCGTAGAATTAAAAAAAAAAACTCTTATCGTAACTTGTTTTTAGCTACGTTAAATTTCAGTTGATTTAACAGTGCAAAAATGAAAACATTGTTTTTCAATCATAATTTTCATTATTTCCGTAAGCTGAAAAAATTTTTTTTAAAAATCATCAGGAGTTTGTTTAATGTTTTTTTCTTTCGAATGAAAAAAAAAAACATTTTCTAGAAAATATTAATTTTTCTGCAAGTTTCATTGTGTTAAATCCTCTTATCGTAACAACGTTTGGCAACGCTAAATTTCAGTTGTTTTAACGGTGCAAAAATGAAAACTTCAATTGTTTTTCAATCATGATTTTCATTATTTCCGTGAGCTGAAAATTTTTTAAAAATCATCAGGAGTTTGTTTAATGTTTCTTCTTTCGAATGATATTAATTTTTATGCATGTTTCATTGTGTTAAATATAGGGGGTTGGGTAAATTTCACAGGGAAAATTGGTGGTAACTAATAAGAGATGATTATTTATCAATTTTTTTTTTAAATCGTCGAGAATTGTCTAATGAATAAACGGTTGAAATAAATGTTATATTCGAGACGACACTGAATTAAAGTAACTTCTAAAGTTTAAAAAAAATGTTAATAAATGATTAAAAGAAATCTCGAGATAATGGCTGAACTTGAAAAACGGTTGGAAAATTAGGGTCACCCAAAACAAACAACCCTAATTATTTATTTAATTTCCCATTAAACTAACCCTAAACCCGGACCCTAACCCGAACCCTAACCCCTAACCCTAATCCTAAACCCCCTAGTTAAAATTAACAGTTTTATTACAAATTTTGTGGGTTCTGTTTTTTCTGGGTCATCCTGTATACAGGTGACCCAGAAAAAACTGAACCCTAATTATTTATTTATTTTCCCATTAAACTAACCTCAATCCTAACTCTAACCCTAACCCTAAACCCCCCTAGTTAAAATTAAGTTTTATTACAAAATTTGTGGGTTCTGTTTTTTCTGGGTCACCCTAATTTTCCAACCGTTTTTCAAGTTCAGTCGAGATAAATTCGAAACCATTTTTGACGGTTTTTAGTAAAAAAAAGAAAGAGAAAAAAAGTGGTGACTTAATTTTTTAAAAAAAATCTGCCTATTTATTTATCATTAGAATTATGATAAATTAAATAACAAATTTTCTTATTCAAGTTACGTACATTAGAATCATTTTTATTTTATGTTTGTTTAATAAACACGAAAGAAACAATAAAGCTTAACTTAAAATTTCAAACACTGTTTATATACGAAATGTTAATTTAAACTTCTTCATGTGATTTATTCAACTACATCGTATTTTTATTTTTTAAATTTTGTTAATGTTATTAACTATAGGTTTACTTATTTACGAAATAAGTAGTTATATAAATTGTATAAGGCTTTTTTTCTAAAGCTCCTTTGTATATACGAAAATTTAAATACTGATTGTAGTGTCCTAACATCTCGACCTAGTGAGATTAGGGAAAAATAGGGATTTCACTACTAACGTGGACATACAGCCACACGGACCTCAATTGTACATATTCCCGTAATAAAACCTGTTTATAAAACGTTAAACCTGGGTTAGTTCTCTACACTGATTTGAGTAATTAACTTGAGTAATTAAATGTTTTTGCTTATTATTGTTATTTACTGTAAAAAATAATTCAATCGATAAAACCACATCTTTCTTACCAAATGAATATTTGTAAGATAGATTATTTCATTTCATTTCTAACTAAATTAATATTTTAAAGACAGGAATAAAAAGATTGCGATATAAATAAGATTTGATTTTTCATCAAAACATACTTTTGCTGTCCGAAGCAAAATAATTTTTTTTATAACTCGCTATAAAAAATAATTCAATGCGTAAAGACTCATACACATTATATATTGAGAAAGATTATCTTCTCTTCTTTTCAACCATATAGTTATCTTTAAGATTGGACTATAAATAGGCGATAAATTCCGAGATGAACTGCTTAAGACTGCGAAATTTATTCACTAAAATTGAATTTTCACTGCTGATATTCGCTATAACAAAATGTCAGGCAGAGGACAATATTTTATTATCGGCAGGAGTTGGTATACGGACAGTTTCGCAAATTGGGTGATTTTGGCTTAATTAATTAATTATATCCCTTAATCAGTAAAAATCAATAACCAAATTTGGCGTGTTTCTTAGTTAGAGGGATATTAATATTAAATTTCGAATCAGAGTGACCTCCCGTTTTGAACTTATACGTCGACACGTACATACCAAAAACTTACTCTTACATATTTAGATGTGGTGTGTGTGTGTGTGTGTGTGTGTGTGTGTGTGTGTGTAAAGAGGCATGGTTGGGTTTATTACCCGGTGCTGGAGGCACCTCCAAAGGGGAATGCCGATGGAGCTTCAATCAGTTTTAGACCCTGTCGCTGGTATTTCTCATTAAACGACCTTGTATCACATTTGGTTTGCTGGATAGCCATTAAATAGAGTGCTCCGGATGAAGAAGATCGGTTGCAGCCAACTCAAGGTCATGCTAATGAATTATCCTTTTGGTGACAAAAATTCTATGCGAACCATCTTTTTCGGGACAAAATCCAATTAACAACTAGAACCCACCTCCCTTAACCTAAAATAAATCCCCCTGCCGATGAAGCTAGCCAACGGCAGCCAGACATCCTAACGACTGGTCCAACGACCTGCCCAGCAATTCAAATGTCCTTTACAGCAAGCATGTCAAACTGAATAGGGTCGCATGGATTACATATGTCAGTCATGAGAGCCGCACATGACAACTGTCTTTAAATCCTTCTTCTACATTAACAGAACAAAGAGATGATTGCTATCATTAATTTCTTTATTATTAAATAAAAGCCAATGAATATATATATATATATATATATATATATATATATATATATATATATATATATATATAACACCAGAGTGGTGTTAAGGAGTGACTGGCGATATATCATTAGATAGTTGAAAAAAAAAAACAATTTTGGATATTGTTATAGGTGACACACCCCATTAGACCAATGGAATGCGCCAACAGGTTACTATAAATAAACAGGGATAATTGTGGCTTCTAAGCCAATGCGAGTGCCAATAACTCTGTTCGTCGGACGTAATTTCCACATCTCTCTATTGTATTGTCTACTTTCTGTTAATACATTTTTGTTCTTTTCGTTACCCGTTGTTTTGTTCTTATTTGACCCCTTAAAACCTCACAACAAACTGCGACGAAGGATTCGAAGTAATTTACGCAGGTTTATCGTTTACAATAACAACACCAGCGAAGCAGGATTCAAAAGACTTCACACACAACTATCGTTTTGTAACGACACAAAACTTGGAAGAGACGATTAAGGATCTCCCAAAAGACTCTAAAAAGAACGTCGTGAAGTAATTGAACCTAAAAAGAAAAAAAAGTGAACCAAGCTACACTGAAATTCGAAACCGCAACATCGGGATTACATGAAAATCGTAGCAGCTCTGCAAAAGAGAACTTCTTTTTTTGAACTCGTCAGTCCAAATAAGCAAAAAGCCGTTTTTGTTCAAGGATCTATTAACACTTGCTGAAAAAAAAAGTAAGTTGTACAAAAAAACCCAACTTTTTTTCTGGATTCATAACAGATTTTTTTATTCGGTTTCTCTCTCTCAAACTTTTTTGGTTCGTTTCACATATTACTAAAATGGAGGATTTTAAGGCACAAATGCTAGAAATAATTAAATACCAGCAACAGCAACAGCAACAAATTGATCTGCAACAGCAGCAAGTTGAGCTACAGAAAACATTTCAGGAAAGGCAATTGCAAACGGAACAGAAAAATGAACAGCAGCAGATTGAGCTACAGAAAACATTTCAAGAAAGACAGTTACAGACGGAACAAAAATTGATTGAAATACAAGAAATACAGAAATCTCAATTAGAACAGCAGACATTACTACAAAAATCTCAATTAGAACAGCAGACATTAGTAATGAAAGCCATTGAAAATAGGGGCCAAAACGCAGACAACGAGAACGCGTTTACACAGAATGCTATCTGGACAGCGATAGAAACTTTTACTTACGCACCAGATGAAGATATAAGTTTTGAATCGTATTACAGACGATACGAGGACTTATATACTACAGATTGTTCTACTTGGACGGACTCGAAAAAGGTTCGCCTTCTATTACGCAAACTGGGTACGACTGAGCACACCAGATTTGTTGACTATATTTTGCCTCGAAAGACCAACGAATTATCGTTTTCAGAAGCTATCAAACTATTAACAGAATTGTTTAGCTCTAAGACTTCATTATTCCATAAACGTTGGAAGTGCATGAACTTAATTCGAAAGGAAAGCGAAGATTATTCAACCTTTTCGTCAACAGTTAATAAACATTGTGACGATTTGAAGCTGTCTGAATTAAGCTCTGACAATTTTAAATGTCTAATTTATTGCCAGGGTTTAGTATCAGCGAAAGACGCTGAAATTAGGCGAAGGGTATTAAATAAGCTGGAAAACGAGCCAACCTTGACCCTGCAACAATTGGCAGAAGACTCGCAAATATTTGTCAGTCTTAAACAAGACTCTAAAAATATTGAACAGTCAGCTATAGGGCACATTAGAAATTTGCGGGATAGAAACAAATTCAGACCTCCCCCCAAAAAACAAGTTACTCCTTCTTCACCTAAGAAGAGACACGACTATTTGCCCCCTAATCCTTGCTCTGGATGTGGATCCCTTCATTGGTACAGGGACTGCATGTACCGGAACAAGAAATGCCTAAATTGTGACCGTGTCGGGCACAAGGCCTCTCACTGCAGGAAAAAGAAATCCGGAAGAAGCAGCATAAAAACGACAAAGTCAGTCGAGCAAGAAGGCCGTAACATAAGAAAATATGTACTGGTACAAATTTTAGGCAGAAACATAAAACTCCAATTAGATTCTGGGTCAGACTTAACGATTATCAACGCTTACACTTGGAAAAAGCTTGGTAAACCGACGATGTTAAGAACCAAAAAAATAGCCAGATCTGTCACGGGGGAAAAATCGAATTCGAAGGTGAAATTATCACCAGTGTAACTTTAAACAGGCAAACCCAAAAATTAAGAATGTTTGTTCTAAAAAATACAAACAATTTATTCGGCACAGACGCTATGCAAAAATTTGAGTTGTGGAATTCGCCCATTAACACTTTTTGCCAGAAAATAAAAAGATTCAACAGCCGAGTCAGAAAAATTAATAGAAGAATTGAAAAAACTTTTGGGTCTTGGTCGTTGTAAAAAAAATGACTGCTAAACTCGCATTACAGGATAATATCCAACCAGTATTTAAAAAGAAAAGAAATGTGCCATTTGCCTCGTTAGAACAGATCAACAAAGAGCTGGATAGACTGGAGAAGACCGGCATTCGAAAAAATCAAAGAAATATTGACGTCGGACTCGTTTCTCACACACTTCAACCCAGACCTAGAGATTATTGTTGCCAGCGACGCCAGCTCATATGGCATCGGAGCATGCGTTTTGCACAAGGTGCCGGACGGGTTACCCATAGCTCACAAGCAGCCTCTCAACAACGCCATTCTTCAAAGAAACGAAGAGCGACGGAGTTTATCAACATAAACCCAAGAGAAAAAGATACTAAGACTCCTGTGGAGTGAAATTTTAGGAGGGGGGTGTTATAGGTGACACACCCTATAAGACCAATGGAATGTGCCAACAGGTTACTATAAATAAACAGGGATAATTGTGGCTTAGAAGCAAGCCAATGCGAGTGCCAATAACTCTGTTCGTCGGACGTAATTTCCACATCTCTCTATTGTATTGTCTACTTTCTGTTAATACATTTTTTTACTTTTCGTTACCCGTTGTTTTGTTCTTATTTGACCCCTTAAAACCTCACAACAGATATAAAAATAACAATTGTTTTTGGAATCGTACAAGCGACTTAGATCAGAGTACAAGTCAGTGGTGGGGTAAAGTCAACACTAAATAAGAACAATTTATTACTCGAACAGGGGAGATTTTAAAGGCTAAAAATTTAGTTGATATAAAGCAAATGTCTGTTTCATACAAATGTCCTATTCATATCTATTGTCGTTCCTGTGAGGACTGCATAAGATAAGAAAATTTATTTACTCAACTCAGCTTAAAGATTAAATCTTTAAAATGTTATTTTATATAGGAATAGCAATTCGCGAGTAATCCGTGACCAATTTCTGGGAATTATCATAGCAACTGACAGATAAGTCTGGCACAAGACCATTTGTACAAAAATATTATCAGGTGCCTCACCAATCAGGAAACTGGGGCGGAGTCTTGTTGCCCCCCCCCCCTCCAAGATGTGTAACCCAAGGCCATGATTTCGATTGGCCGTCCAATCAAATGCGACCGCGTTGGTGGGTTTTTGTACACCCCCCTGATGTTTACACTGTAGGGCCATTGATCCGGCGTTTCTATTGGCTGGCCAATCAGAGCCCTGGATTCAAGGGTTTGGAACCCATAAAAGAGGTCCCAAATGGGTTCCAGGCAGATTGGAGAGCTGGTTTGGGACCAGATTCTTGACCAGATTGGAGAGCTGGTTCTTGACCAGATTGATAGCTCCGTCTCACAGCCTTTGTCACCGTCTTTGCTTTGTCATCTTGTTACTCAAAGTCCTGAATTTGAATCAGAACCCAACAAATATCGCCAGTCAGTCCACAAAATCCCGACTCAACTTCAGCTTCGATACCTCTTTGTGGTTGTACATGATTTTTTATCACTGTATAATTAATAAAGGTCGTTTTATTGTTAAAAACGCGTTCGGATTAATTGTGGAACAACATTGGTGAATTTGGTCACTTTCAGGTACAGCCCGGAACATGTACTTCAACTTTCCTGTGGGTCAAATAACACCCATCGTGTTAGATTCGGCGCCGCGACAGCATAGTATTACATTTGGTCCCGTGACCAGATCATAGTATTACATTTGGCACCCCCGACCAGCATAGTATTACCTTTGTTGCCGCGACCACCATAGTGTTACATTTGGTCCCGTGACCAGATCATAATATTACATTTGGCACTCCGACCAGTATCGTATTGCATATATATATATATATATATATATATAATATATATATATATATATATTATTATTATTATTATTATTATTATTATTATTATACTAAAGCTGAGATTATCAACTTTCTTTTCCTAAAGGATTTTTTCTATTTATGTTATGGACACAATATTTATACTTAGATATTCCTTGGTTTTAGGACTAGTCATTGTTTTAAAAAAATCAGTTTAATTGGTTTTAATTAGCCGTAATTAGCAATTAAGTCAACAACAGACCAATCCCTGTTTTATATTATATACGATTCTCTTCTTCCCTTGTATATAGTGTTAATGTAAGTGGGCGAGTTAACGGGAGTAGTCGAGTTAACCGGAGTGGGAGAGGTCACAGACTGTAATTGTTTTATTACTAAAAAATCAGCAGTCAACCCCACCTTTTACCCCGTAACTATCCGTAGATTCGCCCCTTCCCTTTCTCCAGACCACAGTTGTTTTGTCTTAATAAAACTGACTGCTCTCTCTCTCTCTCTCTCTCTCTCTCTCTCTCTCTCCCTCTCTCTCTCTCTCATAGTGATACTTATACTAATGCTTAAAATTTATCTAGAGAAGATAATTGTTTGATTTCTTAAAAAATGTAAATAAGATTCGGACTGACTTCTGAAGACGGTCGGAAAATTAAAACGAAAAGTTTTTTGGTGGTCCCCAATAACAGTTTCACTACAGTCTATGAATTAACATTTTGCGAATTGGGTTACGGTTTTAGAGGATTAAAGTTGATTTTAATTACGTATTGCTTAAAAGAAATAAACAGCCAAAAAAACAAAAAAAAAACAAATTACTATACATTTAATGAACTATTGAATCTATTATTGAGACGGATGTTTGTGTTAGTATTGCAGTGTATAATTTCAATTAAACTTAGTTTAAAAAATATTTTCAACATTAAATGTATAGTAATTTGAGTTTTTTGTTTATTTTTTAAAGCAATACGAAATTAAAAACAACCTTAATCCCCTAAAACTGTAGCCCAATTCGCAAAATGTTAATTCATAGACTGTAGTTAAACTGTTATTGGGGACCACCAAAAAACTTTCCGTTTTAATTTTCCGACCGTTTTAAGAAGTCAGCCAAGATTCGTACACTAGGTGACTTAAAATTGTTTTCCTGGCTGTGAAAAAAAAATTAAATAGAATTTATGTCATGTTTTAATATAGATTAAAAAAAAAATACTTTAATTATTAATTTTTAAAACTTATAGGGTCAATAAATGTGAGTGAAAATTTAGGAAGAGTGTTAAGAGTAAACCTACTTTTATGCTTATTTTACCAGCTCTGTAAATATTTCTTGTTGAATGCAAGTAATGTTAAAATAAAAACACAGATTTAACACAAATGTTTATTTATATTCATTTATATTTATATTTTGTGAATGATAAGGATACCAAAACTTCTTTTGGTATTATTCGCTGAGTTCCATCTCGGCCTCCTGCCTTAAAAAAACGCTAGGCAATGATAGGTAAAAAACAAACCCACCTATGAATGAAGTCCCTAGCTGAAGCAGTGCCTGCTGTTTATGAAAAAATAATTTGTCGATTGAATTTTTGAAAATATTAAAAAGAAAAAAATCAAAAAATAGCGCTTTAGGCGTTTTATCAAAATATTTAATGCTATATTTTACCAGGTCGGTTTGTTTTTTTACCTATCACCACGTAGGTTTTTTTAAAGGCAGGAGGCCGGGACTGAACACTGCGAATAGTACCCTTCTTTTAAATGAAAAATATCAGGCACTAGCAAAGATGCAGTTAAATCTATATTTTACAAAATACCCCCCCCCCTCCGTTGAAAAAAATTACTAACAATCAGGGAACTATCCAATTAATTAAATTTTCAGTGTTGATTTATCAATGAATGGATTTTATAATGCATCATTTATTTTATTTCAAAACTTTCTGATTTTTTTCAGGTCACTTAACTTTTAGCCCACCACATGGGGGCGCAAAATATCTAAAGTTGTAAAGTTGAAACTAATTACAGTATCAGTAAAAAGACAAAAGACTGAAGGTGTAAATAGAAGGGAAAAAATTAAGGGGAAAAAATTAAGGGAGCTATCCTGGTAGAAAATAAGTATCGAAAATCGGAAAATAAAATGTAAACTAAAAACTAAGAAAACCATTTTTGTAGATTTTTTTTTTTTTACTCTTTTGGATTTAATTGACTATTATCTTATGAAAGAAAAATATACATCGAGATTTGTTCTGTTTAAAAGGAGGGCGTCCTAAATTTTCAATATAGTGTTTCTACACAAATTATTAGTTAACAATAATAAACTAAAGTAGTTATTAAATAGATATTTGTTTTTAAAATCTAGAAATAGGAAATTTGAAACTTAAAATTAGGCGTTTCATATTCGAAATGAATTTTAAATATTAATTTACCATAGCAGAAATACCTAATTAAGTTAGAAGGTTTTGAAATAAAATAACTGATGCATTATAAAATTTATTTATTAATAAATCAACACTGAAAACTTCATTAAAATTGGAAAATTCCCAGATTTTTGGTAATTTTTTTCAATAGGGAGGGAAGGGTAAAATCATTTTGTAAAATACAGATTTTACGTCATCTTAGACAACGTTGATGTCCATGTTTACGATAAATTGGCACAAAATTGACTGAAAAATAGTTTAAAATGTATTAAAAATGATTTACATTATTGTGATTCTTTAACAATGTAACCCAAGCCCAATGGGTGACCCAACGGGTCACATCTTTTCTAGTATATACATATATATGTTTGTTAAAAAGAAAGGAAAAAAAAGACTATTATTGACAGAGTTCAAATAATAAAACGTACATGTGTCACTGTCACTTTCAATTATAGCCATGTGTTGGTTGAAAGTAGGAGAAGGCAAGACTCACTCACTCCTTTTAATCAACTGGGTTAGCCTCCTCCTCCTTCCGCAACACAAAGGAGGGGGTGAGAGACAATGCGTTGATAACAGATTCTGTTTCTTAACAACTCATTGCCTTAATGAAAATAAATAGGGACTGGCGATTTTGTCGTCTGCTAGGAATTTTAAAAGTGAATTAGAAATAATTAAATCTATTATTTAAGGTCAAACGTTGTCTAAATCGATAAGTAGTAACATAATAACCATAATTAAAAAAAAGAAAAATATCATTACATATGTAGTTTATTTTTAATAGATTTAAAAGTATTTGTTTTGGTCAATATCGACGATATCAGCCATTTAGCCTCGTTTTCGATATTTTTAAGTGCTTGTTTACAATTTTACTGTAACATTCGCGTTTGAAAAAAAAAATTACTAAAAATCAGGTAATTATCTGATTTTAATGAAATTTTCAGTATTGATTTAACAATTAATGAATTTTATAATGCATCAGTTATTTTATTTCAAAACTTTAATTTAGTATTTTTGCTATGAAAAATGAATATATAAAATTCATTTAAAATATGAAAATGCTGTTTAAAATGTTATATTTTTAGATTCTAAAAATTAATATCTACTTAATGCAAACCTTATTTTTGTTGACGAAAGCAATAAGTTTTGAAGAAAAACTCGATTGAAAATGTACCCCTTCAGAAAAAACATCGATGTATAATTTTTTCTTTTATAAAATAATAGCCAATTAAATAATTATCGAAATGAGTAAAAAAGAAATCTCCAAAAAATTAATTATTTATTATTTTTTTACATTTTATTTTTCGATTTTCGGTACTTATTTTTTCATAGAAGCGCAACCGTAATTTTTTTTGTTTTTTGTTTCTATTCATAACTTCGGTCTTTTATCTCTTTATTTATACTGTAATTAGTATCAGGTAAGGACCAACTTGAAACAATTTTACGCCCCCAGCATAAGGGGGGTCAAAATTAAGTGACCTGAAAAAATGAGAAAGTTTTGAAATAAAAAAAAATAATGCATTATAAAGCTCATTCTTCGATAAATAAACACTGAAAATTTCATTAAAATCCGATAATTCCCTGATTTTTGTTAAATTATTTTCTGTAGAGGGGCTAAAGTCATTTGGTCAAAAATGACTGAGGCTCTGTTTGCCAGTCCAAACGACCGTTTTCGCCCAGAAATTAAATTTTTTTTTTTTAAACCTGGGTATTGTAAGTGGTAAAGTGCGCAGTATGAGATCGCAGTCTGTGTTCGGAACACACCTGTACGCGTATGCGCCCCGCATGTTTTATATGCCTGTTTTAAAGGACGTCGGGACTGGTAAACAGTGCCTCAAAGTCATTTTTGACCAAATGACTTTAGCCCCTCTACAGAAAATAATTTACCAAAAATTAGGGAATTATCGGATTTTAATAAAACTTTCAGTGTTTATTTATCGAAGAATGATCTTTATAATGCATTATTTATTTTTTTTCAAAACTTTCTAATTTTTTTCAGGTCACTTAATTTTGACCCCCCTTATGCTGGGGGCGTAAAATTGTTTCAAGTTGGTCCTTCCCTGATACTAATTACAGTATAAATAAAGAGATAAAAGACCGAAGTTATGAATAGAAACAAAAAAAAAAGGTTTTACGGTTGCTCTTCTATGAGAAAATAGCGACTGGCAAACTGAGCCTAAAATGCGTTTTTGACCAAATGACTTTAGCACCCCACCCCCCTACAGAAAATAATTTACCAAAAATCAGAGAATTATCTGATTTTAATGAAATTTTCAGTGTTTATATGTCAATAAATAACCTTTATAATGCATTATTTATTTTATTTTAAAACTTTCTAATTTTATTCAGGTCACTTAATTTTGACCCCCCCCTCCTTTATGCTGGGGGCGTAAAATTGTTTCGAGTTGGTCCTTACCTGATACTAATTACAGTATAAATAAAGAGATAAAAGACCGAAGTTATGAATAGAAACAAAAAACAAAAATTTGTTTTTGTCAAAATGACTTTACAGAAAATAATTTACCAAAAATCAGGGAATTATCGGATTTTAATGAAATTTTCAGTGTTTATGTATAAATAAATGATCTTTATAATGCATTATTTATTTTATTCAAAAACTTTCTCATTTTTTTCAGGTCACTTAATTTTGACCCCCCTTATGTTGGGGGCGTAAAATGTTTTGCAAGTTGATCATTTTCGATACTAATTACAGTATAAATAAAGAGATAAAAGACCGAAGTTATGAATAGAAACAAAACTATTGTTTTTACGGTTGCTGTTCTATGAGAAAATAAGTACCAAAGATCGAAAAATAAAATGCAAAAAATAATAAATAATTAATTTTTTGGAGATTTCTTTTTTACTCATTTCGATAATTATTTAATTGGCTATTATTTTATAAAAGAAAAAAAATACATCGATGTGTTTTCTGCTTAAAAGGGGGAGGGGGTACATTTTCAATCGAGTTTTTCTTCAAAACTTATTACTTTTGGCGCCTAAAATAAGTTTTGTATTAAGTAGATATTAATTTTTAGAATCTAAAAATATAACATTTTAAACTTAACATCGGGATTTTCATATTTTAAATGAATTTTATATATTCATTTTTCATAGCAAAAATACTAAATTAAAGTTTTGAAATAAAATAACTGATGCATTATAAAATTCATTAATTGTTAAATCAATACTGAAAATTTCATTAAAATCAGATAATTACCTGATTTTTGGTAATTTTTTTTCCAAACGCGAATGTTACAGTAAAATTGTAAACAAGAACTTAAAAACGTCGAAAACGAGGCTAAATGGCTGATATCGTCGATATTGACCAAAACAAATACTTTTAAATCTATTAAAAATAAACTGCATATGTAATGATATTTTACTTTTTTTAAATTATGGTTATTATGTTACTACTTATCAATTTAAACAAAGTTTGACCTTAAATTATTTCTAATTCACTTTTAAAATTCCTAGCAGACGACAAAATCGCCTATGCCTAATCAAATCAGACTACATGTGAACTGTCATTTTCAGGAGAAAAATCCAATAATTTGTTTGATTCATTAGTGCCTAATGAAATTGGGAATGTTTTATTTAATTTTTAATTTTTATTTTTTACCAAATGACTTGGCTTTCTTGCCTTAAATTAAGTCCCTTAACTGTTGATATTTTTTAGGGAGTAGCAAAAAAAAATCGGATACTACGAGTTTTAAAAGCGAATTAAGAATAATTAAATCTATTATTTAAGGTTAACTTTGTCTAAATCGATAAGTAGTACCATAATAATAATCATTAAAAAAAGAAAAATATCATTACATATGCAGTTTATTTTTAAAAGATTTAAAAGTATTTGTTTTGGTCAATTTTGTTCACCGACGCCATTTTGGCAGTTTTTCAATGGTTTTAGGCGCTTGTTTACAATTTTAACGTAACATTTGGGATGAAAAACTTTTTACCAAAAATCAGGTAATTATCCGATTTTAATGAAATTTTCAGTATTGATTTATCAATTAATGAATTTTATAATGCATCAGTTATTTTATTTCAAAACTTCAATTTAGTATTTTTGCTATGAAAAATGAATATATAAAATTCATTTAAAATATGAAAATCCTGATGTTAAGTTTAAAATGTTATATTTTTAGATTCTAAAAATAAATATCTACTTAATGCAAAATTTTTTTTTTTTTAGACGAAAGTAATAAGTTTTGAAGAAAAACTCGATTGAAAATGTACCCGCTCCGCTTTTTAAGCAGAAAAAACATCGATGTATAATTTTTTCTTTTATAAAATAAATAATTATCGAAATGGGTCAAATATCTCCAAAAAATTAATTATTTATTATTTTTTTACATTTTATTTTTTGATTTTTGGTACTTATTTTCTCATAGAAGAGCAACCGTAAAAACTTTTTTTTTGTTTCTATTCATAACTTCGGTCTTTTATCTCTTTATTTATACTGTAATTAGTATCAGGTAAGGACCAACTTGAAACATTTTACGCCCCCAACATAAGGGGGGTCAAAATTAAGTGACCTGAAAAAAATGAGAAAGTTTTGAAATAAAATAAATAATGCATTATAAAGCTCATTCTTCGATAAATAAACACTGAAAATTTCATTAAAATCCGATAATTCCCTGATTTTTGGTAAATTATTTTCTGTAGGGGGGCTAAAGTCATTTGGTCAAAAATGACTTTGAGGCACTGTTTACCAGTCCCTAATATTTTTCAAACGTTTATGCGCTCGACATCAGCATCGTATCTTTAAATACTATTTCATTTACTATTGTAAAAAATATATATATATATATTGTAATACGAAAAGTTTACATATACGAGAGAGAAAAAAATTAAACGAAAACATTGTACATTTATAACTAAAATAAAAAGATGATTTTTAAAAGGAATACTTTATCAATTATCAGTTATCAATTTTAAATTAAAAATATTGTTTTAATTTCTATAAAAACCTTTGATAATGTTTAAAATTTTTGCATGGCAAAATAAGTATTTTTTTTATCTTTATATTCAGTGAAATAAAGGACATACATTATTGTATGTGTAGTAAGTTAAGGCCATGTAATAAAAATTGTGGCATAAAACATTTCATTAAGATTATTGTTTCTTTATGTTTCATTTGCTAAAAATGTTCACAATGATTTAAAGTTAGTAGTAATTTATGCCACCACATGTCCGCCTCCAGTCAAAGACTCCAGTTGCATAGCTACCAGGGCTGTTCAAAGGGTAGCCTTGATAGACAATAAACAAACAGCAATGAGATTGTGGAGAAAGTTGATTCCTTTCTGTTTTAGTTTTATGATTGCTATAGTCTGTCGTCAGTGTTAAAAATAATCAAATTGGATTGCACAAACGATACAAGCATGTACAACTACATTCATTCTAATTGAGAGAGAGAGAGAGAGAGAGAGAGAGAGAGAGAGAGAGAGAGAGAGAGAGAGAGAGAGAGAGAGAGTAAAAAAAATCAACAGTGAGTAAACTAACTACAGTGTGAATTTTATAATTCTCTTCGATTTACGATCGTTAATGATTAACAAGCTATTTTCTTTTTCTTTTTCTTTAGTCATGATTTTATTCAGTTGTTTGCTTTGCAATCTTGACAGCCAAATAATTTTGATGGTACTAATTTAGATATATATATAATAACTTGGAACATAAATTTATTGATATATGACTGTATAGTGTATTAATACGAGTGATTAAAGTAACAGAAATTGTTTGTATTGTTTTGATATGGTTATTTTAAAGATAAGTTAAGAAGGGAGTATTATGCAGTGTGTTATTATCAATAAGTTTGCCCACTATCGCAAACTCAGGAATAATATTTTTTTTTTTAATTAATGAAAAATGATGACTCCGAGAGAGTGTTTATTGTTTCTTATCATTTACCTTTCACTTATATCAAACTTAAATAAATAAGGAGTAACTTCCTTGTTCGACCTACATTCGTAGCTTCAACAATTAACAGCAATGTATTTAATTTAGAAGTTAACAAATTAAAGGTCTTTTACTTGTTAGAGAATTTTCCAACTTATCGTATCAAGAAAGAAACAAAAATAATATTAATGTTTCTCAATTAACAAGATCAGTCCCATTGACAACGATTAACTTTTTAAAAATATCTATAAACGGATTCAAAAATTAGAATTAATAGTTTGAAAAAAGTTTCAAGTCAACATTACTTGTGGTTATAGAAAATGTCGGTGGTAGGTAGGGTCATGTGACTTGATTCAGCCAATCAGACCTTACAATATCAATCAGTTTCATCGTTTTTTAAGCAGAGAAAAAAACAATTGGTTTCTTTCTGAGAATTTATGGGTATCAATCACCACACGAAATATTTTTTTTAACTGATTGACATACTTTGACGTTATTTGGAAAATTATTTTTGTCTTTTACTTCGCTTTTTATTTATCCAAGCAGGGTTTTAGTTAATAAGCAGTTTTCTCATTTCTCTCTATTGGTATCATGGATAACAACTTCTATACTACTGCTAACTGTGGTGGTACGGGTAAGTAAAGTATTTTTCTTTTAATAACGTAGTCATTAGTTGATTTTTATTTAATTTTTTAAAAAGTTCTATAATTATGAAAATTAAAGAATTGTTAGTGATAGTTTCTAGATATTTTAAATTGTTTGTTTATTTAATTTTTCTTGAGATAAAAAGATACATTATCAACAAGGTTGATAGTTAAGTTTATATCTGACATTAATGTCCCATTAATGTTTGACAATAACATTTTATTTTCGTTTCAGTTAAAATTGCAATTACCTAACTGGAGCTAAACGTATTTTTATTATTTCAGTGAAAAACAAAAACAACAAAAAAACACAAAAAAGCAACTAAACAAACAAACAAACAAAAAACAAAAACATTCAGCATCTGACAAGTAACATTTTGTCGGAAGTCATGTAAGAAGTATTGTTTTTTCTTTGTTTTTTTTTTTTTGTTTAATTTTGACATAAGCTTCTGTTCAATTTTTTTAGCTGGCTAAACTTTGAAAAGATGATAGTATACATTTTAGATGGTTTTAAACCATCTAAAATGTATACTATAAATATTTCATCATTTTTTCTCCCACCGTTGAAAGTTACTGTTAAAACTTGTTATTTTAGTCTTATCTTTTATATCCCATTTCTTTTTTAGACACGTAAAAACCCACTTTCACTTTGTACTTTAGTTCAATTTTTCAGAACAATATCAATCACATTTTCTTAAAGCCGACTCTTTCCCTTTTCATTAAAAGAGCTGATAATTAATAAGGAAGTCCAATTGCGCATAATTTCTATGATAGTGTGTAAAAAAACAACAAAAAAAAAGCATAAAAACACAAGAAAAGTCTCCAAAGTTTTTCGTTTGTTTGCTTAAAAAAATTTGCATACCTATCAAAAAAACATTTGAGTTTCGTGTGAGGAAAAATTATGATTAACTTTTCAAATTACAAATATTTGTTGAAAAATTTAAAATGAAAAAAAAAAGAAGATTTAAATTGCTATAGAAATCGTATATATGTGATATTATATCACATACGATATCTATAGAAATAGGCTTTAAATCTTTTTTTTTTCTTTCATTTTAAATTTTTTTTATATCTAGCGTATTTACTAGGTACCACCAATTTTACCCTGTGAAATTTACCCTCCCCCCTACATTTAACACAATGAAACTTGCAGAAAAATTAATATTTTCTTGAAAATCTTTTTCCATTCGAAAGAAAAAAACATCAAACAAAATCCTGATGATTTTTAAAATTTTTTATCAGCTTACGAAAATAATGAAAATTATGATTGAAAAACAATGTTTTCATTTTTGCACTGTTAAATCAACTGAAATTTAACGTAGCTAAAAACAAGTTACGATAGGAGTTTTTTTTAAAAATTCTATGAAAAATCAATTAATTATCTGATTTTCACGAAAGTTTCAACTGAAATAAATTTAACGTAGCTATTCAGTTATCTTTATAGAAAAAAAGATTTTTCTGTAGTTCAGATGTTTTACATCCAATGGTAAACATTTATGGAATAAAAATCAGATAATTGATTGATTTTTCATAGAATTAAAAAAAAAAACTCTTATCGTAACTTGTTTTTAGCTACGTTAAATTTCAGTTGATTTAACAGTGCAAAAATGAAAACATTGTTTTTCAATCATAATTTTCATTATTTTCGTAAGCTGATAAAATTTTTTTTAAATCATCAGGATTTTGTTTAATGTTTTTTCTTTCGAATAGAAAAAGATTTTCAAGAAAATAAATTTCACAGGGTAGAATTGGTGGTACCTAAATTTTAGAATTCAGGTGAACTAAAAGTTGGTCCGATCCGAGCTCGATTAATATTTTTAAAAGAATTTGTAATTTTTATTGTTGAATAGTAATGTGTGATTCTTAGAATATACGGAAGAGCAAAACTGACATATTTGTTTTGTTTTTATACAAAGAGACGAGACGCTTTTCGGTAACCAAAGTTTGTTTTTCTTAGCGTAAAAAAATATTTTATTTAACTCTTACGACCAATTAGAATAAAAATAATATATTGATTATTTTATCAGTTTTTCTCTTAGAAAAAATATTGTTTATTTTTTAAGATAACGATGTAATTTTTCCCAATCGGATAATTTGATCTTGAATTAACTATTTTTCTTCGTAACAACCCTGTACAATCTTTTTTTACGAGATTCTTGATAAACAAATTTCGGAAATATTTATATCCGTTTTATTTAAGATGGCCTAAACTAAATATTGTTTACTATCACGTACACTAAATCATTTATTTCATCCATATGATTAACAAAACATCATTTTTTTAATCATTTTTTATATCAGCTTTTTATTATCATTATATCTTAATGTCGGAATATTTTATAATGTATAAAAATAGATAATTCACATGCTTTAAAACAATCGTTTAGAAGGGAATTAAAATCAAATGATAATTTTTATTCTTTTTTTTCAAAATCATTCTTGCGTATTTTTATATTTACAGCTAAACAATCAAGCATTAAAAAATGAATGTCTCCAAAGAACGAAACGTTTCATAAAAACTAGTTTTAAAACCTTCTTTGGGCTTAGAATACTGTTTTCAAGTTTTAACATTAAAACAAAGAAAATAAAAACAAAACAAAACAAAACAAAACAAAAACTTATAAATTTGCAATAAACAAATAAATTGCTTAGAACTTTTTAATAGTTCAAGTCATTTCCCCTCTTGTTCGTTATTTTTAGCACAGGAATTTTCAGATTTGTAACTGGGGTTTTTCAATCTATTTTTAAAGAAACTTTATTGTGAGAAAAGTAATGTTTTTTTAAAATACGGAAACAAAAAAATTAAATGAATGCTATCTGCACCTTAATATATATATATACTAGCTAAGGTACTCGGTCCATGACCGGTAGGTATCACCAATTCGGTCACGTGAACAGTTTAGGCCATCTTGAATAAAACGGAAATAGATATTTCCGAACTTTGTTTATCTCGTAATCTCATAAAAAACAAAGATCGTACAGGGTTGTTACAAAGAAAAATAAAATGTAAAAATATAATAAATAATTAATTTTTGGAGATTTCTTTTTCACTCATTTCGATAATTATTTAATTGGCTATTATTTTATAAAAGAAAAAATTATACATCGATGTTTTTTCTGCTTAAAAAGCGGGGGGGGGGGTACATTTTCAATAGAGTTTTTCTTCAAAACTTATTATTTTGGCGCCTAAAATAAGTTTTGCATTAAGTAGATATTTATTTTTAGAATCTAAAAATATAACATTTTAAACTTAACATCAGGATTTTCATATTTTAAATGAATTTTATATATTAATTTTTCATAGCAAAAATACTAAATTAAAGTTTTGAAATAAAATAACTGATGCATTATAAAATTCATTAATTGATAAATCAAAATTTCATTAAAATCGGATAATTACCTGATTCATTCAACAATAAAAATTACAAATTCTTTTAAAAATATTAATATAGCACTGATCAGACCAATTTTTAGTTCACCTGAATTCTAAAATTTCACGTAGAAACAAAAAAATGAATTTATTTCACGCAGAAAATAAAAATATTTAAGCGCACAAAAGATTGAAAATCTCTTAAAAATTAATTTCTTAAAAATTATTTTTTTGTTTTGACAATTTAATAGAATATAGTACATACCAATTACAAAAGCAAAAAAAGTTTTCAAATATTAATATTATGATATTTTTTGCACTTTTTATTTCCGATTTCAGTAAAAAAAAAAAACTACTGTGTTGTACGTTATACAATTTCATTGATATAGTTATTCAGACTCTTATCTTTATAGAAAAAGGACAAAATTTTTCTGACGCATCATTATTTTTCATCTCATAAAATAAAATGGGGGGATAGACCTCGTAAAAAACTATTTCCGCTAATATATTTTAGAAAAAAACTATTTCAGATATATTTACATCCAAAGATAAACATTTATGGAAATTTTCGTGAAAATCAGACTATTCATTGATTTTTTTTATAGAATTAAAAAAAAAAAAACCTCATCGTAACTTGCTTTTAACTACGTTAAATTTCAGTTGATTTAACAGTGCAAAAATGAAAACATTGTTTTTCAATCATAATTTTCATTATTTCCGTGAGCTGAACATTTTTTTAAAGAATCATCAGGAGTTTGTTTAATGTTTTTTTCTTTCGAATGAAAAAAACATTTTCTAGAAAATATTAATTTTTCTTTAAGTTTCATTGTGTTAAATGGGTGGTAACTAATAAGAGATGATTATTTATCAAATTTTTAAAAAAATCGCAGAGAATTGTCTAATGAATAAACGGCCGAAATAAATGTTATATTCGAGACGACACTGATATGAATGAATTAAAATAACTTCTAAAGTTTAAAAAAAATGTTAATAAATGATTAAAAGAAATCTCAAGATAAGGGCTGAACTTGAAAAACGGTTGGAAAATTAGGGTCACCCAAAACAAACAGAACCCTAATTATTTATTTAATTTCCCATTAAACTAACCCTAAACCCCAACCCTAACCTTAACCCTAAGCCCTAACCTTAACCCTAAACCCCCCTAGTTAAAATTAATAGTTTTATTACAAAATCTTTGGTTTCGTTTGTAAACAGGATGACCCAGAAAAAACTGAACACTAATTATTTATCTATTTTCCCATTAAACTAACCCCAATCCTAACTCTAACCCTAACCCTAACCCTAAACCCCCCTAGTTAAAATTAAGTTTTATTACAAAATTTGTGGGTTCTGTTTTTTCTGGGTCACCCTAATTTTCCGACCGTTTTTCAAATTCAGCCGAGATAAATTCGAAACCATTTTTGACGGTTTTTAGTGAAAAAAAGAAGTGGTGACTTAATTTTTAAAAAAATCTGCCTATTCATTTATTAGAATTATGATAAATTAAATAACAAATTTTCTTATTCAAGTTACGTACATTAGAATCATTTTTATTTTATGTTTGTTTAATAAACACGAAAGAAACAACAAAGCTTAACTTAACATTTCATACACTGTTTATATACGAAATGTTAATTTAAATTTCTTCATATAATTTATTCAACTACATCATATTTTTAATATTTTATTATTGTTATTAACTATATGTTTACTTATTTACGAAATAAGTAGTTATATGAGTTGTATAAGGCTTTTTTTCCTAAGGTTCTTTTGTATATACAAAAAATTAAATACTGATTATAAACAAACTTGAGTAATTAAATGTTTTTGCTTATTATTGTTATTTACTGTAAAAAATAATTCAATCGATAAAACCACATCTTTCTTACCAAATAAATATTTCTAACTAAATTAATATTTTAAAGACAGGAATAAAAAGATTGCGATATAAATAAGATTTGATTTTTTGTCAAAACATACTTTTGCTGCTCCATGTGTGACTCGAAACCTCAACTGCCAAGCTGACGAGGTTTCGAGTCGCACACGGAGCAGTATCCCATGTCTATAATCTTGCTGATGAGACCTAATAGGTCGAAATGTACATTCAGGGATTGACATTTTCTCGATTTGTTTAGCCTTACATTTGAACATATATGCCCGCCTAAATTCATTAATTATCAACTAATTAATTTTCATAATTAGGTATGATTTCAATTAAGCACATATCCTCCAAAAATTGTAGGCTAAAAAGGCCTTATCAAAAATAAACACATTGTTTACTTACTTTCATATACACACACACACACATATATATATAAATATATATAGTTTTTTTCCGTAGTCAGGATCTTTCCATGTGTGGTTTAACCAAGCTGATGCAGGTAGACCATAAGGAGAGCTCAATGTGCCTAATACCAGTGAGTAAAAGGACAGAGCAAGATATTTAGTAAATGAAGAAAAAACTCTAAACTTGCTTCATTACAATAATTTATTTCAACCGTATTAAAACGGCATCTTCAGGTAATCACAAGAACATGACTCTTACTGAGAATTTCCCAAAGTAACATCACTTTTAAATCTATCAATTTAGGGGAGGGAGGGTTGGTGTCTTAGTTTGGAATGGGCAGGATTAGTTTCTTTGAATGAGGTGGGGAGGTCTATGTTTTGGATGAGGTGTGGCTTAGATGGGGGACAGATTTCTTGGGGAAATACTTGTAAAAGTGTATATACAAAATGAGCAGAATTTAAAGGCTAAAAATAAGGAGAAACATAACAGAAGTGGAAAAAGAAAAAGAATAATAACAAAATAATATAGAAATAAAAATAAAGAAATAAAAATAAAAATAAAGTAAAGGAATAAAAATAAAATAAAAAATAAAATAAAAATAAAAAATGAAAATAAAAATAAGAAGCAAATAAGGGGTGGGAGGTAGATTGTAAAGGTAAAGTGTTAGAGAATAAACTAAGGATAAAGAATAAAAATAAAATTAATATAAGATAAGAATTTAAGTTCAGGACTATTTGAATGATATAGAGTAAACTAGAATAAAATTGAATACAGTAAGAGGTAGTGGTATATTACTTAATAAATAATATAAAAGTTAAAATAATAAAGTAACGTTAAAGATTAAAATTGAAATTTAACAAATGAGATCTAAAGGTGAAAAATAACATATAAAGTATAAAATATAAGAAGTGAAAGATCGAATTTAATAATTAAAGATGATAGAGACTCACAATAGAAGTAACGTTATTATTAAATCAAAAGGTAGAAAGTCTAAGAGATAATAACTAATAGTAGTAAAATCAATAATGATGATAATGCTAGTAATAATAATAATAATAATAATTATAATGATGATAATGATAATAATAAAAAACCATAGTAATCAAATTAATAACATTATATCATAAATTTAGGATTAACATAAGATTAAAATCAAAGTAAAGGATGATAATAATAATAATAATAATAATAATAATAATAATAATAATAATAATCTCTGGGACTTTGAAATAAAAACGGATCACCTTATCCCAGCAAGAAGACTAGACCTAGTGTTGATGAACAAAAAAGAAAGAACTTGTCAACTGGTGGATTTTGCAGTGCCAGCAGATCACAGGGTGAAGCTAAAGGAAAATGAAAAAATGGACAAATATCTGGACCTTGCCAGAGAAGTGAAAAAGTTATGGAACATGAAAGTGAAAGTGATACCAGTTGTGGTTGGTGCACTTGGAACAGTCCCAAAAGGATTAGAAAAGGGTTTGGAAAGTTTTGATATCAAAGGAAGGATTGAAACCATTCAGAACACTGCACTGCTGCAATCTGCCAGAATACTCAGAAGAGTCCTAGAGACCTGAGGAGACTTGCTGTCACTCAGACTCCAGTGAAATACCATCAGCTAACACTGGTGTGAAAACTCAAAAGATAATAATAATAATAATAATAAATAACTTAAGATAAATGGATATGGTAAATAATAATAATAATAATAAATAATAATAATAATAATAATAATAATAAGTATAGATATAATCCGATGATGCATAAATGATGATAGTAGTAATAATAAAGGGCTAGATAAAAATTGTGAATTCAGTAAAACCTTAGGGTTAAAAAGTAAAATTTATACAATTAAGTTTGAAGCCTTAAACTTTAGAGGATATATCTAAATCGGAATTAAAGGAATGGAGAACCAAAACTAATAAGATATCGATGTAGAATTAGGAAATCAGAATTATCTTAACCTCATAGAGATGAGTTTAAATTAAGCTCAAAACCAAAATTACCCCCCCCCCAAAAAAAAAACCCCACATTTTATCTGAATTACAGAATTATAGAAATTAATGGAAGTTAATGTTTAAAAAATAAAAATAAAAATAAAGGAAATAAAGTTAAAAAATCTTAAAATAAAATAAAAGGTAAAAGATAAAAAATAAAAATAAAATCAATCAAGATAATAAACCTATAAAAACTATAAAAAATAATAAAAAATAAAAAATAAAAAAACAACAATATAAATATATTTTAAGGGTAAAATTAAAAAATAAAATAAAAATATAAAAATAAACATTAAAAATGAAAAATATAAAAATAAAAATTAGAAGATAAAAATAAAATTAAAATAGAAATAAAAAAAATAAAAAATAAAACATTAAAGAATAAATAAAAAATAATAAAATAAATAAAAGAATAAAAATTAAAATAAAGATAAATTGAGAAATAGAAAAAGAAATATAAAAAGTAAAAAATGGAAGTTAAAACTTAAAATTTTTTTAAATATATAGTGGATGAAAAATCAAAAACAAAAATAATAATCACTGAAACACAGAACAACCCACAAGCCATCTTGAAACCAGTCAAAAACCGCAGGTGTTGATTTGCCCTTTGGCCTAAGCTTACTCTGGGGGGATTAAATTTCTCTTGGGTGTGTTTTTTTACCAGTTGACCATCCCTTGAAAAAAAATTTTACAATTTAATGTATTTTTCATTTTTACTAATTACTTTATTATTGTCAATCTGTAGATTCCCTCACAAGCTCCAAGTTTCATATATACACACACACACACACACATATATGCACACACATATATATATATACATACATCCATACATATACATACACATGTATTCACATATACATATATATACATACATATACACACACGTGTGTTCAAGTATCTTCTATCCCCATACATCAGTCCATGCACCTATGTTGAGTGTACCTACATATACACATCTATACACACCTACTTACATACGCACACACCTATGCCAATGTATTCACACACACACATCCATACACATTCACATATATATGCATGCACACCCACACACATATGTAGATTTATACACACACACACATTCATACATATATATACATGCACACACACACCCATCCACACATCCACATACATATACATGCACACACATATACACATATACATCCAAATACATATATACATGTATACCTACATGCATTCACTCCTGCTCACACATATACATATATAGGCATTCACTCCTACTCACACATATACATATGTATTTGTATATCCATCCATACTCGCACCTCCGTATGTTCAGTCAATGCACGTATATACCTCTCTACCTGTGCATATACTTACACATACACATGTACATACCCCCTCACACATATATATATATATATATATATATATATATATATATATATATATGTGTGTGTGTATATATATATATGTGTGTGTGTGTGTGTATATATGTGTGTGTGCGTGTATATATATATATGTGTGTGTGTGTATATATATATATATATATATATGTGTTTTTATATATATATATATACACATATATATATATACACATATATATACACACACATATATATATGGTGATTGCCACTTCTTGACAGAATAAGGCCATTTCTACAAGTACTCCAGATGTGAGCAGTTGTGAGCATGCAGATGGCCCACGTCACACAGATCACACATATGAAGTCCTCGACATACAGGCGCTGCCACACAGGTCAGACTTCAATGTAGGAAATGTTTCCATGGCGTCCGTCATGTGTCGCTTCAGAATGGAGGGCTCGAGTCAACTTACCTCAAACTTCTTATAGCTAAAGCTGATTTCCGCAAGAACATCTGTCTGCCCCTTATCGAGATACTTCCCTCTCAAGATCGGGAGGTGTCCAGACATTCCAAGTGGCTGTTCATAGCCTTGTTTTGTGTTGTAGTATTTTCTAGTTTTCGCCCAGCTAATGTGGACAATCGTCGAAATGTTGGTTTCTGGACAGCGTGATAGGTGAATCAGCATTTGTTTAGGTCAGCTTTTATAGACACCTCCCAAGTGACTGGATGAACAGTGTTAACCAAGGGGCTGCTCATTCACCCACAACCTCGCCGAGGTACGTTGCTGTTCAATCAGCAAGGCGGTGACGTTAAGTAGGTCACGAATCACGCCGTATGTAGATTCAAATCTGCATGGTTCCATCCCGTCAGGCCTGCACACCTCACATCCCTCCATCACTCTGCACATGTTTTTGTTTTACATGTTGCGCGCTTGTGCGACACGCACCGCATGCTCTACTTCCCCAAAGTCAAGTATCAGTGACAAGCCGGGGCAAGATGACTAGGAGACTTTGGGGAACGCAGGTGGATGATCTGGTGAGATCTAAGAGTCCACCACTCCGGGGGAAAAAAAAAACAACAAAAANAAAACTAAGTTTTAACTTAGTATAAGTCCACATGTTCCATTTTCTATTGAAAAGGTGATTATTATTTATTTTTTCTTGATCACATTTTTCATTTACCGATTCCTGTGAAACGAAAATGGTTATGGCAGAAATTTACACGCATTTGGCAATAGACTTAATTCAATATTTACTATTTGAAATAAAATAAGTTACTTATATACACATATAATACACACACATATATATATATATATATATATACACACACACATATATATATATATATACACACACATATATATAATATATATATATACACACACACATATAATATATATATATACACACACATATATATATAATATATATATATACACACACATATAATATAAATATATGTGTGTATATATATATATATATATATACACACATATATATATATATTATATTACACACATAATAACTAATATATATATCACATATATATATAATATATATACAACTATATATATATATATATACACACATATATATATATACACACAATATATATATATATATATATACACACATATTATAATATATATATATATATACACACATATATATATATATATATATATATATATATATATGGTGATTGCCACTTCTTGACAGAATAAGGCCATTTCTACAAGTTCGGCGGTGATTGCGCGCGTGCCCAGGCGTTCAGCTTTGTTTTTATTTGCTGTTATACATATGAGCCTCTTCCCCGGTTTCCTCTCGTGTGTGACCGTACATGACTAAGAAACCCAGCCTTTGTCAGGCAGGCCCTGCCACACGCATCACATATATAGTCCGGCTTAAATGTAGGAAATTTATCCATGACGTTTGTCATGTGCCATCAGCGTAGGGACCGCTTCAGGATGGAGTGTTCGAGCCGTTTTTACCTCAAAGCCCTTGCAGCTATCATAGACAAGTTTTCTCATCCTGTGCGATTCATAGCTATTTTCTCCCATTCATGAACGTTTATGTTGAGAGTTTGATGTTGTTTTTGATAGCATCCCTAAAACGCTTTTTGGGCTTGTGCCTCAGACGCTTCCCACATTGCAGTTCTCCATAGAACAATTGCTTCGGGAGTCTGCTGTCTTGCATTCTGACAAGATGCCCAGCCCAGCGCATCTGGTTACGTATAATGCGCATTTCTATGCTGGCGTTTTGGCTTGTTGCAGAACTTCAGCGTCTGAGGTGAGGGATTGCCACCCTGTGTTTATTATCTTTCTGAGACACGTCTGATGAAATCTCTCCAAGGCTTTGATATGTCGACGATGTGTAGTCCACGTTTCCGAGGAATACAGGAGTATAGACAAGACACATGATTCGTACACACTGAGCTTCGTCCTGATGGTAATACCTCTATCCGACCATACTCGTTTTTCGAGGTCACCAAAGGCTCTGCTTGCTCTCTCGATCCTTAGTGAAACTTCAAAGTCAAGGGTTCCACATCTGGAGAGTGTGCTGCCGAGATAGACAAATGAATCAACTACCTTCAATCTGGTTCCGTTAACGTAGATGTTGGGCTCCACATACCCTTGTCCAGGTGGTGGAGTGAGCATCACCTTCGTTTTCTCCAAACTGATGGTAAGTCCAAAGGCAGTACATGCTTCAGAGAAGTGATTCATTATTTCCTGTAGGTCTTCCTCAGTGTGGCAACGAAATCTGCATCGTCGGCATAGAGCAGCTCACGGACGAGGGTCTGGAAGGTCTTCGTCCTAGCCTTGAAACGGGCAAGATTGAAAACCTTGCCAGTGGTACGGAATCGTATAAGGACACCGGAATCACAGTTTTGGAAGGCGTATGATAGAGTCATCGCAAAGTAGATAGAGAAAAGTGTTGGTGCAGGGATAATCACCCTGCTTAACACCGTTGTCGATAGGTATTGGCTCCGAGAGGGACCCGTTAAAGTGAAAGCGTGCCTTCATGCCTTGATGGAGTTGTTCAAACATCTGAACAAATCCGAAGGGCATCCGAGTTTCCCGGAATAATCCATAGCGTGGTTCTATTCACCGTGTCAAATGCTTTTGTTAGGTCCACGAAGACCTGGTAGAGTGCTATCTGCTGTTCGAAGCATTTCTCCTGAAGTTGCTGAGCGAAAAGATCATGTCCATCGTTCCACGGCCAGGTCTGAAGCCGCTTTGGCATTCTGGGATAGCCACGGGACAGATCCACTTAGTGAGCCGGTTGAGCAGGAGCTTGGCAAAGACCTTGCCCACTGCCCCGAGAAGGCTTATGCCCCGGTGATTGCCACATACCGACCGCACACCTTTGCCCTTGTGTAGGCGCGACAAGATTGCATCGACCCAGTCCTGAGGTACAGGAGCACCCAACCATACATCAGAGATAAGGTGATGGACCTCCGCGGCGATCTTGTCACCACCGTAGCGGAGAGCCTCAACGGGTATGCCATCATGGCCAGGTGCCTTTCCAGTATTTATTTCCTTAATTGTTACGCGGACCTCACCGATGGTGGGGTGATCCATCATTTCGTGGATTGTTCCCTTTGAGGCAGGCTGTTGATGACGCTGTCGTCGACTACTGAGGGGTGTGAAAGAGGTCTGTGAAGTGCTCTGTCCATCGTTTCATGATGCCCTCAGTACTCTTATGGAGAAGAGACCGTCCTTTGATTTGAGAGGAACTATTGTTGATCGTTGTGGGCCGAAAGCCTGTCTGATTAGATGGTAGAGAGTTTTCGTATCCTTGCTGTCGTAAGCCTTCTGTATCCTCTCCGATATGTTTAACCACCACTGGTTTTTCATCCTTCGTAGGCTCTGTTGAAGTGACGATCGTGCACTTCTGAATACCTGTCGTGAGGGTTCACAGTCTTTAACAGATGCACGAGAAATTTCTGATGTAACCTGTCCTTCTCTTCCAGAAGTTGTTGATTTGTTGATCATTTTCATCAAACCAGTCATGATGTTTCCGTTTCTTGAGGCCAAGGACCTTAACGCTGTCTCATAGGCTTCTCTTGAAGTTATCCCATGTACCGTCGACTGTCCTCTTGAAAGCTTCTGCAGATTCTGCTGTACATGCATATCTTTAAGTTTGGATACATCGATGCGTTAGGGACTTTCACTCCTGGGTGCGAAACTTGCGCCTGACATGGAATTTCAGTTTGCTGCGCACAAGCTTGTGATCCGAGCCACATTCTGCACCCCGCATAGCCCTTACAGTGCATACATCCTGGAAGTCACGTTTGCGGGTTATGACATAATCTAGCATATGCCGTTTGGATTCGTGGATGAATCCAGGTCGCCTTGTGAGATAGCTTTTGGCGAAAGAATGTGATCTCTTCTTCTTTTCCAGGAGAAGGAGATGTGCTCTTTTTTTCAGAGCCCAAATTATTTATTTATTTTCCTTTGAAACTAACCCTAAACCCAAACCAACCCTAACACTAAACACTTTTTCAGTGACACTACTTTCGGCTTGGATTTAATTATAGCCGGTGTTTTTGTTTTTTTTCAGGCAGCCACGGCTAGCAGTTTTGAGGAGGAGCGGGATGAATTTGTGAATATACCCGTTATTTTGAGCCCCCAAAATATGCGGTGTCAAAATTAAGTGCCTGGAGAAAAAAAAATCAAACTTAATTCAACATAAACATAATTCATTCATTGATAATCAACACTGAAATTTTCATTAAAATATGATAATTCTAATTTTTTGGATTTTTTTTTTTTTTTTTTTCAATCGAAGGGATTAAATCTATTTTGTAAAATACATCAGTGAGGCAAAATTAGCAGTATTTAATATTTTAAATTTGAATTTGTGTTTTGTAAAAATTCATCGAAAATATCTTAAACTAGGTGGGGTGGGGGATAAAATATCTAAATTGACTTGCCAATAAAAAGCTGGGGTGGGGGGAGATATTGTAAATATCTACATTAATTTACCAAGATTAATTTACTCAGAAATATGTTTGGTCGGAATTATGCCTTACTATGGCAATTAAAAACAGAGTAAATTAGGTCAATATTTTCCAGGAGAGAGTGGGGGGGGGGAGATCGTAAAAAGGACAGTTACTTTTAACTGAGATAAAATTGACATTTGATGAAAAAATTTGTTCAATCGCCATATGCTTGAAGCTTTACTTAGGGGTCTGGGGGTGGGGACCAACGTTTGTTTTTAAAAAAAACTTTCACTTTTCATATGATGCTTCATAAGATGCGATAACTATGTCAACAAATTAAGAATTTACAGGAATGCAAAAATTTAGGTTTTATGTAACAGAAATGTTTTTTCTTTTTTTTTTAACACAACTTGGAATTATCCTTTATATTAAACGTAAAAGAAAACATTAAAAAGTTAATTTTCCCATTTTTTATTGACGTTTTAAAATATTTTTTAATATTTGCGTGCGTATGAAAAGAGCGTGTTTGGCAACCCTAAGGTAAATTTATTCCCTATGTGTGAATTTCTGAAATTTAGATTTTTTTTCTTTCGATTTTTTTCTTCTGATTTTTCTTTTGGTTTAAAAAATTAAAATAAACTTGGTGTGAAAACCAACGCCAAGTGAATATTTTGACGACTGGTAATACCATAAAAAAATAGGACCATTACTCGAGAACTCACCTGAGTAGAATGTATAGCTTTTTTTTTCTATTCTAATATGTAGATGTAGAAAATATGAACTGTATATTGCTGAACCTCATTTAGTGCAGAATCATTGGATATATAGTGAAATTTTCTCTTTTTAATATGAAAAAATACCTCAGACCCTGTCTTTACCTGTTGATTGCTTCACAATGGAGATGCACTGAAGTCAGTGATGTTTGCACAGTCATTTCTGTAACTAACTGCATGTAAAGTATTCCTATTAAAGCGTTTTAAAAATATTTTTTTCAGCATTTTTTATTGAGTATACCTGTTTTTTTTTCCTATCATTATGTAATTGTTCCATAACTATGTGTGTGCAAAATCATTTTCAGTGCAAAAACTTCATAAGAAGAAATTGTTTTCTGCAAGTCAGCCTATTTTCACAACAATCTGTTCACAAAATAACGATACTATGAGCTTTTGAATGTACAGACCCATTTTCTGATTTTTACCAAATTCTTATGGGAACAGAGAGGGGTTTGGACCTAGAATTGCTTCTGGGAAGTTAAGAGTTAACTACAAGCAGAAGTTTTTTTTCTTTTTCTAACCATTGGAATTGAAACTACAACAGACCAAAGTTGACCAAGATTTCTTTAATAAGTATAAGATAATAAATAATAAAAAGAGCACTATATCACAATAGAAGATGACTCAGAATTATTTCCACATATAATGTGTGAAATTTTAATGATTGTATACCAGCAGGTTTTTTTTGTCAAAGATTCAATTTTGAAAAGAGCAAAACCAAAGTCGACAGAAATTTCTTAATAAAATATAAGATAAGAAGAAAAAAAAGAGCCCAATATAATTAATAGAAGATAGTCTCATTTTTTCATATATAATATGTGAAATTTTAAATGATTGTATACCGTATGGGTTTTTTGTCAAACTTTCAATTTTGGAAAAAAAAATAACTTAGAGAAACAAAACTGCAGACAGGACAGGCTTTGTTAATAAAATGTAAAGAATAATTCTATTTCTTGTATGCAATACACAACATAGCAGGTATTTAAAAAGGTATTTTAAGACCAAAGTGATGTTATTTATATGAATTAATACTATATATGTGTATATATGCTGTATAAAATGAAAATGTTGAATAATCTTGTGGTAACTTAAATAAATAAAAAACGCTGATATCTGTACTTCTTATTCCTCAATAATGGGTTCCGCATAGAATACATACAATTTGAGTGTAGAAACAGAAAAAAACATACAATTTTACATAATAATGCAAAAATAAAAACATGTCTACCTTTTTTTACCCTCAATTTCAGGACTTTAAATTCTCATAACTTTTGAACCACTGGGGATATTTGCATAATTCAAACAGTTCTGAACTCTATTTACACAGCTCTATATAACTAATGTGATTAAATAACAATTGTTGTTAGCATCCTTCCATCTACTAAAGACGATGGCATAGTGTCCACTTTAAAAAAAATTCATTATCTGCAACTGCGTGAGCGGCTGAACAGACCAATTTTTGAATGGCAATCTCTGGTGCAGTGACTGCAAACAACAGTTGCTTGCTGTAGTTGCTGTTGTCTCTCCTTCCTTTTGGTTCTCTTTTTGCAGTGGCTTCTTTCCTCTATTTTTCCCTCCTTTTCATTCCTTGTTTTGCACAAGTCTCCCAAGTGTTGGTGTTGATGTGGCATGTCTTCATATCCTCTTGCAGACATCTTTAAAGTGCACGCATGGTCTCCCCTACCAGTTGGGTGCCCTCTACTAATTCACCATACAGTAGGTCTTTGGGGATGCGACTTTTATCCATCCTCCTGACGTGATCAAGCTAATGAAGACGTCTCTCACAGATGATGGCGGGCATGCTGTTCATGTTTACTTGTTCGAGCACGTCTGTGTTGGGCACTTTGTCCTGCCAGCGTATGCATAGAATGCGGCGTAGGCATCAGAGGTGGAAATTGTCCAGTTTCCTCATGTGGCATGAGTATGAGATCCAGGCTTCGCTACTGTAGAGGAGAGTACTGAGAATGCACGCTTTGTAGATGCACAGTTTGGTTCTCTTAGTAAGGCTGACATTGTCCCAGACTCTCTAGCTCAGTTTGGCCATAACTGCCGTGGCTCTCGCGATTCTGCGGTTGACTTTACTGTCAGTGGAGAATGAATTGGTAATGGTGGACCCAAGGTACTTGAAGCTAATGATTCCAAGAAGTCTGGTCGGGCAGCCTATCTTCTGTAGCAATTTTTTAAAAATGGAGTTCTGAATTCCATTTGCAGAGTGCTATATAATTAACATTACAAGCATTTAGCTGAAAAACGCTGACATTTTCAAATTTGCGACCTTAATCAGTTCAATTTGCAATTTCTCAAGTATTTCTTAACTAATCTTAAAAAGATTTATATGGTTGGAAAGAGAATAGAATCTTTCTAAATATGTAATTTTTTATCGGTTTTCATCAATTGAATTATTTTTTACAGTGAGTTAAAACCGTATTTTCGGTCGAATAGCTGAAAACAAAAATATGACCGTTTTTTTTAAGGATAAATTTTACACGCTGTTTTGTTTTTCAAAATCAAAGTAGGTAATCTTTATCAATATTCTTGAAATTTTGCACTCAAATAGAAGACACCTGGAAATACAAACGGGTTTTTGTTTTGTTTCTAGGATCCGTGGCAATGAAAATATGAGAGGGCAAAGTTGAAGGTTTTTTGCGTCTTTCATATTTTTTAACAAATGTTAAAAAATATAAAAGACGCAAAAAAGACGCACTTTTTCTGTAAAATTAGAGACTTTCAAAATTATTTTCCTATAAAATTTGTGAAATTTAAAGTTTTGATTTTGAAGAAAAACCTTGAATTTATGTGCCTTTCGGTTGTAAAAACACCCTGTCAACTGACGTCACAAATCGGACCTTTTTGATTTAAAATCACAATTTCTCGTATATTTATGGTTCAATCTTAAAAATATTCATATGGTTGAAAATAAAATAAAACAATCTCTCTAAATATGTAATTTGTATGTGTTTTTATTAATTGAATATTTTTTTACAGCGAGTTAAAAATGTATTTTGCTTCAAAAAAAACGAAAATGCGTGATAGGAATTTTTTTCCGAGAATACATTTTACACTCTACATTTCTTTGGAAAATCTAAGTGGCTAATCTTTATCAATATTTTTGAAATTTTGCATTCAATTAGAAGACACCTGGAAGTACAAAAGGGAGCTTTTTTTTGTTTCTAGGACCCGTGGAAGTAAAATTACAATAGTGCAAACTCCAAGACTATTTGATCAAAATGAGGATGATTAGCAAAAAAGACGCACTTTGTGTGTAGAATTAGAAAGTTTCAGAATTATTTTGATATATGATGTGTAAAATGTAAATATTGCTACCCGCTTCGGGTTTTTATTCGAAAATTTGTATTTTGAAGGTTAGGCAGGCATTGTTTATGCACACAATAAAGTTTAAAATAAAATAAGAATCTTTCTAAATATTTAACTTTTATGTGTTTTTAATAATTGAATTATTTTTTACATCCGTTTCAATTTTGGAGGAAAAAAAAATTGAAATTACTAGAAATGTAAACAAAAGCACACACTAACCGGGTTTGTGTGAAAACATGTAAATAGATAATCTATTTCTTTTATGTAATTCAACATAAGCATTTAGAAATGTATTTTTAAATTCAAAGTGATGTTACATATTTAAATTAACATTATATATGTGTATACATATATTTAAGTTTGAAAAATCAACCAGTGCAAAATTCGTAAACGTACAATGTACTTTTCAATCGTGCATCGTACATTTCAAAACAAACTATGACCAAGGAAAAACAGAACCCACAAATTTTGTAAGAAAACTCTTAATTTTAACTAGGGGGGTTTAGGGTTAGTTTAATGGGAAAATAAATAATTTGGGTTCTGTTTTTTTTACTCACAAAGTTTTAACAAGTTAAGAACATTTTCCAGTAAGATATTTCTCATAAAATCAAGCATTTTCACATCAGCTTATTTGAACTGAAATGGTTGAGCAGTCCATGACATGTAACACTCCACTTTGGTCCTTATTTGGGTTAGACGGGAGGTACCCTCTGATCAATCAGCTGAGCACATCAAGCCCTAGCACCTATACGATTGACCAAACTCTATCGCCCTTATGGCAAGCTCCAACCCTTTTTATCATATATGTGCTAAAAGGTGGTGGCTGAGGGTATTCATGTCCTGGGAATGACGTTAAGCTCTATCTGATGGTGAGGTCCAGTTCTGGAGGTGTGGAGAATGTAGAGCACCCCTTCATCACCATTGCTCCCTGGTCCACTCTGACACAGGGTAGTACCTGTTAGGGTCCCATCAATGGGTTAAATAGAAAAATGTGTTTATAAAAAAAATTGAGTATCCATGAAGAATTAATTTATTTCAAAACTTTGTTGGCATTAAATGACCCACTGAGGTTGATATGCTGTAAAACAAACCAAACCAAACTAAATCTGAACTAAAATAGGTTAGAATTTATTTTGAAAGTTATTAGGATAGTTTTTCTTGAATGATAATCATTTTAACATGAAATGAAATGTTTCAACTATGTCATTTGCATATTTTAAGCAGTGGCATATTTCTGTGAATTGGGCATTTTGGCATATTTTAAGCAAAATAGAAATTATCTGTATTGAGAAAATGTCATGTGATGTGGAAAAATGGACTTGATTTTCAGATTCAGTGTGAAAAAATAGACCAGAAAAATGTGCCCATTGGCCAACAACATTTGGATTAAACAAAATGTCAACTGGTGTTATCATCCAACAAAATTGGTCAATCTAAAGAGAAGTTATTGGTTTGAGATTCTGTTCAATAGCCAAATAAAGATTTTTACATCATTCAGTGGAGGTGGTAAAAACTGATGCGTTTAGTGCTGTGCAAATAAAAATATTTGCGAGTAACATGATTTTATTGTTTAACAGGACCCAAAGCTACAAAGAAATACCAATCAAGTTTAGTTTAGTGGAGTAAATAATGTGATTGTTGCACTTGAAATTAAGATATTTTTGAATTAATTTGATTTTTATGTCTTCAAGGAAATCATTATTTACACGATTTTAAAAGAATTATGAAAAAGAATTTTGAATAGAATGATCATAACCCTACAAAATGATGGCAAATTTACTGAAATTGGACAATGGAAAGAAAAGTTATTGGCTTTGAGGTTTCCTATCTACCCAATTCCAGATTTTCTTTTTTTTCCATTTAAGGGGAGGGGAATGGGAAGAATTTTATTTTTGGTACCATAGGACCAAGAGCTACAAGAAAATACCAAGGAAGTTTAATGAAAGGAGGATGATGTAATTCACTCTTAGCCCATAGCCTATATCTGATGGATGAAATAAACACTCATTGCTACAAATATTTGATGTTTATTTCATAGAATCTATCACAGTAATGATCTGGTCTGCAAAAATTAAAATCATTAAAAAAATCTAAGCAAAGTTAATTTGATGAAAATTTGTTTAATTGAAAGCAATTGAGTAGAACTTAAAATATGCTGACTGCATCTTCTGCAGAGAAGTAAGACATATTTGTATTCGATAGGAATACTTGATAACATATAACTGTAAATTATTTGTATTAAGAATAGTTACTTGAAACTATAATTGTTTATTAAGGATTATTATTAGTTATTTGAAATCAAATAAAAGTAGTAAATTTGATGGAGTGATGGTATCAGCCAGAAAGTGAGGAAGTCTGTCCCCTTTTCACTAGACCAGGGAGATTGTTTTTGTGTCTGAAGTGGAGCACCATAACTACCATTAGCTCCTCATTTTACTAAACAAATCCAAGCTGTGCTACTCATGTGCTGAGTTGGTGAGGTCTGGTATCGAATTCAGAACCTTGTGGTTTCTATGCAGATACTCTACTGACTAAACCGAGCTAAATGGGCGCCTGGAGTTAGAAACCATATAACTGTGCAAAATTAGTATTAAGTAGGAATATTTACAAATGAATCAAATTTTGGCATTAAATAGCCCATAAGTATTTCATATGCTGTTAAACAAATAAACCAAAGCATGCTAAAATATGAGCAATGAAGGTAGATGAATTAGGAATTCAAGTAGAAGGTTGAAACTATGCTAGCTATAGCATTGTCAAAGTCTGCAAGTATAATGCGAAAAGTGCTAGAGGTTTGATTTGTCACCTCATTTCTGACACACAAATAACCATCAGTTAATATCTGCTATAAACATGCACCTAAGAAATAAATAAATAAATGAAAATAAAAATTCTAAATAGATATACTCCTTTTATGTTTTCTTTTGCCATTTCACAAAAACTTAGAAGCTGAGACATGCATTATTTACATAGCAATCAGCATTGCATCAATTACTAAGCAAAAACATACAGTTTACTGAAAGCAATTTTTACTATAATATCTGGTTTGAATGACTACTGTTTTTTGGGTTTTTTTTAAAGATTTAAATCCCCCTTTCTCAGTACTGCCACTGATTAAAAATCAGCAGTATTTTGACATCCCCATTTTTTTACTTTTGCATCTCAAAAATTGCCTGTAGCTATAGATGGCACTGAAAAATATTATGATTTCCATTTTGGTGCAGTAATTATCAAGGTAAATCCCTATTATTCTCAACTCTAGGTAAGACATGAAGTTTACAATAAATCTGCAATCTTTGTTACTTTACTGTTGAGCTATATCTAATAATGTGATGTGCATAGCATGCTATTACTCAATTTTCAATTCAACTTTTCTCTTATGTGATTATATAATGAGTACCTCAATCCAGTTTTTGTTTTGTGTTGTATAACAAATGAATTAGCAATTCAAATACAACTGAATTAGCAATGTAAAATTGTTACTGTTAATGGGTGTGGCTCATTTGCGATAAGCTTGTGCTTTACTTATGGCTTGATAGATTAAAAAACATTTAAATATTTGTCTAGTGTTGTGATTAAAACTTAACCTCAAGGATATGAAACGTTATGTGACTTTTAACCAGTGCAATTTTTAAAAACCTCAATAGAATTAGTTACTAATACCGACAATACTCCAGTATACATTGAGAATAGTTATAAGTAAATGGGTAAAATAATTGCTGATTCTCTAATGGTTTTCCAAAGCCCTTGAGTGAATTTGTTAGTTTATTCACAGAATCAAACCTTTGGCAAATGTAGAAGTTGATATTTATGGAAGACCCAATGAGGAATAGACTCACTAGCAGTAGTTTATAAGAATCACGTTAGCTATTTTTAGCATTCCCAGTTGATTTTTTTTATTTGAGGTTATTGTTATTCAATCACATTAGTTATATAGAGCTTTGTAAATGGGGTTTAAAACTGAATTATATAAAAATCCCCAGTGGTTCAAAAGTTATGAGAATTTTAAGCCCTGAAATTGGGGGTACAAAAGTGGGCATAATTTTGTTAAAAAAATATGTCAAATCACAGACTAATTGAAAACAAGAAATTTAGTAATTTCTTCACCATTTCTTTATTTTTGGAACAATTTTGATAAAACTTGACATTCTTATGTAAATTGTATGTTCTTTCTGATTATGCACTTAAATGTTATGCATCTCCATGCTAGAACCCATTATTTGGGGAATAAAAAGTAGGGATATCAAGATTTTTTTTTTTTTAAAAGTTTACCACAAGATTATTCAACATTTTCATTTTGATACGGCATATATACACATATATAGTATTAATTTATATAAATAACATCACTTTGAACTTAAAAATACATTTTTAAATACCTGCTATGTTGTATTACATACAAGAAATAGAATAACTCTATATAATTTTATTTAACAAAGTCTACATGTAGCATATACAACTTTGTTTAAAAATAATGCCATTTTAACTAACTGTAAAAAATAATGCATTGGTTAAAAACACATAAAAGTTACATATTTAGAAAGATTATTTTCTTTTCTTTCCAACCATATATTTTAAAAATTGGACCAGAAATAAACTATGAATTACTATTTAAACTTTATGGTCTGGATAAACGATGCTTAGCTGAGAGTTGTTTACATTACGGAGGACAAGTAAATTTGAGTTTTTTGTTTCAAAATTTAAAAAAACCTGCTATTGGTACCTCTTATTCTCTAAATAATTGGTTACAGGGGATATTTGCATAATTCAAACAGTTTTGAACTCCATTTCCACAGCTCTATTTAACTAATATGATTAAATAACAATAACCTCAAATAGAAAAAATCAAGTGGGAATGCTAATCTTTTCCTCTTATAATAGTTTAAATGTTGATAAAATGTAATTTTATTAAAATCTGAAAGTCTTTTTTTAACCATGTTTTCTTGTTTCAGTAGTAATAATTATAAACTGAACAATTTCGGTTTCGTAAGATATCACGGTACGGTTTTTCGATATGAAGATGAAACCGAAAAAAACACAGTTTTTCAGTTAAACTGCACATCTCTAACATCTATCTCTCTATATATATATATCTGTGTTTTCAAAAAGACTTGCATGCCTGGAGTAAAAACCCCAAAGCACCTTGATTTAAACAAAGTCAAACAAAAGGATGTGAATGAAAGATTGATTGAACATCTTGACAGTCTGGAGTTTAATGGCACATGGGAAAACTTTAAAGAACAAGTTTATTTCACTGGTGCAACTGTACTTGGATTTAGAGTGAGGAAACATCAAGAATAGTTTGATAACAATGTACTTGCCATCAGTCAATTACTGGAAAATAAAAGAGCATGTTTTATAAGTTTTGTAAGTACACTCTGACAGTCTACCATGAAGGATTATACAGAGTCCAAATGTATATTACAGCGTGAACTGAGAAGGATGAAAAATAAGTGGTGGTCAAAGATTTCCTCTGAAATTCAGAACGCCTTTAATAAAAAGGACCTAAAATTGTTCTATGCGTAATGTTTTTGGTCCACTAACTTTTTTCATTGCTCAACAACACCACCATGATCAAAGAACCAGAAAAAATCCTTCAGTGATGGCAACAACACATCATGGATTTATTTAATAATCCTTCAGTAGTCAGCTGATATTTTGCAGAGTCTTCCTCAATACAAGACAAAGTATAAGAGGGACTAATTACCAACTTTTGCAGAAATTGAAATGGCAATCAAACAAACTGATACTAGTAGGGCACCAGGATTAGATGGGCTCCCAATTGAACTGTTGAAGGTAAAATGTGTTAATATTAAACATGCTCTGTTTGATCTCATTACTCAATGCTGGAATGGATCTCCTTTACCAAATGAAAGGATTGATGGTGCTTTGGTGTGCTTATACAAGGGCAAAGGAGAAAAATGTAGCTGTGATAACTACCGTGGAATCACACTTTTGGGTGCAGTTAGCAAGGTTCTCTCAAGAGTTTTGTTGTGGTGAGAGAAATCACGCATGTAGTGGTTCAAAGCGTGCATGACTGTGTTTGGCATATAGAATGAGATCAAAAGGGAGTGTAATGGGCGATTGAACTCACATCCTCCTGATTGTGAGTTGTGGCTTGACGTCGGACAGCCTCGTTGGCGCGCATGTAAAATAACTAGACTGTCAGGGTTCCCACTCATTTTAGGAAATCATTTTCCAGGAAGTTTCCAGGACATTTTTAAAATTTTCCAGGACAGCACTTGTTCACAGCAATTTCATAATTTAATCGATATTAATCTAATATTGACACATTTAGACACTTTTATTGTTACGTTTTTATGTTGCAGGGTTAATGAATTATATTGGGTTTATTATAGATGATGCCTACATCTATCAATTAACAACACAGGGTGTCCACAAAGTCTATATGCACTTTAAAGTTATAAATTATTTTAAGCACACTCTGACTTTATAGACACCCTGTACAATAAAATTGTCTGGTCTCCTGTTTTTACTTAGCCATGATCAATATTAATGGGTTATTTTTTCATTAGCAGATCAATTTCAAACCCTCACCCAATATTTTAAATAAATGTTTTTTGGGTTTTTTTTTAATTAGTACAAATTTCAGATATTTACTGTGCTGTGTTTCTCACTTTTTTATCGGCAAATATATGTAGATATTTTACAATGACCACCCCTCGTTTTATATCTGCATCATATTTTATATACTATTGTATATTAATAGCCATGTTCAATTTTTGGGGTACAAGGGAGATAAATTGCATCAATTTAAAAGAAAAATATTTTTTTCAAAACTACGAAAAAAAAAACGAAAAAAAAACATGCTACATTTATTTTTTGAGTTTTAAGAAAATAACTTTTAAATTTTAAAATCACTTTTTTAGGGTATTGAATTTATATTTTTTTTATTTTTCTATATATTCTTCTGGATATGATCTTTCAAAAAATGTTGAAAAAATTTCAAATGGTCATTCTGAATTGATAAAAAAAATTTTTTTTAAGTTTCTTCGATAAAATAAGCTAATCGTTATAAAATTAAGTCACTGGAAAATAATTTGGTGAAAATTTCATTAAAATTGGACAATTCCCTGATTTTTGGTAATTGTTTTAAAATTAGGAAATTTAAAAAAATTATTATCTCCCTTATTAGAATTATATTTCCAAATTGAAATAATAGATAGGGAAGGACATGGAAAACAAGACATCTTAAAGAAGCAGCTCATATGTTGGGCTGTAGTGACCTATTGAGTAGACCAAATACAGAGATGAATACAATATGGGAACCAATCATTAAAAAGGCTAAATCGTTTTTTTTTTAAGTAGATTATTTTAAAAACAAAAATATTGAAAAAGACTGAAGGATTTTACGCCTCGAGGGTAGGGGGGTGTTGGACATTGTGTTTTGTAGAAATTCAATTGAAATTTGAACAAATTCATAAAAAACAAAAACAAAAAAAAACAACATTTTTTAAAAATGGGGTGGGTTGTAAAATATCTAAATTGATGTGCCAATAAAAAGCGGTAGGTAAGTAGTGTAATAATATCTACATATATTTGTCGATAAAAAGCAAAAAACACATCCCAGTTCATATTTGATAGATACCACCAATTTGTGTGCACATTTTCATTTTAAAAACAAATTAAAATTAATTAAATCGGTTAATTAAGGTCAAGTTTTTGTTTAATTTGAAAAGTATGATTAGCACCAGAAAAAATTTTTTAATACTTTTTAAACAATTAAATTCAGCTAAAAAAAATTATCAAAATGGGCCCTTTGTATGAAAGAGTTATGGACATCATTTAAGATTTTAAGACTTATAATAGTTTCTTATACACTATGTACAGAAAAATGATTAACTTTTTGATATTGATTTAAATGAAATATCTTTTTTTGTTCAAAATACACAGAAAAACTAAAGAGTCCCCAAAAAATCTGGCGTTTTTGTTTACACCAAGAATATGTTAAATGCAGAAAAAAAAAAAATTGCCAAAAATCAGAGAATTATCTGATTTTAATAAAATTTTCAGTGTTGACTTTTAAATTACTGAACCATTTCAATCAAACTGATTCGATGAAAATAAATTGAAATTCTTTAAAATAAATGCGACCTATATGCACCTTGAAAACAACAATCCATATACTTAATTAATAGATAAAATTCATTTAAAATATGAAATGCCTAAATTTAAGTTTTAAATTTCATAATTTTAGATTCTAAAAACAAATATCTATTTGAACAAGCCCACTTTAGAATTGTTATCTAATAATTTTTGGAAAAAACTCAATTGAAAAGTTAGGCCCCCACCTTTTTAACGAAACAAATATTAATGTATAATTTTTTTACTGATAATTTAAAAGACAATTATATATATATAAACAAAAGAGAAAAAAAAAATTTTTTAATCCAAAAATTTTTTTAAATTTTTTTTACATTTAATTTTCAGATTTTCAACACTTATTTTCTACAAGAGGTGTTCCTATAAAATAATTTTTTTCTTCTATTCACACCTTCGGCCTTTTGTTTTTTTATTCATACTATAATTAGTTTCAAAAGATATTTTGAGCCCAAAAAATAGGGTGTCAAAATTAAGTGACCTGAAAAAAATCAGAAAGTTTTTAAATAATTCATTCATTGAATTAACACTGAAATTTTCATAAAAATATGATAATTCCTTGATTTTTTTTTTTTTGGGGGGGGGTTTAAAGGGATTAAATCTATTTTGTAATCTGTGAAAATTAGCAGTACTTAATATTTTAAATTTGAATTTGTGTTTTGTAAAAATTCATCGAAAAATATCTTAAACTAGGTGGGGTGGGGGATAAAATATCTAAATTGACTTGCTGATAAAAAGCTGGGGTGGGGAGAGATATTGTAAAATATCTACATTAATTTACCGATGAATTGCACGACTCAGACTGTAAAAACAGTCAGAATTATGCAATCAAAAACAAGAGTAAATTAGGTCAATATTTTCCAGGAGAGAGTGGGGGGAGTTCGTAAAAAGGACAGTTACTTTTTAACCGAGATGAAATTGACATTTGATGAAAAAAAAATTTTGTTCAATCGCCATATGCTTGAAGCTTTACTTAGGGGTCTGGGGGTGGGGACCAACGTTTGTTTTTAAAAAAACTTTCACTTTTCAGCGCTTTCAAAAATCTTTAATTAAAACTTTTTTTTAAATGAACATTAATTTTATGTAATTCTTATATTAGTATTACGTTACTGCGTATTGTTTTTTATTTTTTTATTTTTTAAAATTTTCAGTAAAAATTTTGTGTGCACGCTATTCTATACAATTGAATATAATTTATACATAAAATATAAAGAAGAACATTAGTTTATATACAGTATGAAATTGTGGTTGTAACATCTGATGGTCTAGGCGTTTTTTTAACGAATCTTTCAATAAACGCATGTTTAGTTATATACATTTTTACATAGTTATTTTTATTTTTATTTGTATTTATAATTATTTAATGAATAAAGTTTTGCGAGAAATTTATCTATAAATAAGATAGAGTCACTTATTTGTATCTTACGTTAAATTATTACTTATGATGTTTTGCCCGTGACTGTTTCCGTTTTCGTTACCGCAAAATACAGTAAAAAAAAACATTTTTAAAGTTTTAGATAGGAGTTATTAGGTTATAGATAATAAAAAGTTATTTTTTTACCCATTTATTTAATTAAAATACAATTTGTAGAATTGTGTAAAAATATTTATTTTTAAATCTTTTTTCTTCGCATGATTTGTTTATAAAAAAAAAAAAGAAGCAGTGTAAAAACAAAAGGACCCCTCTATTTCAAATTCCGGTTATGTACCTGTTAATATATTTCATTACACTAAATGTTTGTTTAAAAGTGGACGAAAAATTTTTGAACTCACATTTATTCAATTTTAATAAAATTTTGGAGAATTAAGTAATTTAACAAAGATATTTGTCAAAACAAAACATTGTTTTCAAGAACTTAGTGAATATGCTACATTTTAGGTAAGTAATTGATTAAAAAAAAATGTTATTGTCATGTGAGTTTGTTATTTAATTTATTTTTCAATTCTTTTAGTTTAGATTTATTAAATGTTTTATTTTATTTAAGGAAGGAAAATAAGTTATTTGCGGAGGTATATTTCTTTTGGATTTGACTTCTAAAACGTAACAGAAAAGTTTGTTTATTGATTTTTTTTAATAAAACAACATAAATTTACTGATCAATTAAAGAAATTTATTTATAACTTTTGCTCAATGTATTTTAATTTTGTATTTGCAAACTTTGGTAATTTATGAGGAAGTACCCAAACTTTTATTACTGTAACTGTAGTGTAACACCTTTTTTAACTTTGAAAAAAACGTAAAATGTTTTATGTAAGTTTAATTTTTTTCCTACCAACTAACTTTTTCTTTAGATCTTTTATGCTGGGAAAGGATAAATTTTGTTTAAAAACAGTATTTTTATTATTCAGTGTATTATCTATTTAATAAATAAAACACTGAATAATAACCATTCCTTTTATCTTAATAAATTTTATTAAGATAAAAAGTAAGAGTGTTTTTTTATTATTATTCAGTGTTTTATTTATCAAAATAAAAGGAGGATTTTTAGTGGACCTCAAAATCTGGAACCCCCCATCAAATTTTTTTTTCTATTTTTAATTTTTTCCTTCAATGGATTATTATCGATTACACACCAATCTATCAGATTGTAAAAAAAAAATTCTTAAAAGTTCTTTATCTTTTGAGTTTTCACAGATGCTCAGTTCCTCGTATAAGTTTATTATAGTAAATCGATCCCCCATATCGGAACCGCTCTACCTTAACAGTTGGGCTGAACATGCACAAAGGTGTCAAAATTAAGGTGACACAGAAAAAACAGAACCCACAAATTTTGTAATAAAACTGTTAATTTTAACTTGGGGGGTTGGGGTTTGGGTTTGGGATTAGGGTTAGGGGTTGGTGTTGGGGTTTAAGGTTAGTTAAAATTACAATTTCTCGTATATTTATAGTTCAATCTTTAATAAGAAAATAAATAAATAATTTGGGTTCTGTTTTTCCTGGGCCACACTAACTTTGACACCTTTGCACAAATTTTTTTTTTTAAATCTGATAGATTAGTGTGTAATCGATAATCCATTGAAGGAAAAAATAAATAAATAGATAAAAAATAAATTTTTTAGCGGTTCCAATATGGGGGATCGATTTACGATAAACTTATACGGGGAAGTGAACACCCCTGAAAACTTGAAAAATAAATAACCTTTTTGAATTTTTTTTTACAATCTGAGAGATTGGTGTGCAATCGATAATAATCCATTGAAAGAAAGAAAAAAAAATTTAAAACAAAAATTTTAGACGGGGGGGGGGGTCCAGATGCTCAGGTCCGCCAAGAAAGCATCTCTTATTTTTTGACAAGTTTTTTACATTCATTAATAGAATAATGTCTATTCTTCTATAACAAAAAATGCATCTGTCATTAATATCGTTAACACAACAACTGTTAAGGTAGAGCGGTTCCAGTATGGGGGAAGGGTCCATAAACTTATAGGGGAAATGAGCACCCATGAAAACTTAAAAAATAAACAACATTTAAGATTTTTTTACAACCTGATAGATTGGTGTGTAATCAATAATAATCAATTGAAGAAATAAAATAGAAATAAAAAAAAAAAATTTAGATGGGGGGTTCCTGATCTTGAGGTCCAACAGAATTTTTTATTATCTAAACTCTACATATCTATCTATAAAAGGAAGAATTTTTAAAAAATTATTTTGTGTATTATTTATTAGAATAAAATGAAATGTGTTTTTCTAGGGGTGGGGTCTATATGGATTTGGCACTACAAGTTGCTTGGTTTAAGAAAAAGAAAAGCGAATAGAATTTAAATTAATTGGAGCGAGAAATTAATAGCACTTAGTTCAATGTTTAAACAATACATATTCGTCAATAAGTGGAATACTATTCTGTATTAGATGATTGAAAATAGCATTTTACTTTTAATTTATATCAATTTTGTTTTGTTTTTATAAATTAATTAAATAAAATTATTCAATTTAATGCTTACTTTAATGGATATAAAATTTATTAAATCTCTAAGAAAATGAATTAAGAGTGTAACAACATATATTATATTCATTAATTTATTGGACAAACATTTTTACATAAACTAGCAAAAAACGCCATCTGGGCGGTGTAAAGATTAATTTTTGAAAGATATTGCCTGAGTTAAAATTTCCATATAAGAGGGTTTGTATTATCGGTATAATCATCAAATTTATTTAAGGAGTAAAAACAAAATGAAACCATTTGAAATGGAAACTTACTTCTGTCCCCCTCAAATCAAAGTGTTGCATGCATCTATTGATTATTAATTAGATAATATTTTATCAATGACAGTATTGTGATGTAAGCAGTTTTAGTCACAGACAAATTGATACTGATTAATTTAATTACTAAAATCATTAAATGTTGAACATCCTTTTAAAGTTTTTGGCATATCTTGGCATTGTTGTTTTTAATTACTTTAATTGTTTTATTACTTTTACAGTGACATAGTTTTAGTTACAGACAAATTGATACTGAATCTATTAGCAAAAGATTTTATTTATTGAAGAAAATTTTTAAAGAATCTATATTTTTATAGAACTGTACCAAATAAAATTTAGTTAAAAATAAATCTATAAATTAGATATTTTTATTTCCTCTGATTAAAAAAAAATTAATATTAAGTATTATTTAGCATTTAAAAATTGATTTAAGTATTATTACTCTATTTTATTTTATATAATATCTATTTACACTAAAACTAAATGTTTGTTAAATGTAAAATAAATAAGGTGAATGTTTATTTTTTTTATTTCAAATTTTTAGAAATAATCAAAACAATAAAAAATCATTTTGTATAGTTAATTGTTTTATTCATTGATAAACTAAATTTAATTTTATTATTAAATATTATTTCAGGAAAAAATTTGGTGTAGAAAAGTTAACTTTCCTAATTTCTATTTGAAATTGTTTAATTTTTACTCCTTTAATGAATTTGATGATTTTAATTACTAAAATCATTAAATGTTAATGCCCTTTTAAAGTTTTTGGCATATTTTGGCATTGTTGTTTTTTATTACTTTAATTGATTTATTAATTTTACTTGGATACTACCCCTCTGACATTGAATTTTAAATCCCACTCCGATCAGGCTATATTTTTCAAAAGTTTATTTTTACACCGCCCGAAGGGCAGTTTTGTTAGGCTAGTGCAGATAATAAAGTTTAAATTTATCGCTTATTTCTCGTCCAATTTTTTAAATATTTATACCGTTGAAAATAAAACAAGAATCTTTCTTGTATTTTTATGTATTTTTAACAATTGAATTATTTTTTACGTCTGTTTCAATTTTGGAGAAAAGAAAACTTGAAATTACGAGAAATGTAAACAAAATTCAGTTTGTGTGAAAACATGTAAATAGTTAATCTATTTCTTTTATGTAATTCAACATAGATTTTGAGTATGATTTGCAAGTATTACCCAATATTTACTTCAAATTAATTTTTGGCATGAGAATTTTCAGATTCCCACGTAAAAAAAATTGATAATTATCCTATTTTATGGAAATTTCCGCAACAACGAAATTACTATTTTTTTTTTTGAACTTTTTTTAGCTATATTTTAAAGTCAGTAATCCCTAACTTTTTCCTTGTAAATTCCTACCATAAAATAAACTGAACCCTCATTTTATGTCTGTGTTTTTGCAATAAATGTTTTATTTTTCTTCAAAGTGGTGTTATTTATTTGAATTAATACTACACATGAATATACATGCAGTATTATAATGAAAATGTTGAATAATTGGGTGTTAAACTTTAAAAAAAACGCTGCCATCTGTATCTCTTATTCTCTAAATAATGGGTTAAAGCATAGGGATACATACAATTTGAGTGCATAATCAGAAAAAATATACAATTTTACGTAAGAATACCAAATTTTATCAAAATTGCTCTAAAAATAAAGAAACGGTAAAGAAATCACTGAATTTCTTCTTTTTTTTAATGGTCCATGATTGGACATATTTTTGAAACAAAATCATGTCCACATTTGTACACCCAATTTCGGGGCTTTAAATTCTCATAAATTTTGAACCACTGGGGATATTTACATAATTCAAACAGTTCTGAACTCCATTTACACAGCTCTATATAACTAATGTGATTATACAACAATAAACTCAAATAAAAAAAATCAACTGGGATTGCTACTACAAGCAAAAATTTTTTTTTCTTTCTTTTCTGACCTTTGGGAGTGAAACTACAATAGACCAAAGTTAAAAGCGATTTTTTCAAAAAATTTAAGATAAGCAAAAAAAAAAAGCACTGTGTCGAATACTAGACAGCCTTAGGATTATTTTCATATAAAATATGTGAAATAAAAACGATTGTGTACCGTCAGGAATTTGCTTTGAAACTTTGGATTTTGAAAAAATCCATAAATAAATAAATAAATAATCAAATATACTTGTCTCTTCTGTAGCATAAACAACTTTCAACTAGGCATCGTTTATCCAGACTGTAAAGTTTAAATAGTGATTCATCGCTTATTGCTCATCCAAATTTTAAAAATATTTATATGGATGGAAATAAAATAAAATTTTTCTAAATATGTAAATTTTATGTGTTTTTAACAATTGAATTATTTTTTACGTCAGTTTCAATTTTGGAAAAAAAAACAAACTTAAAATTACAAGAAATGTAAATAAAACCCAGCACACGCAGACTGCAGAAATAAGAAGAAATAAGAAATAAGAAATTTATTTATCAATAGTAGGTACAAGTTATAAAGAATAAGTAAAAGAAAAACTTTATTTTTGTTAAACTACTATTGAAGGGAGGCCATGCCTAATAGCGTGAAGCTAAGCCCATGGACATGACCACCCTTGGACACTCACAGGAAATGATACAAGACACACCAGACAACACAAACATAGATATATATCATGAGACAAATTAGCCGTGTGAGAATCTAAATGCAAATCTGTTGTTTATAAGAAGCAATAAAATGCTTTTTCAAAAGGTTTTTAAGGACAAAATAATTTACCGAAACAAGCTTCACCTTTTCCACCTTTTCTTCATCAAACAATACCGACTGAACAGTGTTCCAAGAATTAAGTGCATTAAAACGAATCGAATTATGCCAAAAACTAACCGTGTTGATGATAGGGAAATTAAACAAACCAGTTTGGTTAGCACGAGTGACCTGAGCATGGGTGAAGTCAACTGCAAAAGAATTCTGAACAGAAACAGGCATTTTATCGTGGAACAGTTTATGTATGAACAAAATATTTTCACAATGGACCATATCAGAAAATTTGAGAATCTCCAAATTTGCATACAGGTTGTTAGATGATGTCCTAGGAGGCACAAAGGACATAAGTCTCACCGCAAAGTTTTGAAGAACAGTAATACGATTAATCAAAGTACCGCCATTAGGCTGACCCCAAATTTGATTACAGTATTGGAGATGGGAATGGAAAATGGCATAATAAACTTGGATCAGAACATTTAGTGGCACAAAATGACGAAGTTTAGCTCGGGCTCATTAGCCCTTTTGAGCTTGAGCACAGTGCTATTGATTTGAGATTTCCAGCTTAGGTCAGAATCAAGTAGGATACCAAGATATTTAATACAGTCACTAGGGATAAGCCTTTTACCATTGATAAAAAGCTTAAAATCATAATTCATGGGTTTAAGAGCATGCTTGAAAATGATATATTCCGTCTTAGAGAGATTTTATTTGCATTTAGCCAATGACAAAGAAGCCTGAGATCCAAATTCATTTGTTTGGCCAGTTGCTTCAAAGAACCACTGAAATGAATGAGGTTGGTATCATTGGCAAAATGATGAACCTGGGAATAATTAATAGCACAATTCAGATCATTAATATAAATCAAAAATAGAAGTGGTCCTAAAACAGAGCCTTGTGGAACACCATGCCTGATAGGATTACCAACCGATGAAGCACCGTTAAGAGAAACAAATTGTTGACGCCCTGTTAGGTAGGACCTAAATAGGGAAAGAGCACTACCACGAATTCCATAGTGAAAAAGTTTTTCAAGCAGTATATCATGGTCAACAGTATCAAAAGCCTTCTGGAGGTCAATAAATACTTTGCATGCATATTTGCCTTTGTCGAGAGCATCCATAATTTTTTGAGAAAGGTTTAAAAGGATTTGAGAGGTTGAGTAACTCCTTCTGAAACCAAATTGTTGCTTATACAAGACCTTGTTTGTTTCAAGAAACCCAAGTGTAAAAACATTTGTAAATAGGTAATCTATTTCTTTTATGTAATTCAACAGAAGCATTTAGAAATGTATTTTTAAGTTCAAAGTGATGTTATATATTTAAATTAATATTATATATGTGTATTAGCATTCCCAGTTGATTTTTTTTATATTTGAGGTTATTGTTATTTAATCATTTTAGTTATATACAGCTTTGTAAATGGAGTTCAGAACTGTTTGAATTATACAAATATCCCCAGTGGTTCAAAAGTTATGAGAATTTAAAGCCCCGAAATTAGGGGTACAAAAGTGGACATGATTTTGTTAAAAAACTGTCAAATCCTGGACCAATTCAGAACAAGAAATTCAGTAATTTCTTCACCATTTCTTTATTTTTGGAGCAATTTTGATAAAACTTTGCATTCCTATGTAAAATTCTATGTACTTTTTGATTCTGGACTTAAATTTTATGTATCTCTATGATGCTACACCAATATTTGTGAATATACTGAAGTGGTTGTACAATGGTATGAAAGCTAGAATTTTCATGAGTGGTAGATTATCGGATGAAATACCAATAGATAACGGGGTTAAGCAGGGAGATGTCTTGGCCCCAACACTATTTTCAATATTCTTTTCTGTAATATTAACTCATGCAGTGTGAGAAGGGTGTCCTTTTGGAATTTAAAATGACAAGATGGGTTTTCAACTTGAGGAAATTCAACTTCAAGTTGAAGACATCATACACACTTTTTAGATAGTTCCTTTATGTCAACGATGTTGAAAGGCTCATACTAAGGAGGATATTAAATATTGTGAACCTATTTGCAGCCTTGTGCACTGCTTTTGGATTAAAAATAAGATTGATAAAAACAAAGGTAAAGTTCATCCCTGTAAAAAGTGGACTGTATATCAAGCCAACTATAAACATTCATGGATTATTTGGATGTTGTTGAATCTTCACATACTTGGGAAGTTCACTGACTTGTGATGGCTCTTTGGATGCTGAGATTCACCTATGCATCTGTGGTCTATGGAAGGCTTGAAAAACAGTTATGGTCTAATACTAGCATTACCTATAAAACAAAGTTGGAGGTTTATAGGTTCTGCGTGTTGGGGGTTCTATTGTACTCCTAAGAATAAGGACATTGCCTCAAAGTCATTTGAAAATTCTTGAACACCTTTATAGGAAATGTTTGAGACGCATTTTAAGCATCAAGTGGAACTCCAACACACCTAACACAGAAGTCCTTACAGGGGCAGGATGCACAAGCATCAAAACTCTCATCATAATGGCCTAAATGCGATGGGCAAGTCATGTTGTGCATATTAGTGATGTTAGAATGCCGAAGCAACTCCTTTACGGTCAGCTGCATGATGGCAAAAGGCCACAGCTAAAGCCTTGGAAGAGGTATAACAGGGTTCCCACTCATTTTAGAAAACCATTTTCCAGAACGTTTCCAGGACAGCACTTATTCACGGCAATTTTATAATTTACTATTATGTCTAATATTGACACATTAAGCCAGTTTTATTCTTACTTTTGTATGATGCCGGGTTAATGAAGTATCTTGAGTTCATTATAGATGATGACTACATCTATCAATTAATTATAGAGGGTGTCCATAAAGTCAGTGTGCACTTTAAAGTTATAAATTCATTAAAGTGCAAACAGATTTTATGGACAAAATGTACTATAAAATTGTCAGGCCTCCTGTTTTTGCTTAGCCATGATCACCATAGCTGTTTTTAAATTGGCAAATCAATTTAGATATTTTACCCCTCTCCCTCCATGTTTAAAATAATTTTTTTTTTATTGAATTTGTACAAATTTCAATAAACTCAAATTTCAAATATTTACTGTACTGTGTTTCTCACTTTCTATCGACAAATATATGGAGATATTTCCCAATGCCCCTTCACTTTATATCTATATTATATTTTATATACTATTATATATTAAAGTTATATTTCAAAGTTAAAATATTAGATAGTGAAGCACATTGGAAAAGAAAACATTTCAAAGAAGCATATGTTTGACTGTAGTGACCTAGTATAGAGATGAACACAATATGGGAACCAATTATTAAAAAGACTAAATCAAATAGTTTTTAAAGTTAATTACTTTGAAAATAAAAATACTGAAAAAGACTGATGGCAAATTTTATGCCTTAAGTTGCACAGGAAACGCCAATAAACTTTTTCTAAATGATCATGATTCTTCTCGTGACACATGTCAGAATGATAGGCATGCAAAAACAATGGTCATTGTTTTTGAATGAGATCTTTGAAGGTTCTTCAACACCTGTTTGATCAACTGTCAAACTGTTAAAAATAATTTCCCAGGTTGGATCATTACTATACTTGGAACACCTGAGGAAGGCTGGAGGATATAACAGCTGTCATGAATGGGTAAAAGTGCATTCCACCTTTTATTTAAAGTTCGGACGGTTGAATGAAAGAAGAAAAAAATTGAACTAGCGACGAGTTCATAACGAATAAATAGTTAACACTTTTATTACTATCAACCAAGAACAATAACGTGTCCCCCTTCCCCCCTCTCACCTGCACCGATATCCAAGACAGACGATGAACTTTTGACCCGAATTCTCCCCACCCATAATGTACTTTTAACACACCCTGTGNAAAGTGTTAACAAGAATGGTGAACATAGGGGAAATTGAATCATAAAGGGTACTCCCCACAAGGGGCTGACATTTTTAACCCACACGCTCACATACACACTACCACATACTCAGACACATGCACACATTTATATATATTTTATATAATTTATTTATATATTAATATATATATAATAATAATATTCAACATCATCATCATCATCATCATCATCATCATCATCATCAGTCGTCGCTGTCAGGCGAATATTCATGACATATCTCTCTCCACCCTCCCTATCGCTCATCGTTCTCGGGGGTCCTCTATGCAGATCCTGTATCCGCACAGAGCTGATCAATGTACGTCTTTGGCTGGGTGGCCCACGCTGGCTTGTCATGTGCTGGCTTCCAACAGGAGGACGTCGTTATGAGTTCGTTCCTTTGCTTCTCCAGCAGTGCCCCGCGTGTCTTTGTCGTCTTACTCGGATTGTTTGTGTGATATGTTGGCAAGGCGATAGTACAGCTGTTTTCTCGTAGGGTGTTGTTCCAGTCTTGTTCAGGTCACCCACAGCATTCTTGTGCAGCTCCAGCTCTAGTTTATCTCTAGTCGCTTAGTTAAGGTTCTAGGTGGTGCAGCCATACAGAACGTATCTGCACTGATTACGACAAACGGCCTGGAATGTCCAGAGTGCAGACATACAATATATATATAAGATATAATACTATATATATATATATATATAATAATAATACTTCACGTAATATATAAGTATATTATATATATATATATATTATAATATAAAATATATATTATTAATATATATATATAATATTAATATGTAATTACTCAGTCGTTAGGCTCCGCAATACGCCCTCAATACGTACAGAGCCAGATCCCTAAATAACAAATCACACATTTTCATCCTTCTCAGTTCACGCGTAATATACATTTGGACTCTGTATAATCCTTCATGGTAGACTGTCAGAGTGTACTTACAAAACTAAAAACATGCTCTTTTATTTTCCAGTAATTGACTTATGGCATGTACATTGTTATCAAACTATTCTTGATGTTTCCTCACTCTAAATCCAAGTACAGTTGCACCAGTGAAAATAAACTTGTTCTTTAAAGTTTTCCCATGTGCCATTAAACTCCAGACTGTCAAGATGTTCAATCAATCTTTCATTCACATCCTTTTGTTTGACTTTGTTTTAAATCAAGGTGCTTTGGGGTTTTTACTCAGGCATGCAAGTCTTTTTGAAAACACAGATATATATATATAGAGAGATAGATGTTAGAGATGTGCAGTTTAACTGAAAAACTGTGTTTTTTTCGGTTTCATCTTCATATCGAAAAACCGTACCGTGATATCTTACGAAACCGAAATTGTTCAGTTTATAATTATTACTACTGAAACAAGAAAACATGGTTAAAAAAAGACTTTCAGATTTTAATAAAATTACATTTTATCAACATTTAAACTATTATAAGAGGAAAAGATTAGCATTCCACTTGATTTTTCTATTTTGAGGTTATTGTTATTTAATCATATTAGTTAAATAGAGCTGTGGAAATGGAGTTCAAAACTGTTTGAATTATGCAAATATCCCCTGTAACCAATTATTAGAGAATAAGAGGTACCAATAGCAGGTTTTTTTTAAATTTTGAAACAAAAAACTCAAATTTACTTGTCCTCCGTAATGTAAACAACTCTCAGCTAAGCATCGTTTATCCAGACCATAAAGTTTAAATAGTAATTCATAGTTTATTTCTGGTCCAATTTTTAAAATATATGGTTGGAAAGAAAAGAAAATAATCTTTCTAAATATGTAACTTTTATGTGTTTTAACCAATGCATTATTTTTACAGTTAGTTAAAATGCATTATTTTTAAACAAAGTTGTATATGCTACATGTAGACTTTGTTAAATAAAATTATATAGAGTTATTCTATTTCTTGTATGTAATACACATAGCAGGTATTTAAAAATGTATTTTTAAGTTCAAATGATGTTATTTATATAAATTAATACTATATATGTGTATATATGCCGTATCAAAATGAAAATGTTGAATAATCTTGTGGTAAACTTTAAAAAAAAAAAAAATCTTGATATCCCTACTTTTTATTCCCCAAATAATGGGTTCTAGCATGGAGATGCATAACATTTAAGTGCATAATCAGAAAGAACATACAATTTACATAAGAATGTCAAGTTTTATCAAAATTGTTCCAAAAATAAAGAAATGGTGAAGAAATTACTAAATTTCTTGTTTTCAATTAGTCTGTGATTTGACATATTTTTTTAACAAAATTATGCCCACTTTTGTACCCCCAATTTCAGGGCTTAAAATTCTCATAACTTTTGAACCACTGGGGATTTTTATATAATTCAGTTTTAAACCCCATTTACAAAGCTCTATATAAACTAATGTGATTGAATAACAATAACCTCAAATAAAAAAAATCAACTGGAATGCTAAAAATAGCTAACGTGATTCTTATAAACTACTGCTAGTGAGTCTATTCCTCATTGGGTCTTCCATAAATATCAACTTCTACATTTGCCAAAGGTTTGATTCTGTGAATAAACTAACAAATTCACTCAAGGGCTTTGGAAAACCATTAGAGAATCAGCAATTATTTTACCCATTTACTTATAACTATTCTCAATGTATACTGGAGTATTGTCGGTATTAGTAACTAATTCTATTGAGGTTTTTAAAAATTGCACTGGTTAAAAGTCACATAACGTTTCATATCCTTGAGGTTAAGTTTTAATCACAACACTAGACAAAAATTTAAATGTTTTTTAATCTATCAAGCCATAAGTAAAGCACAAGCTTATCGCAAATGAGCCACACCCATTAACAGTAACAATTTTACATTGCTAATTCAGTTGTATTTGAATTGCTAATTCATTTGTTATACAACACAAAACAAAAACTGGATTGAGGTACTCATTATATAATCACATAAGAAAAAGTTGAATTGAAAATTGAGTAATAGCATGCTATGCACATCACATTATTAGATATAGCTCAACATAAAGTAACAAAGATTGCAGATTATTGTAAACTTCATGTCTTACCTAGAGTTGAGAATAATAGGGATTTACCTTGATAATTACTGCACCAAAATGAAATCATAATATTTTTTCAGTGCCATCTATAGCTACAGGCAATTTTTGAGATGCAAAAGAAAAAATGGGATGTCAAAATACTGCTGATTTTTAATCAGTGGCAGTACTGAGAAAGGGGGATTTAAATCTTTAAAAAAAAACCCAAAAAACAGTAGTCATTCAAACCAGATATTATAGTAAAAATTGCTTTCAGTAAACTGTATTTTTTGCTTAGTAATTGATGCAATGCTGATTGCTATGTAAATAATGCATGTCTCAGCTTCTAAGTTTTTGTGAAATGGCAAAAAAAAACATAAAAGGAGTATATCTATTTAGAATTTTTATTTCATTTTTTATTTATTTCTTAGGTGCATGTTATAGCAGATATTAACTGATGGTTATTTTGTGTGTCAGAAATGAGGTGACAAATCAAACCTCTAGCACTTTTCGCATTATACTTGCAGACTTTGACAATGCTATAGCTAGCATAGTTTCAACCTTCTACTTGAATTCCTAATTCATCTACCTTCATTGCTCATATTTTAGCATGCTTTGTTTATTTGTTTAACAGCATATGAAATACTTATGGGCTATTTAATGCCAAAATTTGATTCATTTGTAAATATTCCTACTTAATTAAATTTTGCACAGTTATATGGTTTCTAACTCCAGGCGCCCATTTAGCTCGGTTTAGTCAGTAGAGTATCTGCATAGAAACCACAAGGTTCTGAATTCGATACCAGACCTCACCAACTCAGCACATGAGTAGCACAGCTTGGATTTGTTTAGTAAAATGAGGAGCTAATGGTAGTTATGGTGCTCCACTTCAGACACAAAAACAATCTCCCTGGTCTAGTGAAAAGGGGACAGACTTCCTCACTTTCTGGCTGATACCATCACTCCATCAAATTTACTACTTTTATTTGATTTCAAATAACTAATAATAATCCTTAATAAACAATTATAGTTTCAAGTAACTATTCTTAATACAAATAATTTACAGTTATATGTTATCAAGTATTCCTATCGAATACAAATATGTCTTACTTCTCTGCAGAAGATGCAGTCAGCATATTTTAAGTTCTACTCAATTGCTTTCAATTAAACAAATTTTCATCAAATTAACTTTGCTTAGATTTTTTTAATGATTTTAATTTTTGCAGACCAGATCATTACTGTGATAGATTCTATGAAATAAACATCAAATATTTGTAGCAATGAGTGTTTATTTCATCCATCAGATATAGGCTATGGGCTAAGAGTGAATTACATCATCCTCCTTTCATTAAACTTCCTTGGTATTTTCTTGTAGCTCTTGGTCCTATGGTACCAAAAATAAAATTCTTCCCATTCCCCTCCCCTTAAATGGAAAAAAAAGAAAATCTGGAATTGGGTAGATAGGAAACCTCAAAGCCAATAACTTTTCTTTCCATTGTCCAATTTCAGTAAATTTGCCATCATTTTGTAGGGTTATGATCATTCTATTCAAAATTCTTTTTCATAATTCTTTTAAAATCGTGTAAATAATGATTTCCTTGAAGACATAAAAATCAAATTAATTCAAAAATATCTTAATTTCAAGTGCAACAATCACATTATTTACTCCACTAAACTAAACTTGATTGGTATTTCTTTGTAGCTTTGGTCCTGTTAAACAATAAAATCATGTTACTCGCAAATATTTTATTTGCACAGCACTAAACGCATCAGTTTTTACCACCTCCACTGAATGATGTAAAAATCTTTATTTGGCTATTGAACAGAATCTCAAACCAATAACTTCTCTTTAGATTGACCAATTTTGTTGGATGATAACACCAGTTGACATTTTGTTTAATCCAAATGTTGTTGGCCAATGGGCACATTTTTCTGGTCTATTTTTTCACACTGAATCTGAAAATCAAGTCCATTTTTCCACATCACATGACATTTTCTCAATACAGATAATTTCTATTTTGCTTAAAATATGCCAAAATGCCCAATTCACAGAAATATGCCACTGCTTAAAATATGCAAATGACATAGTTGAAACATTTCATTTCATGTTAAAATGATTATCATTCAAGAAAAACTATCCTAATAACTTTCAAAATAAATTCTAACCTATTTTAGTTCAGATTTAGTTTGGTTTGGTTTGTTTTACAGCATATCAACCTCAGTGGTCATTTAATGCCAACAAAGTTTTGAAATAAATTAATTCTTCATGGATACTCAATTTTTTTTATAAACACATTTTTCTATTTAACCCATTGATGGACCCTAACAGGTACTACCCTGTGTCAGAGTGGACCAGGGAGCAATGGTGATGAAGGGGTGCTCTACATTCTCCACACCTCCAGAACTGGACCTCACCATCAGATAGAGCTTAACGTCATTCCCAGGACATGAATACCCTCAGCCACCACCTTTTAGCACATATATGATAAAAAGGGTTGGAGCTTGCCATAAGGGCGATAGAGTTTGGTCAATCGTATAGGTGCTAGGGCTTGATGTGCTCAGCTGATTGATCAGAGGGTACCCCGTCTAACCCAAATAAGGACCAAAGTGGAGTGTTACATGTCATGGACTGCTCAACCATTTCAGTTCAAATAAGCTGATGTGAAAATGCTTGATTTTATGAGAAATATCTTACTGGAAAATGTTCTTAACTTGTTAAAACTTTGTGAGTAAAAAAAACAGAACCCAAATTATTTATTTTCCCATTAAACTAACCCTAAACCCCCCTAGTTAAAATTAAGAGTTTTCTTACAAAATTTGTGGGTTCTGTTTTTCCTTGGTCATAGTTTGTTTTGAAATGTACGATGCACGATTGAAAAGTACATTGTACGTTTACGAATTTTGCACTGGTTGATTTTTCAAACTTAAATATATGTATACACATATATAATGTTAATTTAAATATGTAACATCACTTTGAATTTAAAAATACATTTCTAAATGCTTATGTTGAATTACATAAAAGAAATAGATTATCTATTTACATGTTTTCACACAAACCCGGTTAGTGTGTGCTTTTGTTTACATTTCTAGTAATTTCAATTTTTTTTCCTCCAAAATTGAAACGGATGTAAAAAATAATTCAATTATTAAAAACACATAAAAGTTAAATATTTAGAAAGATTCTTATTTTATTTTAAACTTTATTGTGTGCATAAACAATGCCTGCCTAACCTTCAAAATACAAATTTTCGAATAAAAACCCGAAGCGGGTAGCAATATTTACATTTTACACATCATATATCAAAATAATTCTGAAACTTTCTAATTCTACACACAAAGTGCGTCTTTTTTGCTAATCATCCTCATTTTGATCAAATAGTCTTGGAGTTTGCACTATTGTAATTTTACTTCCACGGGTCCTAGAAACAAAAAAAAGCTCCCTTTTGTACTTCCAGGTGTCTTCTAATTGAATGCAAAATTTCAAAAATATTGATAAAGATTAGCCACTTAGATTTTCCAAAGAAATGTAGAGTGTAAAATGTATTCTCGGAAAAAAATTCCTATCACGCATTTTCGTTTTTTTTGAAGCAAAATACATTTTTAACTCGCTGTAAAAAAATATTCAATTAATAAAAACACATACAAATTACATATTTAGAGAGTTTTATTTTATTTTCAACCATATGAATATTTTTAAGATTGAACCATAAATATACGAGAAATTGTGATTTTAAATCAAAAAGGTCCGATTTGTGACGTCAGTTGACAGGGTGTTTTTACAACCGAAAGGCACATAAATTCAAGGTTTTTCTTCAAAATCAAAACTTTAAATTTCACAAATTTTATAGGAAAATAATTTTGAAAGTCTCTAATTTTACAGAAAAAGTGCGTCTTTTTTGCGTCTTTTATATTTTTTAACATTTGTTAAAAAATATGAAAGACGCAAAAAACCTTCAACTTTGCCCTCTCATATTTTCATTGCCACGGATCCTAGAAACAAAACAAAAACCCGTTTGTATTTCCAGGTGTCTTCTATTTGAGTGCAAAATTTCAAGAATATTGATAAAGATTACCTACTTTGATTTTGAAAAACAAAACAGCGTGTAAAATTTATCCTTAAAAAAACGGTCATATTTTTGTTTTCAGCTATTCGACCGAAAATACGGTTTTAACTCACTGTAAAAAATAATTCAATTGATGAAAACCGATAAAAATTACATATTTAGAAAGATTATTCTATTCTCTTTCCAACCATATAAATCTTTTTAAGATTAGTTAAGAAATACTTGAGAAATTGCAAATTGAACTGATTAAGGTCGCAAATTTGAAAATGTCAGCGTTTTTCAGCTAAATGCTTGTAATGTTAATTATATAGCACTCTGCAAATGGAATTCAGAACTCCATTTTTAAAAAATTGCTACAGAAGATAGGCTGCCCGACCAGACTTCTTGGAATCATTAGCTTCAAGTACCTTGGGTCCACCATTACCAATTCATTCTCCACTGACAGTAAAGTCAACCGCAGAATCGCGAGAGCCACGGCAGTTATGGCCAAACTGAGCTAGAGAGTCTGGGACAATGTCAGCCTTACTAAGAGAACCAAACTGTGCATCTACAAAGCGTGCATTCTCAGTACTCTCCTCTACAGTAGCGAAGCCTGGATCTCATACTCATGCCACATGAGGAAACTGGACAATTTCCACCTCTGATGCCTACGCCGCATTCTATGCATACGCTGGCAGGACAAAGTGCCCAACACAGACGTGCTCGAACAAGTAAACATGAACAGCATGCCCGCCATCATCTGTGAGAGACGTCTTCATTAGCTTGATCACGTCAGGAGGATGGATAAAAGTCGCATCCCCAAAGACCTACTGTATGGTGAATTAGTAGAGGGCACCCAACTGGTAGGGAGACCATGCGTGCACTTTAAAGATGTCTGCAAGAGGGATATGAAGACATGCCACATCAACACCAACACTTGGGAGACTTGTGCAAAACAAGGAATGAAAAGGAGGGAAAAATAGAGGAAAGAAGCCACTGCAGAAAAGAGAACCAAAAGGAAGGAGAGACAACAGCAACTACAGCAAGCAACTGTTTGTTTGCAGTCACTGCACCAGAGATTGCCATTCAAAAATTGGTCTGTTCAGCCGCTCACGCAGTTGCAGATAATGAATTTTTTTTAAAGTGGACACTATGCCATCGTCTTTAGTAGATGGAAGGATGCTAACAACAATTGTTATTTAATCACATTAGTTATATAGAGCTGTGTAAATAGAGTTCAGAACTGTTTGAATTATGCAAATATCCCCAGTGGTTCAAAAGTTATGAGAATTTAAAGTCCTGAAATTGAGGGTAAAAAAGGTAGACATGGTTTTTATTTATTGGCATTATTATGTAAAATTGTATGTTTTTTCTGTTTCTACACTCAAATTGTATGTATTTCTATGCGGGAACCCATTATTTGAGGAATAAGAAGTACAGATATCAGCGTTTTTTATTTTATTTAAGTTTACCACAAGATTATTCAACATTTTCATTTTAATACAGCATATATACACATATATAGTATTAATTCATATAAATAACATCACTTTGGTCTTAAAAATACCTTTTTAAATACCTGCTATGTTGTGTATTGCATACAAGAAATAGAATTATTCTTTACATGATTTTATTTAACAAAGCCTGTCCTGTGTCTGCAGTTTTGTTTCTCTAAGTTATTTTTTTTCCAAAATTGAAAGTTTGACAAAAACCCATACGGTATACAATCATTAAAATTTCACATATTATATATGAAAATAATTCTGAGACTATCTTCTATTAATTATATTGGGCTCTTTTTTTCTTCTTATCTTATATTTTATTAAGAAATTTCTGTCGACTTTGGTTTTGCTTCTTTTCAAAATTGAATCTTTGACAAAAAAACCTGCTGGTATACAATCATTAAAATTTCACACATTATATGTGGAAATAATTCTGAGTCATCTTCTATTGGTGATATAGTGCTCTTTTTTTATTTATTTATTATCTTATACTTATTAAAGAAATCTTGGTCAACTTTGGTCTGTTGTAGTTTCAATTCCAATGGTTAGAAAAGAAAAAAAAACTTCTGCTTGTAGTTTAACTCTTAACTTCCCAGAAGCAATTCTAGGTCCAAACCCCTCTCTGTTCCCATAAGAATTTGGTAAAAATCAGCTAAAAATGGGTCTGTACATTCAAAAGCTCATAGTATCGTTATTTGTGAACAGATTGTTGTGAAAATAGGCTGACTTGCAGAAAACAATTTCTTCTTATGAAGTTTTTGCACTGAAAATGATTTTGCACACACATAGTTATGGAACAATTACATAATGATAGGAAAAAAAAACAGGTATACTCAATAAAAATGCTGAAAAAAATATTTTAAAACGCTTTAATAGGAATACTTTACATGCAGTTAGTTACAGAAATGACTGTGCAAACATCACTGACTTCAGTGCATCTCCATTGTGAAGCAATCAACAGGTAAAGACAGGTGTCTGAGGTATTTTTTCATATTAAAAAGAGAAAATTTTCACTATATATCCAATGATTCTGCACTAAATGAGGTTCAGCAATATTACAGTTCATATTTTCTACATCTACATATTAGAATAGAAAAAAAAAGCTATTACATTCTACTCAGGTGAGTTCTCGAGTAATGGTCCTATTTTTTTATGGTATTACCAGTCGTCAAAATATTCACTTGGCGTTGGTTTTCACACCAAGTTTATTTTAATTTTTTAAACCAAAAGAAAAATCAGAAGAAAAAAATCGAAAGAAAAAAAATCTAAATTTCAGAAATTCACACATAGGGAATAAAATTTACCTTAGGGTTGCCTAAACACGCTCTTTTCATACGCACGCAAATTATTAAAAAATATTTTAAAACGTCAATAAAAAATGGAAAATTAACTTTTTAATGTTTTCTTTTACGTTTAATATAAAGGATAATTCCAAGTTTGTGTTAAAAAAAAAGAAAAAAACATTTCTGTTACATAAAACCTAAATTTTTGCATTCCTGTAAATTCTTAATCTTTGTTGACATAGTTATCGCATCTTATGAAGCATCAATATGAAAAGTGAAAGTTTTTTTAAAAACAAACGTTGGTCCCCACCCCCAGACCCCTAAGTAAAGCTTCAAGCATATGGCGATTGAACAAAATTTTTTTTTCATCAAATGTCAATTTTATCTCAGTTAAAAAGTAACTGTCCTTTTTACGATCCCCCCCCCCCACTCTCTCCTGGAAAATATTGACCTAATTTACTCTGTTTTTAATTGCCATAGTAAGGCATAATTCCGACCAAACATATTTTCTGAGTAAATTAATCTTGGTAAATTAATGTAGATATTTTACAATATCTCCCCCCACCCCAGCTTTTTATTGGCAAGTCAATTTAGATATTTTATCCCCCACCCCACCTAGTTTAAGATATTTTTCGATGAATTTTTACAAAACACAAATTCAAATTTAAAATATTAAATACTGCTAATTTTGGCCTCACTGATGTATTTTACAAAATAGATTTAATCCCTTCGATTGAAAAAAAAAAAAAAAAAATCCAAAAAAATTAAGGAATTATCATATTTTAATGAAAATTTCAGTGTTGATTTATCAATGAATGAATTATGTTTATGTTGAATTAAGTTTGATTTTTTTTCTCCAGGTCACTTAATTTTGACACCGCATATTTTGGGGGCTCAAAATAACGGGTATATTCACAAAGTTCCATCCCGGCCTCCTGCCTCAAAAACTGCTAGCCGGTGGCTGCTGAAAAAACAAAAACACCGGCTATAATTAAAGTCCATAGCCGAAGTAGTGTCACTTGAAAAAAGTGTTTAGTGTTAGGGTTGGGTTTGGGGTTTAGGGTTAGTTTAAAGGGAAAATAAATAAATAATTTGGGCTCTGAAAAAAACAGAGCCCACAAATTTTGTAATAAAACTGTTAATTTTAACTAGGGGGTTTAGAGTTAGGGTTGGGTTTTTGGGAAAAACACCCAAAGTTGGTTGTTTTTTTTGGTTTTTTTTCAAGTGACACTGCTTTGGTTATGGACTTCAATTGTAGTTGGTGTTTGTTTTTTTTCAGCAGCCACTGGCTAGCAGTTTTTGAGGCAGGAGGCCAGGACGGAAATCCGCGAAGAGTAATAAAATATCTTTGATATATAGTATTTTGATTATAGAGTGAAAAAAAAAACAAAAGGCTGAAGGTGTGAATAGAAGAAAAAAATTATTTTAAAGGAACACCTCTTGTAGAAAATAAGTATTGAAAATCTGAAAATTAAATGTAAAAAAACTATAAAAAAATTTGGGATTTTTTTTTACTCTTTTGTTTATATATATAATTGTCTTTTAAATTATCAGTGACAAAATTATATATCAATATTTGTTTTGTTAAAAAGGGTGGGGGCCTAACTTTTCAATTGAGTTTTTTCCAAAAATTATTAGATAACAATTCTAAAGTGGGCTTGTTTAAATAGATATTTGTTTTTAGAATCTAAAATTATGAAATTTAAAACTTAAATTTAGGCATTTCATATTTTAAATGAATTTTATCTATTAATTAAGTATATGGATTGTTGTTTTCAAGGTGCATATAGGTCGCATTCATTTTAAAGAATTTCAATTTATTTTCATTGAATCAGTTTGATTGAAATGGTTCAGTAATTTAAAAGAATTCGTCAACACTGAAAATTTTATTAAAATCAGATAATTCTCTGATTTTTGGCAATTTTTTTTTCTGCATTTAAAATATTTCTTGGTGACATTTTGTAAACAAAAATGCAAGATTTTGGGGGGACTCTTTAGTTTTTCTGTGTGTTTTGAACAAAAAAAGATATTTCATTTAAATCAATATCAAAGGTAATCATTTTTCTGTAGATAGTGTATTTAATTTTTTTTTATTATTAATTTCTAAGAAGAAACTATTATAAGTCTTAAAATCTTAAATGATGTGGGGATTTTTAATCCGTAACTCTTTCACACAAAGGGCCCATTTTGATCAAATTTTTTAACTGAATTTAATTGTTTAAAATGTATTTAAAAAAAATTTTCTGATGCTAATCATACTTTTCAAATTAAACAAAAACTTGACCTTAATTAACCGATTTAATTAATTTTAATTTGTTTTTAAAATGAAAATGAGCACACAAATTAGTGGTACCTATCAAATATGTACTGTGATGTTTTTTGCTTTTTATCGACAAATATATGTAGATACTATTACACTCCACCCCCCACCCCCCGCTTTTTATTGGCACATCAATTTAGATATTTTTACAACCCACCCCATTTAAAAAATGTTTTTTTTTTTTTTTTTTTATGAATTTGTACAAATTTCGATTGAATTTCTACAAAACACAATGTCCAACACCCCCCTACCCCGAGGCGTAAAATCCTTCAGTCTTTTTCAATATTTTTGTTTTTAAAATAATCTACTTAAAAAAAAAACAATTTGATTTAGCCTTTTTAATGATTGGTTCCCATATTGTATTCATCTCTGTATTTGGTCTACTCAATAGGTCACTACAGCCCAACATATGAGCTGCTTCTTTAAGATGTCTTGTTTTCCATGTCCTTCCCTATCTATTATTTCAACTTGAAAATATAACTTTAATATATGGGGATGTTCAAGGGTTGCCAAGGGAGATATGATATTTTCTTTTAATTTCTTAATTTTAAAACAATTGCCAAAAATCAGGGAATTGTCCAATTTTAATGAAATTTTCACCAAATTATTTTCCAACGACTTAGTTTTATAACGATTAGCTTATTTCATTGAAGAAACTTGAAAAAAATTTTTTATCAATTCAGAATTGACCTTTGACCATTTGAAGAAAGAAAATTCCTGGTCCCTAATTTTTACATTTTTTGAAAGAGCATATCCTGAAGAATATATAGAAAAATAAAAAAATGTATAAATTCAATACCCTAAAAAAGTGATTTTAAAATTTAAAAGTTATTTTCTTAAAACTCAAAAAATAAATGTAGCATTTTTTTTTTTTCAGTTTAAAAAAAATATTTTTCTTTAAATTGATGCAAAAAAAATTTTTTTTATCCAAGTTAAATTGAGTTTTTTACTACCTTAAAAATTTCAAGGTCAATTTTACATGTCTGTCAATATTCATGAAAATTTAACAAAACAAGATAGCCCTAAATTTTATCTTTGAAAAAATTTAAGTTAAAAAATATGCGAAGATATGCTGGATATTTTCCGAGATTAAAAAAAAATTAAACGTCAATTTTAACTAAGGAAGACAAAACAGGCTGAATTCTCTCCCAGTCTAGATAAATATCTCAATCTCAACAGAGAAAAGTCTTTTTCGCTACACTTCCAAGAAAAAATATGTTTAAAGATATTGGAAAAAAAATCCAATATTCATCTTTTACTCCGAAATACCCGGATGTGAAAACATACAAGATAGTAAAAAAATTTCAATGTCTGTCCACCATAGGTGTGGACTCAGCGGCAAGGGACAAATAATGAGTTATCACCTCTTGGGATACGCATTTATCTCCCTTGTACCCCAAAAATTGAACATGGTTATTAATATACAATGCTATATAAAATATGATGCAGATATAAAACAAAGGGTGGTCATTGTAAAATATCTACATATATTTGCCGATAAAAAAGCGAGAAACACAGCACAGTAAATATCTGAAATTTGTACTAATTAAAAAAAAACAAAAAAAAACATTTATTTAAAATATTGGGTGAAGGTTTAAAATTGATCTGCTAATGAAAAAATAACCCATTAATATTGATCATGGCTAAGCAAAAACAAGAGGCCAGACAATTTTATTGTACAGGGTGTCTATAAAGTCAGAGTGTGCTTAAAATAATTTATAACTTTAAAGTGCATATGAACCTCGTGCACTCACTGTGTAGTTAATTGATAGATGTAGGCATCATCTATAATAAACCCAAGATAATTCATTAACCCTGCAACATAAAAAAATAACAATAAAAGTGTCTAAATGTGTCGATATTAGATTAATATCGATTAAATTATGAAATTGCTGTGAACAAGTGCTGTCCTGGAAAATGATTTCTTAAAATGAGTGGGAACCCTGTACACATGTATAGCATTACAAGCATTTAGCTGATAAATGCAGACATTTTCAAATTTGCTACCTTAATCAGTTAAATTTGCAATTTCTCAATTATTTCTGATCCAATCTTCAAAATATTTATATGGTTGGAAAGAAAAGAAAATAATCTTTCGAAATGTGTAATTTTTATCCGTTTTTATCCATTGAATTATTTTTTACAGTGAGTTTAAACTGTATTTTCCTTTGAACAGCCAAAAACATAAAATATGACTTTTTCTTTTTTTTTTAAGGATAAATTTTACACGCTATTTTGTTTTTCAAAATCAAAGTAGCTAATCTTTATCAATATTCTTGAAATTTTGCACTCAATTAGAAGATACCTGGAAGTACAAACGAGGCCTTTTTTCGTGAAAGCGAAAATATGATAGAGTTGAAGGCTATTTCTTCAAAAAGTATAGGATGGCTCAAAAAGGGACATGACTCCTATGTTTTTTGACCGGATTATCTCCCTTACATCAATTTATCTGTTCTGAGCAAATTTTTATGGTAGCTCAAAATCACTATCTCGTATGTTTTCACATCTGGATATTTTGAGGTAAAAGATAAACATGGTATTTTCTATAATATATCTTTAAAAATATTTATTCTTGGAAGTGTAGCCAAAAAGACCTTTTTCTGTTGCGATTGACATATTTATTTAGACTGGGAGAGAATTCAGCCCGTTTTGTCATCCATACTTGAAATTGACGATTTAAAACAAATCTTTCAAATTCTTTGAAAATATGTAGCACGTTATAGCGCATTTTTTAACTTGGATTTTTTCAAAGAAAAATTCAGGGCTATCCTTTGTTAAATTTTCAAGTTAGTCCCTAATGCTGGAAGATGTAAAATTGACCTTGAAATTTTTAAGGTAGTAAAGAACTCAGTTTAACTTTTTTTTTGCATCAATTTAAAGAAAAATATATTTTTAATACTACAAAAAAAACTTGCTACATTATTTATTTTTTGAGTTTTAAGAAAATAACTTTTAAATTTTAAAATCACTTTTTGAGGGTGTTGAATTTATATTTTTTTATTTTTTATTTTTCTATATATTCTTCAGGATATGATCTTTCAAGAAATGTAAAAATTAGGGACAGGTATTTTATTTTTCTTAATTCTGAATTCACTGAATTTTAATTTTCTTAATTCTGAATAGATAAAAAACATTTTTTCATGTTTTTTTTTTATAAAATAAACTAATCGTTATAAAATTAAGTGTTGAGAAAATAATTTGGTGAAAATTTCATTAAAATTGGACAATTCCCTGATTTTTGGTAATTGTTTTAAAATTAAGAAATTTTTTTAAAAATGACCTCTCTTTGCAATTTTTGAGCCATGCTAGTATAAGAGAAGAAGAAAATGTCCATAATATATGACAATTTCATAATTATTTTCATATATAATGTGTGAAATGTAAAGATTACTATACCGTCTGGGATTTGCTTTGAAAGTTTGAATTTTGAAGAAAAAACTCAGATATACTTGTCTTTCGGACGTAAAAGTACCCTCTCAACAGGCGTCACAAATGGGACCTTATTGATTTAAAATCACAATTTCTCGCATATTTATAGTTCAAACTTAAAAAATATTTATATGGTTGGAAAGAAAAGAAGATAATCTTTCTAAATATGTAATTTATGTTTTTATTCATTGAATTATTTTTTACAGCGAACTTGAATTTAACCGATTTTAAAAACAAACAAACTTCAGCCAGCATGCGTCAAGGCCGGCTGAACTATGTTTTTCATTATGTTCTCTTTTCCACATTCATTGCGTAAATATTAAGGATATTTTCATGCTAAATGGTCTTAAAGAACATTGAATTGTTAAAAAATAATATTCCATTTTGAAAGGAATTTTGAAAAATAGTTTTTTTTTTTTTTTTTAAATAAATGAGGTTCGATATCCAGTTTACGGAAGAAATTACTTTAAAATTGTCAGTAGAAATTGTTAGAGACATACACGTATTCAGTCACTGCCTCTGTAAACTTTTAGGAGGCCTTGATTCAGTCCGTAAGAAAGAATTTTTTAGAAAAACAGCTTCAAACAAAATCAAACAACCCGTTCTGTTTAAAAACATTATGTTTTTATGAATTTGTACAAAACACAATCCCCGCCCCTGCCTAATATGACAACATAATTAAACATGAACTGTATTTTTGAGATAAGGCTTGATAGGAATAATTTTGATTTTTCGGAATGTTGTCCTCATCTTTATTGTATGTATATACATATAATGTTTCAGCCGTTATATCCTCCGGCCTTCCTCAGGTTTGTATCCAAGTATAGTAATGATCCAACCTGGGAAATCATTTTTTAACAGTTTGACAGTTGATCAAACAGGCATTGAAGAACCTTAAAAGATCTCATTCAAAAACAATGACCATTGTTTTTGCATGCCTATCATTCTGACATGTGTCATGAGAAGAATCATGATCATTTAGAAAATGTTTATTGGCGTTTCCTGTCCAACACAAGGCATAAAATTTGCCATCAGTCTTTTTAGATATTTTTATTTTCAATGTAATTAACTTTAAAAACAATTTGATTTAGTCTTTTTAATAATGGTTCCCATATTGTGTTCATCTCTATACTTGGTCTACTCAATAGGTCACTACAGTCAAACATGTGCTTTTTTGAGATGTTTTCTTTTCCAATGTGCTTCACTATCTATTATTTTAACTTTGAAATATAACTTTAATATATAATAGTATATAAAATATAATATAGATATAAAGTGAAGGGGCATTGTGAAATATCTCCATATATTTGCCGATAAAAAGTAAGAAACACAGTACGGTAAATATTTGAAATTTGAGTTTATTGAAATTTGTACAAATTCAATAAAAAAAAATTATTTTAAACATGGAGTGAGAGGGGTAAAATATCTAAATTGATTTGCCAATAAAAAAAAAACAGCAATGGTGATCATGGCTAAGAAAAAACAGGAGGCCTGACAAGTTTATTGTACAGTGTGTTCATAAAATCTGTTTGCACTTTAAAGAATTTATAACTTTAAAGTGCACACTGACTTTATGGACACCCTCTATAGTTAATTGATAGATGTAGATATCATTTCTAATGAACCTAAGATACTTCATTAACCCTGCATCATAAAAAAGTAAGAATAAAACTGGCTTAATGTGTCAATATTAGACGTAATAGTAAATTATTAAATTGCCTGGAAAATTTTTAAAATGTCCTGATAACGTCCTAGAAAATGATTTCCTAAAACGAGTGGGAACCCTGCTAGACTATGTACTTCAACCATAAAAGAAAAAGGTCTCACACTAAAAAAAAAAGCAAGAAGCAGGCGACATCCTGCAGAGGCTATGCTGATGAACTGGCACTTCTTGCAAATACACCCACACCAACCAGATCCCTGCTACATAGCATGGAGTAGGCATCGTAGGACATTGTGAACTCCAATAAAACAGTTCATGAAAGGAGGCATCTCCACACTAGGGGTAAGCCTCTAAAGGCAGTAGAACAATTTGCATACTTAGGTAGTAATATCTTCTCCACAGAAAGTGATGTTAATGCATGCATGAGGGAAGACATGGTCTGTTATAAACAGAATAACTGTTATATGAAAATCAGATCTCACTGACAAGTTAAAGCGACAATTCTTCCAAGCCATGGTTATATCAGTGCTACTGTATGGCTGCACCACTTTGACCTTAACAAAGCGCTAGAGAATAAGCTAGATGAGAATGCTGCGAGTGATCTTAAACAAACTGTGGAAATAACACCCCACAAGGTAGCAGCAGTATGCCAACTTGCCCCCATCACACAAACCATCTGACTGGGACAAACAAGACATACCGGACACTGCTGGAGAAGCAAGGACAAACTCATAAGTGCCATCCTCTGTGGAAACCAGCACACACCGACATGCCAGTGTAGGCCGTCCAGAAAAGACCTACATTGACCAGTTCTGTGTGGATACTGGATGCTTTGCAGAGGACATCTCAAAAATAATGAATGATAGGGATGGTTGGCGAGAGATTGTCTTGGATATCCGTGCTACTAGGGTGATATGATGATGATGACATTAAAAACCCAGAATCCATTAAAGATTAACAATTTTGGGAACCCAGAAAATTGGAACTTCTAAATATCTAATCATTAAGAATGTTGAAAATGTGGAGAGGAAACTCACAACAAAAATTATATTTTGAGTTTTAAGAAAATAACTTTAATTTTCAAATAACTTTTTTCAGGTCTTGAATTTTATTTATTCATTTATTTTTTTAATGATATGGTCTTCTGGATTTATCTATCTAGAAATGTTAACATTAGGGACTGGAAAATTTTTTAATGGAATGCATAAAGTATCCATATTTGTTTGTCCTTGGATAATACATTTTAGAGAGAAAAACTGAAATTAACAACTATTTTAATCATTATTACTATTACTATCTAATTTTGAGTACATCTTCTAGATAAATACAAATTGGTTTATAAAAGTCTTTATTCATTTTTCTTGTTGACAATAATTTTATTTCATGATTGGTTTACTGGCTTACCAGAAAAAAATTACCCTTAAATAATTTCTACTCATAAAATTTAACATTAAAACGAAACCGGCAATTAGTTTTTATTTTCTCTATTTGGTTTTGCTCACTTCATTTATTTACTTTCATTACAAAAGGTATTTCTAAACATTTAACTTAGATAACTGAAACAGATAGATTTCAGACGTCATGTCTTATCCTCCCCACATTTTTTATTTGAAAACATTCTAGAATAGATTTCTTTTGGTGTGTTTCCTTTTCTTTCCATTTATTTTGTAAACAAATAGATTTCACATTTATTTTCTAAAAAAATAGTCAATTAAATATTTTATCATATTGTAATAAGTAATTGAGAGTCACCTCCCCTTTATGTAAACCTATATAAACTCCCAAGAGAACTGCAAATGTATTCAAAGTAGAATAAAGCTTACTCAAGTCTGACCGTGTATGTTCTCTTATTACTACACATATTTTTGTTCAATCTTTTCCTTTTACAATTGTATAAATGTTGATAAAATGTGATTTTATTAAAATCTGAAAGTCCTTTTTCAACTGTAATGCTATTACAACTCAGCGACTATATCTAAGAAGATATAGTCGCTGAGTTGTAATAGCATTACATACTGTGAGTATGAATATGAAACTGAAAAAAACCATGTTTTTTCAGTTAAACTGCCCATCTCTAGTATATATTTACCTTTCCTCCTATGGACATGCATAAATATGCATCTATATACATTTTTGTAATTGCTTGTATGCCATACTGCATTAAATGCATACATTTACTAGTTTTGTTATATTTATATAAATCACATGGTTATATAATTAACACCTATATCACAAATAATATTGTTTAATACATAAATAATTATTTGACTGTTTTCAATTTAGAGTTTACTAATGGTAAATATTTCAAAAGTGAACAACACTTTAAGATAACTTAAAATATATAATTTCAATCGCATATATTGATTTTTAAGTTTCAAATTTCAAATAACGTCTTGTGTTTATAACAAAATCCAGTAAACATAAAATTCCAATCACGTATTGCATTTTCAAATAAGGAATATAAATTAGAATCAACCAGTTTGAAGCTTTTCAAAACGAGTCATAATGCAAATCAAATATAAAAAACTTTTGCCACCCCTTCTCATATCATTTGAAAAATAAATATTCTCATGTCACTAGGTAATATTTGAATGTCCTGATGAAGATTATATATATATATATATATATATATATATATATATATATTAGATAATTGAAATGTTCTAAATGTTGACTAAGTTTTCAAATATGAATAAATCATTTTCATAACTATTATTTTTCACATACTGTTGGATTCATTTCCATTTCTTCCTAACAAATTTATATATATGATTATTAGTCCCTAATAAATGAAGAGAACATTCTGATATACAAATTGAATAGAATATTTATTTTCAACATAAGTTATAGTTGATCTTGTCAATTTACCTCTCACAGATTAGCTAAAAAGGAATTATGGATGTATTGATTAATTGGATCATGTCAAGGTTGAGTGTGCTAAGATTTCCGCTATGGTTGCCTGGGCAGATTAAGTTCTTAATGAGATGTTGTTTTTGTCCAAGTGCTCTTGCACTTACCTACTCAAACATCATAACATATTTGATGACAAACTTGTAGTAATAATTGTATAATTATAATAATAATAATGATAATGATAATTAATATAATTAACAGGGTTCCCACGCGTCCTGGAAAATTTTCGTAATTTTGTCCTGGAAAATTTGAATTATCCAAGACAAAATTTATGTTATTATTACAGTAAACAAATATAACTAGTAAAATAACAAGGACAGTGTTTTTTGTTTTTGTTTTTAACGCTCACCGAATCTAGATTTCCCAAATTATTCATGAATATTCATTAAACATTAAAAATGCTTCTAACTGAGTGGGTACTTGTTGATTTCATCCAATGAAGTCTGGTTTTCATCATGTAGCATATTTTGATTTATTTTTACATGACACTTACTGAATAATTCTTGTCTTGTTCAGACTACTTTAAAGATCGACTTAAAAGTCGAAGGTTTAAAAAAGAATTCCGTTTTACAAGACGTAAAATTTCGTAAAATTCAGAAGATGTAACTTTAACATTTTCTTGATAATCATGTTCAGTTCTGTTTAATTGAATAAAATGATTTAATATTTTAGCAAGACCTAAAGGAATATTTTGTCTATAAGTCAGTCAAATAATTTTCACAGAAATTCGAAATAAAAACATCTCCACAACTGAATTGACATAATTTTAATTTTGTCATTACAAATACCATTATTTAGAAGAAATTTTGCCTAAATGCGTTATTTTTATTTGAAGAAGTGAGCTAAAATCCTTTTTTTTTCTTTTTTAAATAGCACTCGTGTAAAATAGTTACTGAAAATCAAAGAATGTTTTGTACTTGAATGTATAGAATAGCGCGAGCGCAAAATTTTGATTGAAAATGATCAATTAAACAACCAAAAAAACAAAAAACAATACGCATTAACGTAATAGTAATATTTAAGAATTACATAAAATTAATGTTCATTTAAAAAAAAGTTTTTATTAAACATTTTTGAAAGCGATCAAAAGTGAGTTTTTTTGGGGTTTTTTTAAGACAAACGTTGGTCCTCACCCCTAGACCCCTAAGTAAGGCTTCAAGCATATGTCACTTCAACAAAAGTTTCATTTTTTTTTTGTTTTCATCAAATGTCAATTTCATATCAGTTAAAAAATAACTCCTTTTTACATGTAAATAGCAACCCCCACCACCACCACCTCTCTCTCCTGGAAAATATTGGTAATGTTAACATTTTGCCACCCGGACTCCTGACCTAATTTACTCTACCAAACATATTTCCTGAGTCGTGCAATTTATGGGTAAATTAATGTAGATATTTTACAATACCCCCCCCCCCATCTTTTTTATCAGCAAGTCAATTTAGATATTCTAACCCCCACCTCACCCTGTTTAAAATATTTTTCGCTGAATTTTTATAAAACACAAATTCAAATTTCAAATATTAGGTACTGCCAATTTTGACCTCATAAACGTATTTAAAAAAATGAATTTAATCCCTTCGATTGGAGAAAGAAAAGTCAGGGAATTATCATATTTTAATGACAATTTCAGTGATGATTTATCAATGAATGAATAATTTAAAACTTAGATTTTTTTTCTGGTCACTTAATTTTGACACCACCCCTTTTTTTTTTGTAGAAAATAAGTACTGAAAATTAAATGTAAAAAAAAAAAAAATAAAACTAAAAAAGCTTTGGATTTTGTTTTTTTTTAACTCTTTTTATATATATATATATATATATATATATATATATATATAATATATAATATTATAAAATAATAAAATTCGAAGGCAATACAATGCGTAAAAAATAAAGACAAAAATAAAGACAAAAAGATATGTCTAATCGATTTCAAAGCAAAGCTTGAGAGTCACCTCCCCTTTATGTAATATGATATGTCTAATCGATTTCAAAGCAAAGCTTTCAAGGCAAAGCTTTATCATCAGAGTGTATTTTCAAAGCTTTATCATCAGAGTGTATTTTCAGAAATGACGTGCTTATGTTTTTTTTATTTGTGTGGTTATAATTTCTCTTCTTATTTCCTTTTCCTTTCCTTTTTTTCCTCTCTTTCTTCTTCTCCTCCTTTATGAATGGGCGAATAACTGTAATTTCTTATTTCTCTCTTTTTTTTCTTCTTTTTTTAAAAGTTTGTTGAGAACAAGGCTGACCGGATGTCAGCCTTGTAAGATGTTGCAATATGTTGCGACCGTGTGATGTCAAAATTTTTTTTGAAAACAAAAATGAACAAATAAATAAAAACCGTTAATAGAAAATTTTTTTTACATACTTAGCTTTTGTTTCGCTTTCACCTTTCCTTTCTTATTCTTTCTCCCTCTCTTTTTTTTTGTGTTATTTCTCTTCTTTTTCTTTTTTTTTTCTTTTTTATCCCCTTTGTTCTCTAATTTAAATTATTTTTTTTATAGTAAATAAGTAAATAAAAGATTATCTTAAATTATGTATTAGTATTGATAGAAAAAATAAATAATTCTTTATTATTTTTTTTTTTTTAAGAAAATATCTTTTATGAGTACTTTTTTCTCTTTTTCTTTTAAACTTAAATAGATTAAATATTATATTAATTATATATTAAAATATCATATAATAATTACATATTAGGATTGATGCAAAATTCAAAATAATAATAATAAAATATCATATAATAATTACATATTAGGATTGATGCAAAATTCAAAACAATAAAACAAACCATTCTCCTCTTAAACTTCAAATAGATTAAATATCATAAATCAAATATTTGAATTACAAAAGGCATAATGTTTTGCTTCAATTATATATTTTATTTAACTATTTTTTTTTCATTCTTTTGCTGTTATTATTTATTCTTATTTTTTTTTTTTTTCCTTAAATATTTATTAAATAGTTCTAGACTGACCGTAATCCTAAGAGGGTATTATGGTTTAAAGAAATGGTGTCATGGTTTAAAGAAATAATATGTAATTATTATATGATATTTTATTATTATTATTTTGAATTTTGCATCAATCCTAATATGTAATTATTATATGATATTTTAATATATAATTAATATAATATTTAATCTATTTAAGTTTAAAAGAAAAAGAGAAAAAAGTACTCATAAAAGATATTTTCTTAAAAAAAAAAAAATAATAAAAAAGAATTATTTATCCCTATTTTTTTTTGTAGAAAATAAGTACTGAAAATTAATGTAAAAAAAACAAAAATAAAACTAAAAAAGCTTTGGATTTTGTTTTTTTTTAACTCTTTTTATATATATAATATATTATATATATATATATATATATATATATATATTTATAAAATATAAAATTCGAAGGCAATACAATGCGTAAAAAATAAAGACAAAAATAAAGACAAAAAGATATGTCTAATCGATTTCAAAGCAAAGCTTGAGAGTCACCTCCCCTTTATGTAATATGATATGTCTAATCGATTTCAAAGCAAAGCTTTCAAGGCAAAGCTTTATCATCAGAGTGTATTTTCAAAGCTTTATCATCAGAGTGTATTTTCAGAAATGACGTGCTTATGTTTTTTTTATTTGTGTGGTTATAATTTCTCTTCTTATTTCCTTTTCCTTTCCTTTTTTCTCTCTCTTTCTTCTTCTCCTCCTTTATGAATGGGCGAATAACTGTAATTTCTTATTTCTCTCTTTTTTTTCTTTCTTTTTTTAAAAGTTTGTTGAGAACAAGGCTGACCGGATGTCAGCCTTGTAAGATGTTGCAATATGTTGCGACCGTGTGATGTCAAAATTTTTTTTGAAAACAAAAATGAACAAATAAATAAAAACCGTTAATAGAAATTTTTTTTACATACTTAGCTTTTGTTTCGCTTTCACCTTTCCTTTCTTATTCTTTCTCCCTCTCTTTTTTTTTTGTGTTATTTCTCTCTTCTTTTCTTTTTTTTTTTCTTTTTTATCCCTTTTGTTCTCTAATTTAAATTATTTTTTTTTTATAGTAAATAAGTAAATAAAAGATTATCTTAAATTATGTATTAGTATTGATAGAAAAAATAAATAATTCTTTTATTATTTTTTTTTTTTAAGAAAATATCTTTTATGAGTACTTTTTTCTCTTTTTCTTTTAAACTTAAATAGATTAAATATTATATTAATTATATATTAAAATATCATATAATAATTACATATTAGGATTGATGCAAAATTCAAAAAATAATAATAAAAATATCATATAATAATTACATATTAGGATTGATGCAAAATTCAAAACAATAAAACAAACCATTCTCCTCTTAAACTTCAAATAGATTAAATATCATAAATCAAATATTTGAATTACAAAAGGCATAATGTTTTGCTTCAATATATATTTTATTTAACTATTTTTTTTTCATTCTTTTGCTGTTATTATTTATTCTTATTTTTTTTTTTTTTCCTTAAATATTTATTAAATAGTTCTAGACTGACCGTAATCCTAAGAGGGTATTATGGTTTAAAGAAATGGTGTCATGGTTTAAAGAAATAATATGTAATTATTATATGATATTTTATTATTATTATTTTGAATTTTGCATCAATCCTAATATGTAATTATTATATGATATTTTAATATATAATTATATAATATTTAATCTATTTAAGTTTAAAAGAAAAAGAGAAAAAAGTACTCATAAAAGATATTTTCTTAAAAAAAAAAAAATAATAAAAAAGAATTATTTATTTTTTCTATCAATACATTAGCATTCTTTTCTCGAACCTTACACGCTAATGAAATCAAGCACCATGCCGTTGAAAAAGAGGCTGCTGCCATAGTTGAGGCTCTACAAAAATGGCGTCATTTCTTACTTGGCAGATCATTCAAAATCATTACAGACCAAAAGAGCATTAGCTACATGTTCGACAACACGAGAAAATCAAAAATTAAAAAACGATAAAATATGCCGTTGGCGCATTGAACTGTCCCAATTCAAATTCAGCATCACCTATCGTCCAGGAACGATGCATTTTCTCGTATCTCTGCTCTCACTCACACTTTGCAAGATCTTCGCGATCTACACACCCAGCTCTGCCACCCTGGAGTTACACGTCTCTTCCACTTTACCAGGACAAGAAATCTTCCTTTCTCACTGGATCAAAATAAAAGGTATAACCAACTCCTGCACGTCCTGTCAGTATTTGAAAAAAATTCATAACTGGTGGAAAAGGGACACTCATAAAAGCCATACTACCTTTTCAATGACTGAATATCGACTTCAAAGGCCCACTACAACATCTATACATGGTAACAAATATCTACTTACAATTATAGATGAATTCTCTCGCTTCCCATTTGCCTTCCCTTGTAAAGATATGACAAGTAAAACTGTCACCCACTGTCTAAACCAACTGTTTTCAATCTTTGGTATGCCTGATATGATACACACGGATAGGGCGATTGATTTCCTTTTGAGGAAACTACAAACTATTTACATAAAAAAGGCATTACCACATCGAAAACAAGCAGATACCATCCGGAAGGTAACGGACAAGTAGAGAAACTAAATGGCACCATATGGAAAGCTATTCAAGTAACCCTACACTCCCGTAACATGAAGCCCTATCACTGGGAAAATGTCCTACCTGACACACTCCATTCAATTAGATCCTTACTCTGTACTACAACGAATACAACTCCTCACGACAGATTGTTCAAATATAGCCGCAAATCTACTTATGGGACTTCGATTCCCTCCTGGGCTAAACCGGGACCTATATATGTCAGAAATCACACCAAATCAAGTAAAAATGACCCTCCGGTAACTCCTGCTACTCTTTTAGAAATCATCCTCAATATGCCCATGTTCGCCTACCATCTGGCATCGAAACTACTGTCAATGTGCGGGATATAGCCCCTAAATCTACCGACGAAGAAGACACAGGCACCAGCAACAGTATTGCAAACCCTGCTGACATCCAAGAATCACCTGTATCCAATCATAAAGACACAACCTGCGAAAAGGAAAGAATCCTGTTTCAGAAACAAAAGACACTGATAGTCCTTGTAGAATTGATACTGAGTCTGTGAGACCTTCTAGAATTAGAAAATTTCCTAGTAAATATAGAAACTTTGTGACTTAATGAAGTCACCCCTAAACTTTAATATTTCTTGAAGGGGAAAATGTTATAAATTAAATAGTTACTTCCCCTTGACTACCTAAAATTTAATTCTGAATTATCTGCCCTTCCGCTAGGGGACAAGGTAAACATTAATACAGACGATATTTGTATAAGCAGACGCATATTATTGTTTGGTATTAAAACCTATTTAAACAGTTAATCTTTCTCGTATTTCTTGCTTCTATTCTCGTTACTTTTCACAACAGGTTTTGTTCAAGTTCATGAGTAAATTTAATGGAGGGTTCCACATTATTTAGTTTATCAATGATATTAGTTAAATTAGTTTTTCGAGTAAATGAATACGTGTCGTCAATATAACGGGAAAAATTAGTTATTAGGTAAAATATATTGAAAGGGACCGGATTCTAAGAATTCAAGAATAAGCACGGCAATACAGTTGCCTATGGAGTCACACAAAGGTGACCCCATAGGCAACTCGAACTTCTATTTGTAAAAGGTTCCATTATATTGGAAAAAACAATTTCTAGTGCAAAGTCTGCAAATTTGGACTATCTTGTTAATAGGTAATGGAAATGAAGTATTAATTTTGTTGAGATGGTTTTCTAAACGAGTAATGCATTTGTCAACTGGGATACTTGTGTAAAGTGATTTAATATCTAAGCTTGCTAGACATTTGTTCATGTTTATATTCTTATTTTTTCAATTAAGCTATTCAAATTTTTTATGATAGATTTGCTAACTGTACCTAAGAGGGGGTTAATATTTTAGCTAGAGAGTTAGCAATTCCCAAAATTATGGGTCTTAATGGAATGCCTGATTCGTGTGTTTTGGGGAGACCATAAATGGTGGGGACGATAGGGTGGTAGTCTATCAAAGAGAGCCAAGTTTTATCTGTGTTGCCTATTAGTTTTTTTATGTTTTGTTGAAAATGATTGTGCTGTTAGTAATGGTTTGTGGAGAGATTATTTCATAATATTACGATCATTGAAGATATCAAGCATTTTGTCATTATATTGTTTAGACACACTAACACCACTCCTCCTCCTTTTTTCAGAGGGGGTGATGTGTATATTGTTGTTTAATGAAATATTTTTTAGAGCAGTTATATATCTCCTGGGTAGGGTGGAAGCATTTTTTTTGGTTGTTGTTGGTGGTGGTGGTGGCTGCGATAATTCCTTGAATGAATCCACAATCTCCAAATTAAAAGACAAACTTAAAATACTTTGCAACATGTATATAATTGTCTTAGATTATCTGAAAAAATTATACATCGATATTTGTTTTGTTAAAAAGGGCGGGGGCCTAACTTTTTAACTGAGTTTTTTCCAAAAATATTAGATAAAAATTCTAAATAGATATTTGTTTTTAAGAATCTATAATTATGAAATTTAAAACTTGAATTTAGGCATTTCATATTTCAAATTAATTCTATCTATTAATTATGTATATGGATTGTTTCAAGGCGCATATAGGTGGCATTTATTTGAAAGAACTTCAATTTATTTCCATTGAATCAGTTTGATTGAAATGATTCAGTAATTTAAAAGAATTCATTGATTAATAAGTCAACACTGAAAATTTTATTAAAATCGGATAATTCTCTGATTTTTAGCAATTTTTTTCTGCAATCGGCACCTCTGCATTTTTTAACATATTTCTTGGTGAATTTTTGGCGACTCTTTAGTTTTTCTGTGTGTTTTGAACAAAAAAAAAAAGAAGATATTTCATTTAAATCAATATCAAAAAGTTAATTATTTTTCTGTATATAGTGTATTTAATGTTTTTCTATTATTGATTTCTAAGAAGAAACTATTGTAAGTCTTAAAATCTTAAATGATGTGGGATTTTTAGTCCGTAACTATTTCACACAAAGGGCCCATTTTGATCAAATTTTTTAGCTGAATTTAATTGTTTAAAATGTATTAAAAATAAATTACATATGTAATATTTTTTTAAATTTCTAATTTTTTTAATATTGATTCTCATTATAGTATAAGGAGCATCAATTAAAAAAAAACAAAAGCAAAATGATATTACATATGTAATTTTTANTATTTTTTCTATCAATACATTAGCATTCTTTTCTCGAACCTTACACGCTAATGAAATCAAGCACCATGCCGTTGAAAAAGAGGCTGCTGCCATAGTTGAGGCTCTACAAAAATGGCGTCATTTCTTACTTGGCAGATCATTCAAAATCATTACAGACCAAAAGAGCATTAGCTACATGTTCGACAAACACGAGAAAATCAAAAATTAAAAACGATAAAATATGCCGTTGGCGCATTGAACTGTCCCAATTCAAATTCAGCATCACCTATCGTCCAGGAACGATGCATTTTCTCGTATCTCTGCTCTCACTCACACTTTGCAAGATCTTCGCGATCTACACACCCAGCTCTGCCACCCTGGAGTTACACGTCTCTTCCACTTTACCAGGACAAGAAATCTTCCTTTCTCACTGGATCAAATAAAAGGTATAACCAACTCCTGCACGTCCTGTCAGTATTTGAAACCAAAATTCATAACTGGTGGAAAAGGGACACTCATAAAAGCCATACTACCTTTTCAATGACTGAATATCGACTTCAAAGGCCCACTACCAACATCTATACATGGTAACAAATATCTACTTACAATTATAGATGAATTCTCTCGCTTCCCATTTGCCTTCCCTTGTAAAGATATGACAAGTAAAACTGTCACCACTGTCTAAACCAACTGTTTTCAATCTTTGGTATGCCTGATATGATACACACGGATAGGGCGATTGATTTCCTTTTGGAGGAAACTACAAACTATTTACATAAAAAAGGCATTACCACATCGAAAACAAGCAGATACCATCCGGAAGGTAACGGACAAGTAGAGAAACTAAATGGCACCATATGGAAAGCTATTCAAGTAACCCTACACTCCCGTAACATGAAGCCCTATCACTGGGAAAATGTCCTACTGACACACTCCATTCAATTAGATCCTTACTCTGTACTACAACGAATACAACTCCTCACGACAGATTGTTCAAATATAGCCGCAAATCTACTTATGGGACTTCGATTCCCTCCTGGGCTAAACCGGGACCTATATATGTCAGAAATCACACCAAATCAAGTAAAAATGACCCTCCGGTAACTCCTGCTACTCTTTTAGAAATCATCCTCAATATGCCCATGTTCGCCTACCATCTGGCATCGAAATTTTTATTTATGTTGAAAAGTATGATGATTATACTTTCAAATTAAACAAAAACTTGACCTTAAATAATCAATTCAATTTTAATTTGTTTTTAAAATGAAAATGAGTGCACAAATTGGTTGTACCTATCAAATATGTACTGTGATGTGTTTTTTGGTTTTTATCGACAAATTTAAGTAGATATTATACAATATGGGGATATTGTATAATATCTATTTAAATTTCTCTCACCCCCCCCCCCCCGCACGATTTTTAACGGCACATCAATTTAGATATTTTACATCCCATCCCATTTAAATTTTTTTTTTTTTTTAACGAATTTGTACAAATTTCAATTGAATTTCTACAAATCACAATTCCCAACACCACCCACCATTGAGGTGTAAAATCCTTCAGTCTTTTTCAATATTTTTATTTTTGAAATAATCTACTTAAAAAAAACAGTTGATTTAGCCTTTTTAATGATTGGTTCCCATAGTGTATTCATCTCTGTATTTGATAGATCACTGCAGCCCAACATATGAGCTGCTTCTTTAAGGCATCTTGTTTTCCATATCCTTCCCTATCTATCATTTCATGTTGAAAATATAACTTTAATATATAGGGATGTTCATAGGTTGCAAAGGGAGATAATAATTTTTTTAAATTTCTTAATTTTAAAACAATTGCCAAAAATCAGGGAATTGTCCAATTTTAATGAAATTTTCACCAAATTATTTTTCTTGAAAATTAGCAAAAGATAGCCATGAATTTTATCTTTGAAAAAATTCAAGTTAAAAAATATGCGATGATATGTTGCATATTTTCTGAGATTTAAAAAAACATTTTTTAAATCGTCAATTTCAACAATGGATGACAAAAGGGGCTGAATTCTCTCCCAGTTTGAATAAATATGTCAATTGCAACAGAGAAAAGTTTTTTTGGCTACACTTCCAGGAAAAAATATTTTTAAAGATATTGGAAAGAAAATCCAATATTTATGTTTTACTTCGAAATACCTGGATGTGAAAACATACGAGATAGTAAAAAAATTTCAATGTTTGTCCACCATAGGTGTGTACTCAGCGGCAAGAGGCAAATAATGAGTTATCACCTCTTGGGATACGCATTTATCTCCCTTACACTCCAAAAATTGAACATGGCTATTAATGTACAATAGTATGTAAAATATAATACAGATATAAAAAATGAGGGGTGGTCATTGTAAGATATCTACATATATTTGCCAATAAAAAAAACGAGAAACATAGCACGGTAAATATCTGAAATTTGAGTTTATTGAAATTTGTTCTAATTCAATGAAAAGATAAACAAAAAAACATTTATCTAAAATATTGGGTGAGGGTGTAAAATTGATTTGCTAATGAAAAAATTACCCAGTAATGTTGATCATGGCTAAGCAAAAACAGGAGGCCAGACAATTTTATTGTACAGGGTGTCTATAAAGTCAGAGTGCAAATAAAATAATTTATAACTTTAAAGTGCATATAGACTTTGTGGACATTGTGTTTTTTATTACAAAAAAAAAAAAAAAGTGTTATTATTTATCATTAACATGTTGAACATTTTTCTCGGAGCTTAGTTTATGTTTTGAAAAAAATTGGTGAAGTGTTAAAAAAGTGGTCGATTAAAAAAAGAACCAAACTTTGCTGGTAGATAATTTTGTATAAGTTGTTTAATTTATTAAGATGTTATCGTAAGATGGTTCTGTTTAATATATATATATAATCTTTCTCTCAATTAAAAAATTGAAAATACTTTATCTAAACTGTACAAATTCTTAAAACTCTTAAATAATCTATTCTATCTATTTTCAGCATTTACAGATGAATTTGGTAAGTTTGCATGGCTTCTTTCTAACACCTGTTATTTATTGAATTTGCTATATTAAAAACTTTTTTTTACAAAGCTATTATTAAGGAATATTGGACAATATCCACAGAACAATAATAGTTCAAAGTGTCATAAACTGGCAGCCTGTTAGAACTGATAACAATTCCTTTCAGGTGAAATCAATTCATAGACCACCTAGAGATAGTTTAAAACACAACGGAAATTAAAAGAATGAGGCAAAATTTTCGAATTGACAATTGTTCTTTGTACCCTTTGGCATCCCTACCTGTCTATGTGTAGTAGATTTTAATATAATATAGGTTGCCTATTCTTGAGACCCCCCCCCCCCGCAAGCATTCCTTAACATAGCAGTTCAGAACAAAATGATGTGCTTTCCTTTTCCTTACACATCAACACATTAATGTGACAAAAGAAAATACATTTTTTTAAAACAACTTATTTAATGTTTTAAAATTGTTTCTGTGTACTTGTATGACCGGTATAAAGGTTTGAGTTATACTGATTAAAAATAGATATATTTTATTCTAATATGAAAGTATTAATAATTAAAAAAAGGTTGAGTTATTATTAATTGTTAAATGTTTTCGTTTATTATTATTTAACCGCTGTAAAAAATAATTTAATCGATAAAACCACATACAAATTACATATTTAGAAAGATTTTTTTTTTCTTTATAACCAAATAAATATTTCTAAGATTGGGCCGGAAATATGCAAGAAATTCCGACCTGAAACAATTAGGGCACAAATTTGTCTGCAGCAGCACTGTGCAGCCATTTTGAATCACTGCAGATATAGCCAGCAGCCAGCAATTTTTTTTTATATTAGCAGCAGCAGCCATGCCACGATTATCACAAATCTTTTGATTTTTGTGTAATTAATTTATATCCCTTAATCAGTAAAAATCAATAACCAAATTTGGTGTGTTTCTTGATTATAAGAATATCAAGGTGTATGCAAAGTTTCGAATCTGAATAACATCTCTTTTCTGAGTTATAAGTCAACATGTACATACCAAACTTTCTTTTATATATATATTATATATATATATAATATATATATATATATATATATTCTAAATGAAAATGATACAATTATGTCCAGCTTTTTATGCTATTTTCTACTGGAGGATGGGATAGAAGAACTAAAAACAACCATAAAAATATCTTGAAACTTGAATCTGGGATTAATATGACAGTGAACAGTCTTCTCAGGGCAAATCTCTGAGCCAAGTGACTAATGTGAGAATACCCGCCACTGTACTCATGCGCTTTCGTTGCACAATGGTGATTACCGCATGTTGTAATACTTTTGGGCTGGCTGGTTTGAAAGGCACAAGCTAGAGACAAATTTACAAGTAAAAGAAAAACATGACAACAAAAATTTGATGATAGGATGCTAATGGAGGAGGAAGGTGTGACACTTCATTCAATTTGTGATGGAGTAGAGGGCCCTTAATTTGATGTCATCAGTTGACAAAAGAAAGTTCTCTTAATTACAAGTCCCACTGCTAGAATTAACTACAATTCTGATTGACTTCATATGATGTGGGTCTTTGCTTATTTTCCATTTATCCTGCCCGAATCAACTCCCAACTGGAACGACACTCTCACTCTGATTCCAGCTCTGAATCTGACTGCCAGAGTTCAGAGCTGGCTTGCAGAATTCACCACTACCCCTGACCCTTGCAGGGTTCCCACATGTCCTGGAAAACCTGGAAAATAAAATGTACATTTTCCAGTACTGGAAAACCTGGAAAAATGGGGTTTTTTTGTCAAAAATCCTGGAAAACTTTTGTAATTTGTCCTGGAAAATTTGAATTATCTGAAACAAAATTAATGTTATTATTACAGTAAACAAATATAACTAGCAAAATAATAAGGACAGTATTTTTTTTGTTTTTATTTTTAATGCTCGCCGAATCTACGTAAGATTTCCCAAATTATTCATTAAACAGTAAAAATGCTACTGATTGGGTGGGTACTTGTTGATTTCATTCAATGAAGTTTCTCTATCATGTAGCGATATTTTGATTTATTTTTATGTGACACTAAACAAACATGAAACAAGACAAGAATTAGTCAGTCAGACTACTTTAAAATTGTTAAAGGTTTAAAAAATAAATTCTGTTTTACAAGACGTGAAATTTCGTAAAATTCAGAACATGTAACTTTAACATTTTCTTGATAATCATGTTCAGCAGTGTTTAACTGAATAAAATGATTTAATTTTTAGAAAAATGTAAATATTTTAGCAAATTTGTTTTTAAAAAATATTTTGTCTGTAAGTCAGTCAAATAATTTTCACAGAAATTCGACATAAAAACATCTCCACAATTGAATTGATATGATTTTAATTTTATCGTTACAAATACCACCATTATTTAGAAGAAATTTTGAGTAAAATGATCAGATAACGTTTATTTGAAGAAGTGAGCAGCTAAAATCTGGAAATAAAAATATGAGAGGGCAAAGTTAAAGGTTATTTGCTTAAAAAATAAAAAGGACGCAAAAAATACGCACATGGTCTGTAATTTTAGAGGCTTTCAAAATTATTTTCCTATAAAATTTGTGAAATTTAAAGATTGCCAAGTGCTTCGGGATTTGATCTGAAAGTTTTGATTTTGAAGAAAAACCTCGAATTTACGTTACTTTCGGTTGTAAAAACAGCCTGTCAACTGACGTCATAAATAGGACCATATTGATTTGAATTCCCAATTTCTCGTATATTTATTGTTCAATCTTAAAAATATTCATATGGTTGAAAAGAAAAGAAAATAATCTCTCTAAATATGTAATTTGTATGTGTTTTTATTAATTGAATATTTTTTTTACAGCGAGTTAAAAACGTATTTTGCTTTAAAAAAACGAAAATTCGTGATAGGAATTTTTTTCCGAGAATACATTTTACACTCCATTTCTTTGGAAAATCTAAGTGGCTAATCTTTATCAATATTCTTGAAATTTTGCATTCAATTAGAAGACACCTGGAAGTACAAAAGGGAGCTTTTTTTTTGTTTCTAGGACCCGTGGAAGTAAAATTACAATAGTGCAAACTCCAAGACTATTTGTTCAAAATGAGCATGATAAACAAAAAAGACGCACTCTGTCCATGATATTACAAAGTTTCAGAATTATTTTGATATAAAAATTGTAAAATTTGAAGAATGTTAAGTTCTTCAGCTTTTTATTCAAAAATTTGTATTTTGAAAAAAAATCTCAAATTTATTTGTCCGACGAGGCGTACGACTCCTCAAGAATTGTTTATGCACACAAAGTTTAAATTCGCTTATTTCTCGTCCAATTTTTAAAATATTTAATATATCAAATTTTATAATATATTTTAAAATAAATAACTATCTTTCTAAATATTTAACTTTTATGTGTTTTTAATAATTGAATTATTTTTTACGTCCGTTTCAATTTTGGAAAAAAAAACTTGAAATTACGAAAAATGTAAACAAACCAGGTTTGTGTGAAAACATGTAAACAGATAATCTATTTCTTTTATGTAATTCAACATAAGCATTTAGAAATGTATTTTTACATTCAAAGTGATGTTACATATTTAAATTAATATTATATATATATGTATACACTATACATATATTTACGTTTGGAAAATCAAACTGTGCAAACTTAAACGTACAATGTACTTTTCAATCGTACATTTCAAAACAAACTATAACCCTGGAGAAACAGAACCCACAAATTTTGTAAGAAAACTATTAATTTTAACTAGGGGGGTTTAGGGTTAGTTTAATGGGAAAATAAATAATTTGGGTTCTGTTTTTTTTTCTTCTGTGCCACCCTGTAATAAAATGGGATTTTGATCAGAATTTAGCCGTAATATCATGGGATTTTGAGTATGATTTGCAAGTTTTAACCAATATTTAACATTAATTTTTGGCATGAGAATTTTAAGATTCACACGTAAAAAATTTTGATAATTATCGTATTTTATGGAAATTTCAGCAACAACGGAATTACTTTTTTTTTTTCCTGAACTTTTTTTTAGCTATGTTTTAAAGTCAGTAATCCTTAACTTTTTCCTTGTAAATTCCTACCATAAAATAAACTGAACCCCCATTTTATGTCTGTGTTTATGCAATAAATGTTTTATTTTTCTTCAAAGTGATGTTATTTATTTGAATTAATACTATACATGTATATACATGCAGTATTATAATGAAAATGTTGAATAATTGGGTGTTAAACTTTTAAAAAACCCAAAATCACTGCTATCTGTATCTCTTATTCTCTAAATGATGGGTTAAAGCATAGAAATACATACAATTTGAGTGCATAATCAGAAAGAACATACAATTTTACGTAAGAATACCAAATTATATCAAAATTGCTCCAAAAATAAAGAAACGGTGAAGAAATCACTGAATTTCTTTTTTTTTAATGGTCCGTGATTTGACATATTTTTGAAACAAAATCATGTCCACATTTGTACCCCCAATTTCGGGGCTTTAAATTCTCATAACTTTTGAACCACTGGGAATATTTACATAATTCAAACGGTTCTGAACTCCATTTACACAGCTCTATATAACTAATTAATGTGATTAAACAACAATAACCTCAAATAAAAAAATCAACTGGGAATGCTATTATAATGGAGATTGTGGGTTTGTATGTCTGTAACCGAAACTATATTACTATTCAAGTCACAATTCCCTTTGTTATTTACATCACATTCTCCATAATTTTATTTTTATTTAAACCTCAATTATTAATAAAATTGTTTTACATCATTAAGACTGTTGACCATATACATACAAATAACATGCAATTGTATTTATATATACAAGAAAATAGCGGTTTACAATGTGAATTGGAAGGCTAATTTGCTTATTGAACGTAAAAATTTGATTTTAATAAATATATGCTTAGTATTATTGATTTTTAATTGTTTGGTTTTATATTAATGAATATGAGCAAAAATCTCGGGGATAAATCTTAAAAGAAATCAATTAACAAAAAGAAATAACTGTTATATTATTCTTTACTTCCTATTTTAACTAAATAGTTAAATTAGGAAAATTTACCAATGAAAGACGAGAGTAAGGGAAAATGATGGAAGAGTTAGTTTCAAAGTTGTTCTATTTTTCAATCATACCCCCTCTGTTCCAAATATTTTTATCTGAATTCTTATTCAGTTTCATTAGCCTTTCTAATTTAACATGATATTTTATTATATTAAAACTTAAATACTTGCACCCGGAGGGTGCATATATTTGCTAGTACCTATAAATATGCATGAACCTTATTTACATTTTCACTTATATCACTATACATATATACATGCATGTACACAATTATATTCTATTTTCTTTTTTTTTTAAGTTTGTATTGACACTAACACCATTGTGTCACACTAACTTATTGGAAAATTCAATTTTTATTGTTAACATCACTTTATATAATTTGTGATATCTATGGGGAAAATTTCAATAATCTTATTATGGTTTTTATTTTTTACATGATAAAGAGATTCAATAAAATGAATGTATTTTCATATTCTGTGACTAAGAAAACCTATGATTTTACATATTACACCATTATTAAGCCATATATTATCAATTTTCTTTTTTAAAAAACTAAAAAACTAATGATTTCCAACAGTTATTTTGAAAAATCATCATGGAACCGACCTGAAATGACATACTAGGTCAATTATCTCATCAGAATTATAATAAGCAGCAAAAATGATCATAGAAAATGCTTGTCTTACTCAATTTTGAGGAAAAACACCCAGTAATATGTATTATATACTGTTCACAATAAAATGCATATTTTTTTCAGGAAACAGCTACAGGTATATCAATAACAAACCTACAATGCATACTTGGTAAATCAATTTTGGGTCATAACTTTTCCTAGCATAAGCATTTACTAGTATTTACAGGTGCCTGGACATTTTTTCCTTATCACCATTTGTATTATCAGGATAGAGTTGGCAAAATAAAACCATGAAACTAACAATAAAAAGATGAATATAAATGAAATATATATTTCATTGAGTATTGAAACTTTATCATTTTTAAGAAAAGTGTAGCCATTTACAATAATGTTCATTATTCATATAACTTATATAAGCTTATATAAGTTATATGAATAGTGAATATTATTGTAAAACATCTTCACTTTTCTTAAAAATAATAAGGTTTCAATACTTGGTTGAAGAATAGTTTTTATTGAATGTCAAAAATTAAATTTAAATCTAACTTTAGCTGTTAATTTTTTTTTCCCATTAAAATTAATGCCAGTTATTTCTGTATGCTATATGCACCATTTCCATGTTATGAGTTCATGGTTTTCATGTAAGTCTGATAAAGACATACATTTATTTTTCATTATTAACTTAATTTCAATTAAGATATCCTTCAATTATAGATTTTAAGAAAAAAATACTTTTTGCATGTTTTGTATGATTTTTTTCAGCAATTACATGCTAATTAAACACTCCTATAGATTCATCAATGTACATCAATAGAAACTTTACCAAAATAAGTCGCAGTGGAGCAACTATGTTCATGTTTTTGATTGTTTTAGATATTGTTAGAGTTTTACATTTTCAATGGAATGCTAAATTTACTTTTGCAAATCTTATTTCATGGACCTCCTTTTCAATATGATCCTATGAAAGCAGTGACCATCTGATGGAGTGGTGGTTGAGGAACACGGAGACTAGAGATGGACAGTTTAACCAAAAAATATGCTTTTTTTTTTTTTTTTTGTTTTTTTTTGTTTTTGGTTTCATATCATAAAACCTCCCTGAAACATTTTACCAAACCGAAACCATTCGGTTTCATGCTATTACTACTGAAACAAGAAAACATGGTTGAAAAAAGACTTCCAGATTTTAATAAAATTACATTTTATCAACATTTATGCTATTGTAAATGGAAAACATTGAACAAAAATATTATAAAAATATTTAATTGACTATTTTTTTAGAAAATAAATGTGAAATCTATTTGTTAACAAAATAAATAGGAGAAAAAGGCAGATATGACAGTTAGAAAATCTATTTCATATATTAGCATAGAATTTTAAAAAATAAAAACAGGTGTTGGAGCAACGTGACTTGATATCTGAAATGTATTTGTTTCAGTTATTTAAGTTAAATGTTTAATAGGGACCTCCAATTCAATATGTAAAACCCCCCACCCCTATATTTAACACAATGAAACTTGAATAAAAGTTAATATTATCATCAAAGCTTTTTGGACCATTCAAAAGAAGAAACATAAAAAGCTCCTGATGATTTTATAATCTTTTTCAAGATTATAAAATCATCAGGAGCTTTTTATGTTTCTTACAGAAATAATGAAAATTATGAACAAAAATAATGTTTACATTTTTGCACAACAAGGCCAAATACAAGTTACGCTTACAGACTTTTTACAAAATACAACGTAAAATCAATAAAGAATCAAATTTTCACGAAAGTTTCGATGATTATTCACCTTTTAGATGAATTTATGTTTAAAATAGATTTTTCCTAAAATAAGAGGGTGAGTCAAAAAGTAATGCCATTTTTGTTATTTCATGTGAAGTTTTTATAACTAGATTGAGGCTCAGAACAAGAATCCTATGAGTAAAACTCAACTTGGCAATCAACAATGTCCTCCTTCTGTATCACAATGCTTGACCACACACAAGCATCTGGACAAGGGAGAAAGTCACTTCATTCGGATGGAGAAAATTACCGCATCCCCATACTCACCAGATTTAGCATCTTCAGACTATCATCTCTTCAGCCCCATGAAAGAGGGTTTGAGAGACAAACATTCCAGTGACAAGGAAGTGAAATCTGTAGTGAAGAAGTGACTCAAAGAACAATCAACAATATTTTATGGGGCTACATGCTCTCATTCGAAGATGGAACATTGAGAGAAACAGTGACTATGTGGAGAAGTAGGGATGTGATCCACAGAGGACCAGCTTCATTTGGATGTATGATACATGTTCCTGTGTCAGTAATTATACCTGTCCTAAACAAAATGGCAATAATTTTTTGACTCCCCCTCGTATGTTAGGGGAAATATTTTTTTTTACTAGGTTGACCACCCCACCCTTATTTCATTTTATGAAATCTGAACAAAATTTTATTTTGATTATACAATTTTTAAATTTTTCTATAGAGATAAGAGCCTGAATAATTATATCAGTAAATTTTAAAATTTTTTACTGATTCTTTTTGTTTAGACATAGACTTTTATCTTCTAACTTCTATTTTCTAATCTTATCTTCTAATGGGCACTTTCTGCCACTACATCACACGTAGTGACACCCTCCAGCGCTGGCGGCTTATTCAAAGCAACTGACGGCAAACTTGGGTTTTTACCAAAGACTAATTAATTTGGACTAAACCCATGCACAGTATTGAGAATGTTCTTGGTATTTACAGCCCAAGCAACAGCGACATCAAATGAACACTTAGTATCTTCAAGAGTCTTGATGACGCATTCTTCAATAACTCCATTGTATCTTTCACAGACTCCATTACTCCACAGACTTTCAGCTCCTGTCGTCCTCAATATTATGTTGAGATTCTGACACATATCACAAAAATATTGATTGTCAAACTCGCGACCGTTATCAGTCAGAATGTTATTTGGGCACCCGAAGTATGCAACCCAATATTTGAAAATAGCATTGACAATAGTCGAACTTTCTTTATTCGGCACTCTCACAGCAACACTATGTTTTGAAAATAGATCAATAAGATGCAAAATTTTGTTCCCTTTTATATCAAGGGCAACCCATTCATTAAATCTTGATGCAAGTGAAAATCCAAATACAGGTCTTGGCTGCACCTTCTTGTACCTCAAACATGTCTCACATGACGAAGGAATCTCTTCCAACATTCTAAGAAATTTTTGATTAGTAACTCCTGCATTTTTAGCCAAATCCTTCAACTTTTTACCAGTCGGATGACTGAATTGTTTGTGCAACTTGGTCGCAATTTTTAGTTTCTCAGACGAGTTTTTATTCTCAAAATTAGTGAAAAACACATATGCAGGTTCTCCTTCTGATGACACAGCTTTCGTTATTGGTACATAATAATGGTCAGTTGACGTAGTCATCAATTTTATTCTTTTACCTAGGATATCAATTGTATCACTGTCGAAGTTCAGGTTTGCCTTTGCCTTTTTCATAGCTGATTTGCAACAGCGGTATGTCAGCATCGACTATATCCGCATTAATGTCAACACGGAGACCAGCAACAATGCACGGTAGCACGACTCTCTTAACAGAAGTCAGCTTATTTCCGGAACCAAATTTGAACACTTTGCTTCCTGTGTTGACTTTGAGGTTATTCCTTACAGAATCTGGTAAGGTGTCGAGAAAGCAGTTGTACCAATTGAGTCCACCCACTGTAGAAGCAAGTCCCAGAGTCCAAAATCATCCACCCTAAAGTCTCTCCAACAAGGGTGTTGGTATCAACTAGCTGATCAGAATTCTGAGCCATGAAAATTATATTCGCTTCTTCTTCTATGTTACCGGTAGAATAACCTTTATCTCGACAATCATTCGACCAATGATAAATTGAACCACATACACGAAAGGTCATGGGCTTACCATCCTGTCCTACTGGATTTGGGTGACTCTTCATCTTGGCCCCTGCATATCTGCCCCTTCCAGGGGGTCAATAGGAAGATCTAGATGGTCTCCCACCACCACGGTATGAACCACAACCACCTCTTCCACCATACCCCTTGTTATACAAAACATCCTCACTATCTTCTTTCAAATCAGTATTCTGTGAAGAATTGTCAACCGAGTAAGCGACATCCTCTTTGTTCATCTGCACAGCTGCATGTTCACTTGCGGGATTAGAAGTACCCATTACTTTCTTCAGCTGAATCGCCATGGACTGTCGCTCTTATTAGCTTCTCATGATCATTCTTCAAGTTCGCACTCCTAAGAACCCTGTATGGAAGGACAGGTTCAGGGAGTACTATTTTATGCAACTTTAATTGTGCAGTCATCCTATCAAATTCAATGAGATAATCCGCAATGGTCATCTCAGAAGGTCTGCTATATCTCTCAAACTTATCGTATGTCTCCAAAGCAGCTTGATTTTCATCTTCCTTGAACAATTCGTCTAGCTTGCTGTACAATTTACTTAATCCATCCTCCTCATTCAAATCCATTAGCGACATTTCCAGGATTGCCTCCCTGGCTTTACCAGTTAAACTCAGGAAAACTGTTGCAGCACGTTTCTTATCTACATTTGTAGCGTGTTCTCAGAACACCGTTTCCTTTCTCCATGAAGTGTAAGTTACCGGGCTCGAGCTGAGGTGGGGCTATCGTAAACTTCGCCATCTTGAAGGTCGATTTGAGAACTATGCTCTGCTACCAATGTTTAGACGTAGACTTTTATCTTCTAACTTCTATTTTCTAATCTTATCTTCTAATGGGCACTTAGCCCCACCTCAGGTACATCGTACCTGCAAAGAGAGAAAGGGCACCTTTTTTTTTTTTCATTCCATGAATTCTGAAATAAAAAGTGCTAAAAATATGAAATAGGATATTATGCTTGAGAAACCTTTTACTTGCTTTTTTAATTAATATATACTACATTCTATTGAATTGCCTTGAAAAAAATTAATTTTTAAGAGATTTTAATTTCTTTACATGATTAAATAATTTTGATTTTTTAATGTTCAAAAATCTTTTCTTTCTTTTTTTTTTTTTTTAAATTTTTTTTTAGCTATATTAGTATTTGTAAGAGAATTTTTAATTTTTATTGTTGAATAACAATGTTTTCTTTGTAGAATGTACAGAAGAGCATTTTATCAATATGAACATTGGTTATCTTGAATTTTTTCACAAACCAAATGCAAAAATATTCAAGTTATTTCAAAACTCCACCACATTTAAAGAAAAGAATAATAAATTCTTTAAAAAAATCCTTGTAAACCAATATTAATTGGTTATTGCATAATGCACAATAAAACAATTATTTTGATGAGTAACCCATATGTTTAAAAGTATAATTGTCAAAGGGTGTTAATATGTAAATTAGTACTGCTCGCTCTAAAAAAACAACCCCGGTTGTTAAAAAAACGGACTTTTTTACTTATTTTTCAAGATAACAGTAATTTTTAAATTAACTATTTTTCTTTGTAACGGCTTTTCATGTTGGTAATTTTGTGGAGGGAGATTTTTCTTAAAAAAATGTTGAAATGTCTTGATAGTTGTCTCAAAATAGTGTAAACTGATCGCATGGTGTTGTTTTGGAGGTCCCTAATGTTTAAAAATACTTTTTGTAATAAAAGTAAATAAATGAAATCAGAAAAACAAAATAACAAGAAAATATTTAAAAAGTAGTTGCCAGTTTCATTTTAATGTTACATTTTACAAATTGGAATCTTTTAAGTGTAATTCTTTTAATAAAATTGTTATAAACAAGAAAATCAAATTTTTTTTTTTTTATAAACAAATTTATTTTTATCTAGAAAATGTACCTAAAATTAAATAGTAACAATAATTAAAATAGTAGTTAATTTTAGTTTTTCTCTCCAAAATGTATTATCTAAGGATGAACAAATATGGACGGATAATGCAACAATTTCTTTTGTATTTTACCAAATTGTTAATAAATATGGTATTTATTTATAGTTGACAATTTAATCATAAATTTAATAATCAAACTTAAATCTAAGAATTCTATAACTAAATTACCTTTAAAGACTACAAACTGACTTTAGGTGAATAATCCCTACTTTTTTACCTACCCTTCGTTTAATTTGCAGTTTTCGGGTACACTGGTCTTTACACATGACTATAAATTTTTTTTTATTCTTACTTAAAACCAAATCCAAAATGACTGCATTTATGGAATGTTTACTTTACATGATAGGAGATAACATTTTGCAAAAGTCATATTTGGAAACACAAGTAATTTGCAAAATCAACTTCTGAGTTGTATTTTAGTTTCTAAAGGGTTAAAGAATCTAAACGGTTAAAGAATTAAGACAATGGAAGAGTTGGACGGTTTGGCAATTTTGATTTTGGTACTGATTTCGTTTTTTTTTTAATCCTTGATACCAAAGTTTTTCGGTTTTAATTTAGTATTTTTTAAGAATGGCTTCCTTAGAAATAATACTAAATTAAAAACTGGTATCAAGGGGGAAAATATCAAAACCGATACCGAAATCAAAATTGCCAAACCACCCAATTCTTATAGAGACTTTTAGGTCAATGACTTAAAATTAAACCTGTAATGAAGATTATTCAAAATTGATTTATATAATTATATTTAAATCAATTGGTTTATTTTTGTAATATTCATGGTGTTTTTATAATGCTGCTAACATCTAAAGATGATAGAAACATTTTGATTTTGGGATTGTTTAACATTGTTTTTCATGATGGTTAGAAAATATAGTTAATCTGGGGCACTTGTTTAATCTATAAAAACTACTTAAGGTGAAGTCTGTATTTTTGTATTTAATATTTGAAATTGTGCATATAAATTTATAGTGTTAAGTTGCATATTGAATAATATATTGCTACAACTGTTTTGCAATGAAAAAATGTATTAATGTTTTTTATTTTTTTTTATTTTTCAGGTAATTTCCCAATAGCCACAAATGAGATTTTGAATAGTTTGTTACCAAATCAAACTACATTTGATATGGCACCTACCACAGTTCTCACCATTCCAGAAGTAGCTGTGCCTTTGAAACCATATGTTACTATAGTTGAGCAACCAAAACCTCGAGGATTTCGGTTTCGATATCAGTGTGAAGGAAGATCTGCTGGTAGTATTTTAGCTGAGTCTAGCACCTCAGAAAAAAAAACTTATCCCACTATTAAGGTAAGCCTTGGAGTCTTAAAATCAATTAAAATTTTTAAAACCATTATTTAAAATAGATTTCAGCCTCCCCCCCCCCCTCTCTCTCTCTCTCTCTCTCTCTCTCTCTCTCTCTCTCGCCAAGGAAAGATAAAACTACATTAGTACCCTATTTTTATCAAATTTATAAATATTAGTTTATGAATTAAAAGAATTAGAATAAATCAAAAGAAACTGTCAAAAAAAAATTGATTTACCTAAGAAAGACTTATAAACATTGTGGCTGATATTGTAACTTGGATTTGTTAAAACTACCCTCAGCTACAAACTTGACATAATTTTTGCAGTTTTAACTGTTTATCTGTTTATACATATTAGCAACCCTAGCACTTTCGTTGTTTTTGATGGACATTGACAAATTCCTACCTGAATCAGTTTAAATCGCAATTTCTCACATATTTCTAGTATAATCTTTAAAATATTTATATGGTTGGAAAGAAAATAAAATAATTTTTCTAAATATGGAATTTGTATGCGTTTTTATCCATTAAATTATTTTTTATGGCAAGTTAAAATGGTATTTTACTTCGAAGAACCGAAAATGCGTGATATGAATTTCTTTTTCCAAGACTTATATTTTACATGTTACATTTTTTTGTAAAATCAAAATGGCCCACCCTGTCGGCTGGGACGTTAGAATGCACCTCTGCAGAGGGGTAAGACTCCCCCAATGGGGTTACCTGTTGGCCGTGGGTGGCGACCCGTGATGCTTAAGGATAGAGCCCAGGTGGATGAGCAGTTCATGAATTGCAATACTCCACTTTGGCCCTATCTTGGGCTAGACGGGCAGTCGGAGAGGCCCCCTCCAATCAATCGACTGATCACATCAAATATGATTTTCCCAACCCTATTGCCGTTATGGCAAACCTTTTTATCATATGGGTGCTAGAAGGTGGTGACTGAGGGCCTACATGTCCTGGGAATGACGTTAAACTCTATCTGATGGTGAGGTTTCAGTTTTGGAGGTTTGGGGAATGTGGAGCACCTGTTCATCACCATTGCTCCCTGGTCCACTCTGACCCGGAGTGGTAGTACCTGTTAGGGTCCCATCTATGGGTTAAATAAAAAAACATGAGTTGATAAACAAAATTGTATTATGCATTAAGAATGAATTTATTTTACAACTTTGTCGGCATTAAATGACCCACCGAGGTTGATATGCCGTAAAACAAAACAAACAAACAAAATGGCTAATCTTTATGAATATTCTTGAAATTTTACACTTAATTAGAAGACACTATATGATATGATAAATAAAAGTTGACAGATTTTTTCATAAAGAACAAGATCAGCAAAAAAAGAGCACTATATCATTAATAGAAGATAGTCTCAGAATTATTTTCATAAATAATGTGTGAAATATTAATGATGTAGTACCATCAGGGTTTTTTTGTTAGACTTTCAATTTTGGAAAAAAAAAAAAAAATTTACGAGAAACGTAAACAAAACTCAGCAAGTGATGTAATATATTTGAATTAATACTATATATGTGTATATATGCAGTATTAAAATGAAAATATGGAATAATCTTGTGGTAAACTTTTTAAAAAAATTAAAAAAAACACTGCTACCTGTACCTCTTATTCTCTAAATAATGGGTTACAGCATAGAGATGCATACAAGTGCAGAATCAGAAAGAACATACAATTTTACATAAGAATGTCAAGTTTTATCAAAATTACTCCAAAAATAAAGAAATGGTGAAGAAATGACTGAATTTCTTGTTTTGACATATTTTTTAGGAAAATCCTGTCCACTTTTGTACCCCCAATTTTGGGGCTTTAAATTATCATAAATTTTGAACCTCTGGGAATATTTACATAATTCAAACAGTTTTGAACTCCATTTACATAGCTCTCTATAACCAATATGATTAACTAACAATATCCTCAGATAAAAAAAAAATCAACTGGGAATGCTAGTCTCTGTTATGTCTTGATGTACAGATATAAATATGTTGAATGGAAATAATGAATGCAAACAAAGGTTATTGTAAAATTTAACAAGACATCAAGTTAGAAAATGCTTCAGAACTCGCAGACGATAAAAACATAAACTTCACGATAGCGTCGCAGACACTGTGTTCAAATATTCAAGCATAAACAATGATCTAAGGGAAGTAACTGTTGGAGTCTATTTCGTTAGATGTCTCTAACAGTCTCAACAATGATGGATGTTTTTAAAATGACAGGAGTTAAGAAATATATTAATTTATATACATAACATCATTTACAAACCATAATAAAATATTTTTTATGTTGTATTTACAAACAATAATAAAAATATTTTTATGTTGTATTTACAAACAATAATAAAAATTTTTTATGTTGTATTTACAAACAATAATAAAAATATTTTTTATGTTGTATTTACAAACATAATAAAAATATTTTTATGTTGTATTTACAATAATAAAAATATTTTTTATGTTGTATTTACAATAATAAAATGTTGTATTTATAGGGTTGTATTTACAAACAATAATAAAATATTTTTATGTTGTATTTACAAACATAATAAAAATATTTTTTATGTTTATTTACAAACAATAATAAAAAATATTTTTATGTTGTATTACAAACAATAAAAAATATTTTTTATGTTGTATTACAAACATAATAAAAATATTTTTATGTTGTATTTACAAACCATAATAAAAATATTTTATTACAAACAATAATAAAAATATTTTTTATGTTGTATTTACAAACAATAATAAAAATATTTTATGTTGTATTTACAAACAATAATAAAAATATTTTTTATGTTGTATTTACAAACAATAATAAAAATATTTTTATGTTGTATTTACAAACAATAATAAAAATATTTTTATTTGTTGTATTTACAAACAATAATAAAAATATTTTTTATGTTGTATTTACAAACAATAATAAAAATATTTTTTATGTTGTATTTATTTACAAATAATAAAACTATTTTTTTATGTTGTATTTACAAACAATAATAAAAATATTTTTATGTTGTATTTACAAACAATAATAAAATATTTTTTATGTTGTATTTACAAACAAAATAAAAATACATAATAAAATATTTTTATGTTGTATTTACAAACATAATAAAAATTTTTATGTGTATTTACAAACAATAATAAAAATATTTTTTATGTTGTATTTACAAACAATAATAAAAATATTTTTTATTTTGTATTTACAAAACAATAATAAAAATATTTTTATGTTGTATTTACAAACAATAATAAAAATATTTTTTATGTTGTATTTACAAACATAATAAAAAATTTTTTATGTTGTATAAAACAATAATAAAAATATTTTTATGTTGTATTTACAAACAATAATAAAAATATTTTTTATGTTGTATTTACAAACCATAATAAAAATATTTTTTTATGTTGTATTTACAAACCATAATAAAAAATATTTTTTATGTTGTATTTACAAACAATAATAAAACTATTTTTTATGTTGTATTTATTTACAAACAATAATAAAACTATTTTTATGTTGTATTACATACATACAAGAAATAGAATAACTCTTTATATAATTTTTAAACAAAGCCTGTCCTGTGTGTGCAGCATTGTTTATGCTTTTGTAAATTTTTTTCTTCCAAAATTGCAAGTTTGACAAAAAAAAAAAAATGATAGTAAAGCATCATTAAAATTTCACATTATATATGAAAATAATTCTAAGACTATCTTCTATTAATGATATTGTTATAGGTGATACACCCTATAAGACTAATGGAATGCGCCGACAGGTTAATATAAGTGACAGGGACAATTGTGGCTTGGCAGTAAGCCAATGCGAGTAAGCCAATAACTCTATTTGTCAAACGTAATTTCCACTTCTATGTATTGTATTTGTCTACTTTCTGTTAATACATTTTCCTACATTTGTTACCCGTCGTTTTGTTCTTATTTGACCCCTTAAAACCTCACAACAGATATAGTGCTCTTTTTTTGCTTATCTTATATTTTTTGAAGAAATTTCCGTCAACTTTTCTGCATCGTATTTTCACTTCCATGGGTTGTAAAAGAAGAAAAAAAGTACCTGCTTGTAGTTTAACTTTCCTTTGAATTGAGTGTAAAATTTCATGAATATGGCTTAGCCACTTTGATTTTACAAAAATATGTAATGTGTAAAATTTTGTCTCGGATATAAATTCATGTTATGCATCTTCAGCTGTTTGAAGCAAAATACTGTTTTAACTCACTGTAAGAAATAATTCATTGGATAAAAACACATACAAATTACATAATTAGAAAGATTATTTTCTTTTCTTTCCAACCATATAATTATTTTAAAGTTTGGACCAGAAATAAGTGAGAAATTGCGAGTTAAGGTCTGAATTTGTCAATGTTCACCAAAATCAATGAAAGTGCTGGGATTGCTAATCAGACAACAATTCTTCCTTCCTATTGTATTGTCCTGATGAAGATTTAACATAAACCAAAACATTTAAATGTTGATTTCACCATCAAGAATAAATTCATCTTTTTTTGGAATGCTATGTTTTTTCTCATTTCTACATTGATGCAGAAAGTTATCCAATCTGGAATATAATTTTTATTATTTTATAACTGAAGATGGTGCTATAAATTCATAAAATCTGTTCATTAGCAGTAGCCTGTGAAAAGTTTTGATTTCTCAATTTTATATGAATCCTTGGAGCAGTTATAACCACTTTTTTATTTCATAAAAACAAATAAGAAATAATAACTTAGAAATTGTTTCTAATATTTGTGTTATGTTTTTACATATGTTTTAAGGATGCAGGTATATTATTTCAGTAGTCCAAAGTATCCTCATCGCCAGTTTGGTTATTTTTTTACATACAAATAAAATACAGAACACTGAATGAAAATGCAAGACCAGATTGTTGGAAACTAACAAGGTTTTATTTAACACTGGGTAGAGAATGCTTCTACCCTAAAGGTGACTTAACTAGCTCAACCATGTTGTGCACATGCGTCCTGACTGCACCAATCCCAATCCAAAAGTGTCATGGTGGGAACCCCACTTCTGGGTTCCCATCAGCCCCCTACTGATCAAAGACAGTAACTAGATTTCATTAGGTCTGAACCCAACAATTTGTTTATTTTCTTTTTTTTTCTTCACTACATTGCAGGTTTGCAATTATCAAGGACCAGCAGTTGTGATTGTATCATGTGTAACCAAGGATGAAAAACCAAAACCTCATCCCCACTCATTGGTTGGTAAAGATTGCAAAAAAGGAGTTTGTACCTTGAAGGTCTCAAATACTGAATCAATAACGTATGTCTACTTAATCATCACTTTATGCTTTGTTAGGCTATTTTAGAGTGGGCTTCAGTAATGCATAGATTCCTCTCACTGTGGCCATGTGCAATATCAAACTATATTTATTGAATTATTGATAATTGTTACATTTTTCTGCTTCAGTAGTAGTGAAGTGAAGTGAAAGATATTCCTTGATATTTTTGTATTAGGAAATCATTTATGTATGTATATATATATATATATATATAGATAGGCGGTTTAACTGAAAAAACGCAGTATTTCGGTTTCAGTTTCATATTGAAATATCGTACCAAAATATTTTAGAAAACCAAAACTGTTTGATTTAGTGCTTTTACTACTGAACAAGAAAACACATTTTAAAAAGACTTTCAGATTTTAATAAAATTAAATTTTATCAACATTCATACTATTGTAAGAGGAAAATATTAAACAAAAATATGATAAATTTATTTGACTATTTTTTAGAAAATAAATGGGAAATCCATTTGTTTACAAAATAAATGAAAGAAAAGAGAATAGAATCTTAGGGAATCTATTTCATATGAAATCAGCAAAACAAAATAGTGAGAAAATAAAAAGGAGTTGCCATGTTCATTTTAATGTTAATGTTGGAATTTTTTAACGGTAATTCTTTTCCGGTAAGCCAATAAACCAATCACAAAATAAAATTGTTGTAAACCAGAAAAATGATGATTTTTTTTTAAACCAGTTTGTTTTTATCTATAAAATCTACCTAAAATTAGATAGAAAGAATAATTAAAATATTTCTTAATTTCAGTTTTTTGACTATAGGTTAAATATCATTGATACACTTACACAATTCCTGGGGTATTGTGGTGTAAGCAGTGAAGTAGTTTCGGTTACAAACAGACACCAAATCTCCATTATAATAAGATGTGCAATTTTACCCAAGAAAGGGCTTAAATCTAAAAAAACTAAATTTACTAAAAATCAGTGAATTGTTCAACTTAATGAAATTTTCAGCATTAATTCATTAATGATTTGATATTATAATGAATAAGTTTTTGTTTTTTTAAAACTTGAAAAAAATGTTAGGATTGTATAATGGGGGATGGGGTTCAACATTTGCTCATTTGATTTTTAAAAATTTTCAGTCCCTAATTTTTACATTTCTAGAAAGATAAATCCAGAAGACCCTATCATAAAAATAAATAAAAAATTCAAAGATTTCAAGACCAGAAAAAAGTTATTTAAACATTTAAGTTATTTTCTTAAAACCCCAAAAATGATTTTTGTAGTGAGTTTTATGTCCTTATTCCTAATGATTTAATATTTAGTGGGTTCAATTTTCTGGATTCGCGGAATCATTTTTCTTTAATGGAATCTGGGTTTTTAATATAATTTTCAATGATAAATAACAAAATTAATCATTGTTTTGTTTTTTGTTTTTTAAATTGTTTTAATTCTTTCAAAACTTGTAAAAGAAAAATTGGGGTAATGTTTAGCTGAATTATGCCATTATTTTCATAATGACAAGATCAACTCTGTGTCAATCATATAAGTTTTATGGAGTTGTCTGTTGAAATCAAACTTTTATTATTCATTTTCACCAATTAACTCCTTAAAACAGTTCGCCTTGTCAGCTGAGGCTGTAAAATACATTGACTGCACCAAGTAAAATTTCCCCCCAATGGGGCCACCTGTTGACCATGAATGGTGACCCGTGATGCTTAAAGATGGAACCCTGGTAGCTGGTCAGTACATGACCTGCAATAATTCACTTTGGTCCTTGCTTAAGTTAGAATGGTGGTTACAGAGAAACCCTCCAATCAACCGTCAAGCCCTTGCATCTAAATGATTGTCCCGACTGTATTGCTCTTATGGCCAACCCCCAACCCTTATTATCATATATGTACTAGAAAGCGGTGGCTGAGGGTCTTAATGTCCTGGGTTAGGATGTTAAGCTATCTAAAGGTGGAGATTTAGGGAATGTTTAGTACCCTTTCATCACCATTACTCCCAGGTCCACTCTGATCAGGTGTGGTAGTATCTATTAGGATCCTATCTATGGTTTAGAAAGAGTAAAATGAGTTTTAAAAATGTTTTTAAAAAATTGAGTTCTCATCAAGAAGGAATAAAATAAAACGTCATAGGCATAAAATAAAATGATTGACATGCCATAAAATCCAACCAACCTTAAAGCAGCAACTAGTATCAGCTCTGTCATCTGGGGCTTTAGAATATGCCAACTGCACCTCTGCACCCCAATGGGACCACCTGTTGGCCTTATGCGGCAATCCGTGATGCTTAGGGATGGAACCCAGGTGGCTGAGCAGTCCATAGCATGCAACACTCCACTTTGGCCCCTTACTTAGGTTAGATGGGCAGACGAAGAGGCCCACTCCGATCAATCAGCTGATCACATCAAGCCCTAGCAACTATATGATTTTCCCAACCCTATTGCCCTTATGGAAAGCTCCAACACTTATTATCATATATATGCTACAAGGTGGTAGCTGAGGATCTTGGTGTCCTGGGTATGTTAAACTTCATTTAATGGTAAAGTTCCAATTTTGGAAGTCTGGGGAATGTGGAGTACCCTATCATCACCATTGCTCACAGATCCACTCTGACCCGGAGTTTTAGTACCCTTTTAGGATCCCATTTATGTCTTAAATAGAAAAAATGATTTTTTAAGAATTGATTACCCATCAATGAATAAAACAAAACGACAAAATAAGCCAACAAGGATTGACATGCCACAAATCCAACCAACCAAGAGTAACCAATATGCAGAGTTATAAGATGTGATATTTCACATTTTGACTGTCAGTGGAAAATGGAAAAAAACAATTATGAAAGTTGTCAATTTGGAGTTACTGCCAAATTCATTATTAAAATTTTAAGTGAATAGGTCAATTGAATTAAAAAAAAACAAACCTTTTTTTTCTTTCTTTTTTTTTTGCATCAATTCAAATTGTTTTTAAAACTACGAACAGAGAAAAACTCTAGAAAAATTATTTTTTGAGTTTTAAGAAAATAACCTAAATTTTTAAATAATTTTTTATTCATTTATTTATTTTTTATTATTATGCAGTCTTCTGGATTTATCTTTCTAGAAATGGAAAATTTACGGACTGGAAAATTTTTTAAATCAAATTAGCAAATGTTGACTACGATCCTAACTTTTTTTTTTTTTCCAGTTTTTTTTTTTTAACAAAATAACCTATTCATTATAAAATTAAGTCATTAATGAATAAAGTGTTGAAAATTTCATTAAAGTTGGACAATTCACTGATTTTTGGTAATGATTTTAAAATTTAAAAAAATTGTTTTTAAATTTATTACTTCCCTAAAGAAAAATTGCATATATCTACTAATCATCATTAAACAAGAGAATGAATGCTTTTCTTAGAAAGAAAAAATACTAAATTATGAACCAAACCGAAAAATTGTGGTATCAAGGAAAAAAAATCTGAACTGAAAATCAAAATTGGCAAACCGCCCATGTTCCTGTCAAGAAAGTAAATCTATGTATAACAAATTATGCTTAATTTTAAAGCAAATGCCTATATTGCGACATGTTTGAAAAGATGCCTAATGTACCTTATATTGAATCAATAAGGGTAAACCTTGACTTTTTCTTAATTATTTTCCTGTTTGAAAGATTTTTATAAGAATCTAAGTTATGTCATTCATCAATTGTTTATGCTAATTTTACCAATTTCCTTACTTTGTCACTGTAGCGATTGTCTTCCCTTGAGAGATGAGGTTGATAGTGGAACAGGGTTATCCTCCATTGCCACTAGTACTTGCCACTAGATGGCATTACTACCTGGCTATTTAAACAGCCCGGGAAGCTATCTGTCTCTCTTTCATCTGGCATCCACAAAGATGCACTAGACAAGTGGTGTCTCTGTCCATTAAACTTGGGGGCCTTGTCCCCCAACTATAGGCTTGTACTCCTGTGTGTATGTAGCCCTTTCTAGACCCATATACATGGCACATATACAGTAAGTGACTCTTCTATTCTACATTTAGTGGTCTCAAGATTAACTCAACAAGGAAGTTAAAATTTCATTAATTCTTATATCACTATCCATAAAAGGATACATGGACTTGTGTGTTCATTATTGTGAATACTGCATGAGTTAGGACTTCTCAATGCTTTATTTCATCTATTAAAGTATTTTGTTCTCAGCTTATTTCAATATGTAAATGTGCAATTATTCATGTGAATTACTTGGTAATGTTTTTTTTTTTTTTTTTTTAATGATAAATGTCCCACTTATAAAACATAAGAATGAAAAAGTGATTATCAAAAGAAGGGAATGATTCAGAGTCAAATATCTGAATTGACCTATATAAATATCTGAATTGACCTATATAAATCGGTGAAAGTGAAGATGAAGAGAACTGCTTATAAGTTGCTGATTGTGAGTTTATCTTTTTCCTTTTCAAAAAAATGATTGTAAAAAGGATTTTGTTCTTTTTTTGCATATTTTGATAAAATTTAAAATAACAACCATTTTCTTAAAAAATCTTATTTTTTATTAGGTTTCCAAATCTTGGAATTCAGTGTGTAAAAAAAAGAGAAGTTGCTGATGCTTTAATTGCTCGAAAAAACATCAATGTTGATCCTTACCAGAGTATGTATTTTCATCTTCTGTCTTAGAAGAAAATTTAGTTAATGGAAATTACTTTACTCTAATAGTTTCAATCTACTCAAAGTTGATAGCTGATATTGCAAGCTATAATAATTGAATTGACTGTTAAAACCCATTTACTATTTAACTGTGACAAACTCATATATATATATATATATATATATATATATATATATATATATATATATATATACACACACAATATGATAAATTACAGATAGAGGAAGTATTGGTTAAAGGGAAATATTACCTCTCTTAATTTTAATTATTTCTTGGCAGCTCAGTTGAGCTGCACCACAGATGTATATGTTGTTTGAATTGTTCATAATGAATAAAAAGAAAAATGATTAAAAAAAAAACACAATATATAGCAAGTTTTCAAAAATTTGTGGTGCATAATTATTGATAGACAATAATTGATTTATCATAATTTCAAATCTGAATAAAAGTAAAAATTCTTTCCTTCATTGAAAAAAATAAAATGACTACATAGTTTCTGTAATGATGGAATTGTAATATTATGGGATGATGGTGGCCGGTCAGGATTGTCTGTTGGAGAATTCACTCTCTGATCACAGGCTTATAATGATCTGAGTCAGATATTTCTACACCCACATTCTGTCTAAGACCTGAAGAGATCTTCAGGGTTGAAGCGTTCCAGAGTCAATGTTGGCAACACATTAAAATTGATTTCAAAATAAAGATGAAATTAAACTGACATTTGACAATAATGACTCAGTATCATTTTATTTACTGTTATAGATTGTAAACTTTTCATGATTCTATCTCAAATGTAACGTGCCTCTAATAGTTGGCAAAGAGACTGAAACTTTGATCTACATTAATTAATACTAATCAATGGGACTATATCAAGTCTCTCTGGGGTTCATTTTTATTTTTTGTATAGCTGTTTCTTAAGAAGGTTTTTATCTATGTGATCCTATCAAATTCATAAAATCTTTGAACAGATCTATTTGAGATAGACCTTAATAGGTACTACCACTCCGGATCAGCGTTGATCTGGGAGTAATGGCAATGAAGGGGTGCTCCACATTCTCCAGACCAGGAGCCTCACCATCAGATACAGTTTAGTGTCATACACAGGAAATATGTTTAGCAGAGCCTGGCCTCTCTGCAGGAGATATAGTCAGCACATTCTAAGCCCCACCAACAGGACAAGCTTTCCTAATAATTATAATTTGCTTACACTTTATATGCTTTCAAGTATTCATATATGGTATTAATAATTTTCAAACAGATTTAATTGACTCTTAAATGGTACTATTACTCGAGGTCATAGTGGATCTGAGAGTTATATCAAAGGGGTACACACTCATTAGATCTCCAAAACTGCTAGAGGAAGTTTAATGTCCTACCCAGAACACCCCTTCCGCAGGGGATACGGTTAATGTACTCTCTGCCTTACCGACAGGGTAGTTACTTTGTCAAGACACTTTGGGTGTCAATATGAGTTTTGAAGCCATATAACTGTGCAAACAAATTATTATTATTGAATAGAAATAGTTAGCTGAAACCATATAATTTCTGACTCTAACATGGTTGACATGCCATCATACCCACCAACCAACTTCTGACACAATATGAAATAACTGTATTTACCTTAATTATATAATTTTTTTTAGAATCAAATATACTTTGATCAAATCAATTTTAGTGTAATTAATATTAAAAAGCTTCCTTAAAATGTTCTCTTCTTTTTTTTAATAATTCCATAAATTATATAATTCTTAATTTGTTTATTTCATTGTTCTTTACTTAAATTATATTGCCCTCTTTTAGGATGATAATAAATGGAATGGATTTGATCCTAAAGTAAATATTATGTATTATTTGCATTATTTGGACTATTGTTATTTCTATGATGTGCCCTCTCACCTTCTTCAGGTGTTTTTTGTCAGACTCAAACTTGGGAAATTTCTCTTCGAAAGGAACCTTCTTGTCGTAATTGGGAGCCTTCACGGACCTTCAAATGAAACCCTTTATTCAATCAGGGGGGGGGGGTATTTCTATTACCCATGACCAGCTACAAGTGTTAAATTGTGTTAATTATTCTATGTTACTACTGCCCTTGGCCAGCATTGAACCTGCAGCCCAGAAATGATTGTCACTTAGAAATGTATTAACTCAACACCTATATCTGTTGCGCCATGTGTCCAATTGGATAATTCAGTGTGAATTTTGGGAACTTATAAACCTAATGTTCTTTACCTCGACTATTCATCTTTATACTTATGTATGATTTTTTACCACAACTCATATTTTGAAGAAGGCCGGAGGATACATCAGCCGAAATGTTTTGTAGATAACAATAAAGATGAGGACAATAGTTCGAATAATACAAATAATACAAATTTGATAATTTGTATTATTTGGATCATCTAAAAAATTCAGAGAAATTCAGAGAAATTAAATATTATCTACAAATAAATATATTTCTTCATCCCTCCCCTTCTCTATTTCAATTTATATAAACACATCTTTATCTGTGCCTAATCATAATCTTTTCTAATTATAATATGAATAAATGTATCTGACAGAATAGAAGACATATTTATCTTCTATTTTGTCAAATATTTTATGTATATAATTTATAAATATATATAGATGTGAAAACAAATTTGGTTGAGTGTTTATATATTTATTATGATGCTTTACTCTCTAATTTTTTAATTAGGAATTTATCTCCAACATCTATTAATAATGGATATTCGGTCTAATAGTCAAATTTTCTCAAAAAGTTTTATATTTATTCACCTTTAGATGAATTTATGTTTAAAATGTTATGTTTTTTCCTAAAGTATATTAGGGGAAATATTTTTTTACTAGGTCAACACTCTTATTTCATTTTATGAAATCCAAACAAAATATATTTTACTTGTATGATTTTTAAATTTTTCTATAAAGATAAGGGCTTAAATAATTAAATCAGAAATTATTAGAAACCTTTGTGTGGAGTGTGATGCTTTTTAAGTGAGTAATTTTTTTATTAATATTAAACGTTTTATTTTATTTATATATTTTATTTATTGAATTTTTCCCACCCCCTCAAGCAATATCTTTCAAAAATCTATTTTTACACTGCCCAGGGGGTGTTTTTTTTTTGCTAGTTCACTTAATATACCATTTAATTAGAATTTATTACAGGCAATATTTCACTTCACACTCAACAGTAATGTTTTTAAATTCTTTAATTCATAGCAGTCATAAACACAATTTTAAATATTCTTCATTTCCTACTTTTTAAAGTTTCATAACAATTGGCATTCCTAAGTTCATTATGACAACCTCATAAACAATTGTAATATTCTCCAATATTTTTCCTAATATTAAACATTATTTCAAACTTATCTGATAAAGATTCTAGAGAGCAAAATGTTATAATATTACATAATGATACGTTGAACCAAAGTTTAAGAAAAATAATATATTTATAATAGGATAGTTGAATATAGGATTGATAGGAAAAGAAAAGGAATAATTATGAAAAACAAATCTACGATTAAATTACTTTTAATAATTTGGGCTATATATATATATATATATATATATATATATAATTCAACCTCATTGTATTCAGAGAGTATTTGAACCTCAAGGATTACTATTTAGTTCCAGGAATGAGCTTTGAGATAAATCTGTTAGCCATTCTTTCTCTCACTACAGTTAATTGCATTTAAGTGTCTATCAACAGACAAGCAATAAAGATAATGGCAATCCCCTTGCATTTGTGTCAGTTGTCAACCTGATGAGCAAGATACCTTTCCCCTCGAATTGTGAGCCTACTTAATTTTCTGGAAAACAAGAACTAAATGAGTTTGATTACACCATTACAGAGAAGGCAGGTTGAGACCAAGTTTGAATGGTACAAACAACAGAAGGCCCTAAGTTCAAAAGTTGAGTTGTGTTTTGTTTGTTTCACTCTCTACTATCTGAAGATCCCTCATTAATATAGCAGTCTGGCACTGACCATTCTACAGGTATCCACTTGCGGCCTGTGACTATACCACATATTCGTTTGGGCCTGTGTATTGGTTTGGAGTTACATGTAACCATGTTACATATGTTGTTTTAGCACCATGAATGTTACGCAGGTTGATTTGGAGCTGATGACCAAATTACAAACAATTCATTAGGTCACATTATATATTCTAGCAAAATAAAAATTTTAAAAAACGCCCTCCGGGCAATGTAAAAATAAATTTTTGAAATTTATTGCCTGAATTGAGTGGGAGTTAAAAATTCAATGTCAATAAACTAAATTTTATTCAGTTCAATTCTGTAGAAAAATAAATACATAAAAATTCTTTTCAATAAATAAAATTTGTTTAAAAAAAAAATGAATGAATCAATGTAATATATTGTTACGCTCTTAATTCATTTTCTTAGAGATTTAAGAAATTTCCTATTTATTAAAGTAAGTATTAAATTGATTATTGAAGTAAACATTAAATTAATTGAATAACTTAATTTTTAAAGAACAGAATAAAATTTATATAAATTAAAATTAAAAAAATTTTTTAATAATCTAATACTGAATAAAATTAAACCATTTAAAAAAAAATGTAAACAAAACTTCTGGTTGAGTCTTATGTATTGGGTTTACAGTTCTTAAATTTAAGATAAGGCAATTTTATATGAGAATTTCTTGTTTGTAAATAAATTTTCTTGAAAAAAGCAATACGTTAGATAACTTTAAATATATATTAGATTAAAATAAACTATATATAAATCAATAATACTGGGCATGTATTTATTAAAACTTGTAATGGTACTATCCTTTGTTGTGTACTACTTTCAGAGCATATATAAATAATACAGCATTCTCTCTATTTTATGTAGATTATTATTGACTATAAATTAAATACTCATTGATAAAGTTACGTAATTCCTGAAATTACTGTGATGTAAGCAGGGATATAGTTTCGGTTACAGACAAATAGAGACCAAAATCTCCATTATATATTGATTGTTTTAGTACTGGGATTATGTTAAAATAATAGACATATGAATATTCCACCAAACTGGTTTTACAAATTTTTAATTTAAAAAAAAAGATTAAAATGCAAATAGTTTATTTGTCAATAACATTTTTTTTTTCCCTTTTTCTCAGCTGGATTCAGTCATAAAAAAGACATGAATATTGATTTTAGTACTGTTCGCTTGTGTTTCCAAGTTTTTATTGCTGATGAGAATGGAAACCTGAGAAAACCACTTCCACCTATTTCCTCACAAAACATCATTGATAAGAGTGAGTACAAGTTTGCTATATTTTTAAATACACATTTTTAAAACTTCAAACATCTAAAAATGGGATGAACATTCTTTTAGCTGAAAACAGTTTGAAAAATCATGGAGAAAATTAAAAACAAACTTTTTATTGAACTACTTTTGATATCCTTGCTGATATAACTTGATTTTCTTTTTTTAAATTCAAAGTCTGTCTGAATGAAACTTATAAATATTTTTATACAACCTGTGATATCATGAGTTTAATTTGGGAAATATATAAAAAGATTTTCATTCACCTTTGATACAGTGTATACCGATTACCATGTCATCACTCAGTCAGATGACCAGTGCACATTTCTCCTCCTCAGTGCTTAACAATTATTGGGTGAGAGCTTGTTGAAGTCTTGAGTTTCCATTATGGTGACTTCTCTTTATCATAGCTAAGGTATTCAGGGTCATTAGTTTTATTGATATCTTTCCATTATTCATAAAGAAAATGTTTTATAACCTTTACCAGCCAGCATGTTTTGAGGGTCCTGACTACCATAAACCCTTATTTCTTTTAGAGGAGACTATAGTATTACAAGTGATGCAGAGAATTCTTATGTTAAAGTCACAATATTTCATATTTTAACCTTTTACACAAAAGTAAAGTTTCAGTGCCCACTGACTTTAACACTACTTTATCACTCCCTTGTCAATTTTAGTTGTTTTATACAAGAACAAATATTTTTAATGCTTCTTCAATCAGATAAGAAAGGATAACTGAAACTTATTTAATAAGTTTCAATTCTGATTTTAGTATTTTTAGAATCTTTTAGTAAGGCACCTACTACCAAAGGATTTTTCTGTTGATCTTCATTTCTCTAATTATTTCTGTTTGATGTTAAGTACAATTTTACTCTTCACAATACAAGACACCAAAACATTTTTTTAAAGCCAGGTTTATTTTTCCACACTTTTTTTCAATAACATATTGTCTTTATGGTTGTGCCTGTTATTTATGCAGTTCTACAAGGTTGTCTTTATTTTAAAAAAAAACAAAGAATAAAAAAACTGACAATTTATAGAAATGGTCAGATTATTAATCTGCCTATTTCTATAGATTGTCATTTGTTTTATTCTTTCTCTGTAAATAATCTTTTTTAAAAATGTAGTCACTGCCTAACACTTATAAAACTTACACCATTCCCCTATAACCATGAAGGTATCAAAAATATCTTGTGAGAAATTGTCAAACTCTCTGATAATTATAAATTCTTTTGTCCAATGATGGTTGTAGCACAGAATACATTTTTAAAAAACTAAGGAAAATCATTAGAAAAGGCAAATAATAGCCAGACTAAATGAAAACATGTCTGCTGCCACTTAAATTCCAATGATTCTCATTCACAGACTTGGACTATAAGATATGGTTCATATATGTTAAAAAATAAAACTTGAGTTCATTCACATACAAATATGAAACATGTATGAAGTACGAAAGATATGGTTAGATCACCCTGTTCAGCCTAGACATAGGGGCAGATCACTCTATTGTACTTATACATTCTCCCACCCCCTGTGACCATTGGATGAACCGACGTGGTCATCTTGGTTTGTATGCACCCAAGTATTCGTGATCATGTGCGCATCCATGGGGACAAGACCCTTGGCGCTTGTACCCTAAAACATGAGTATTGTCTCAACGGTGTCCATGGCATCATCAGTGAGGTCATTGCTACTGGGGCCCAGAATTTGGATGGTCCGAAGCTCCCAGCGTGGAACAATGTTAACAACTGGGTACGTTTTAAGTAGCATCTTTTGCTGTGTACCTGTATACCATGCATCTTTTACTGTGTATCAGTATGCCGTGCATCCATTGTTTGTGATTTGAACTTTGCACATTGGATAGTGCAAGGAGGTGCATACTGTTGTGGAGGTGAATGGTCGATTTGTCCATGGTTTCCAGGCAAACTACCCTGTTAAACTTCTGCTCTAGAATGGTGAGGGTAGCAGCCTCCACCAATCTTCTGCCCTGATGTTCTATATTCGCAAGTCCTGCTATCATTTACCCAGCCACCATATCACCGGAATAGTCTACCTGCTGACCATAGTTCACTTTGTTCAGGCATTTAACTCTGAATTCGCAGAATTTGGGTTGAGCACATAATTGAGCAAGGAAATGTGTGACTGACTCACGTGTTCCTCCGTGGCAGAGTTAAGTACCTCAAGTCCTATCAGGTTGAACAGTAATCTGTTTGTTTCAGGATTACAGGCCATCCTTAGCTCGTTTCTAATCACTGTTGGATCTTTCAGCCCTCATATGTCATTGTATTGGGCCCATGTGTTGATAAAAAATGACCCTATCAAGGGTCTCTCCGGCTTCTTAGATGAGGCATGTTTAGCTGCCCATTTGGCCTTTCCTTCCTGAGTGTGATGTTTTCCTGTAGGGTCATTCCATGTCAATTCAGCAGGGCATTACACCCACTGACACCGAATTACTTGAAATTTGGCACAAATGTTCCCCATCTTGATTTAAGAAAGTGTACCAAATTATTTATTGTTGAACCTTACTGTTCCGATTTTATAATTTTCCTATTTTGCCTCTAAATTAAGGCTGTGTGGTGTTGCAGAATCTCAGTGTTTTTTTTTGTTTTTTTAATTTAAAAATACTTCCATACATTCAATATTACAAATGGTTTATTTCATGATAAACAGTTTGGAGTGATTTTCAGTTGATCAATTGGATGTAATGGATATAAAGCTTATTGCCTATAGAACAGGATTTGATGAGGATTTGATACATTATTACTACCCTTTTCTGATTCTACAGAAGTACCTGCTTCAAGCTCTTTTATTTCCACATATGATACATGTTTTGGTTCTTCATCATCAGGAAGAAGTTTGTGGATTTGTATTTGACAATTAGGGCAGAGTTTCTTGTCTAGGATTAGTACCAACTTAGCCTTTGCCTTATCTGCCATCTCCGATGAAATTGGTTTCAAACCGCCTTTGATTTGCTTTTTATGATTTTTAAATGGAATACAACATCTCTTTTCAAGCCATTCATCAAGGTCAACAAGTTTTGCTTGTGATCGTAACAGATTGTTGTCTTTTATCCTCATCACAATCCTGTTCTATAGGCAATAAGCTTTATATCCATTGCATCCAATTGATCAATTGGAATCGCTCCAAACTGTTTATCATGTGGAATAAACCATGACATTTTTCAACTGTTTCAACTCAGTACAAATAGAACAATAATGTTAGCCTCTCAAACCCTCTTTCATTCTTTCAAAAAAAAAAATTTTTTCTAGTGACGAGGAAGTGAAATCTGTAGTGAAGAAGTGGCTCAAAGAACAGTCAACAAAAAGTGGAACATTGCTATTGAGAGAAACAGTGACTGTGGGAAAGTAGGGATGTGATCCACAGAGTACCAGCATTACTTTTTGAGTCACCCTTGTATTTAATTTGTTTTGTTTTTTAATTAACAAAAACAATATTATTGAATAGTTCAAGAAGTCACTGAGCACAATATCAACATTTGAGAGTTCATGGAGCATGAGGATGATTGTCTTTAATTATAATCTTTCACTGAAATCCTGAATGTACATAGGAAAAAAACTCCGAACTTGGCAGGTTTATATCTTCTAAAGTAGATTTAACTCCCTCACAAAATTCTTTGGGGAACTTAGACAGGCATAGTAGATGTTAGGAAAAAACATAATGAAAATTGAAGATGTTGTATTTTCTACAGACTGACTGCAAGCTACATAGGTGAAAAGTTGATTTTGGAGTCATGCATTTGGGTGAGCAAAATAAAATTTTCTATCAGGTATAGGGTTAGAATAGTTGGATATTTGGATTCTACAGTCCTTATTTGCCCTACGTACCAAATTTCAGAAATATTGAATGTATGGAAGTATTTTTTTTTAAATTAAAAAAAAACACTGAGATTCTGCAACACCACACAGCCTTAATTTAGAGGCAAAATAGGAAAATTATAACCCCTCCTCTAAAATCGGAACGGTAAGGTTTAACACAAAATAATTTGGCACACTTTCCTAAATCATGAAGGGGAACATTTGTGCCAAATTTCAAGTAATTCAGTGTCAGTAGGTGCAGATCTCAACTTTTTGCTGGTGTTTTGACATGGAATGACCCTGTAGTAGTTTTTTTTAAAAATCCAAATATTATTGGTCTATGGTTATTTGTGATGTAGCCATGTCCATTTTTATCACTTTCTAAAATTTGAAGTCAAAAACCTCCTTGCAATGCAAAGTACAAAAGACTTGGTTCAGACGTCAAAAGTGGAATTGCCAATGGTTCTATTTATATCTGTCTGGTCAAGGGCATATACCTCTGTTCAGCTTAGACACAGGGGCAGAAAAAACTTTAATATCTGAGTGTGAAAAATGTTCTAATTCTTGTTATCTCTTGTTTTTTAGAAGCACAAACAGATCTATCAATATTCAGGATGGACAAGAGTTCAGGAAAATCTACAGGACATGATGAAGTTTTCTTACTTTGTGAAAAAGTTTCAAAAGGTTTGTTTGATTCATAGTTTATTAATTTTCCTATGAAATATTCTATTGAAAAACTTTTTATTGACACTTTCTATCTTGTTTCTATTTCTCATTTGTTTCTTTCATTGTTATTTGTGGTTTTGTTTGTATTTTTTATTTTGTGTAATTTTAAAGACAGTAACAACTCTTTAAAAGTAAATATCAGGATGATTTTCTGATCATATAAATTGAATAAGTGTCAAAATGTTAATAAAATCACTTTCCCATTATGTGCGATTATATTTTTAATGATTGCTTTCATCCTGTATCTTTTGTCATTTTATTTCTAGATGTTTTATTCTTTGTTTACTATTTCCTTTCTAATTTTGATTTGATGCCATTTTAAAGATTTCTCTTTCTTTTAAATAGATGATATTAAAGTACGTTTTTTTGAAACTGATAATGAAGGGAACTGCCTCTGGGAAGATTTTGGTAATTTTGGACATACTGACGTACATCGGCAGGTCAGTTAAAAAGATTTCATCTTACTGCTTTTATTAGTCTGTTCCTATTATCTGTATCTTTTGCATTTGGCTCCATTCGATAAGTACTGAAAAATCTTATTAAAGAAAACCTGAAAATATGAATTGCATGATGATTTTGTAATTGATTTCTGCCATGTTTGGAAATAATTTTAGAAAAATCCTTCATTGAAATTTTAATCTATAGCCCATCTGATGTTTTTGGCTTTGCAGTTTTATGATTCATGAAAATTCATGGGATTCTTCTAACCAGAGATTTTATGTTCATTTTACTATTAATTATAAATAGTAGATTACAAATTACAAGCTTCTCCTTTTTGGAAGATTTTGAGAGAGAACAGAATATTTAAATATGATTGGTAATGTGAGTTTATTCATACATAATGGATTTTACTTATCTTTATTTGAAATTAGTTTTCTTTTATTTAGATTTCTTATAACTATCATTATTTACCCCAAAACTAAACCTTAAAGTAATTAAGTCAAAACAATGTAAAATAAAAGGGTATATAAAGAATGGTATGCACATGTATATCTAAGTATTTTGTATAAAGTACACGTGTGTACATGATAGGCTCTTGTAAGAAAAATATTGAACAATATTGGCCCAATGATTTTAAGTTTTTGAAACAATTTTAAGAAGTAGAACAAATGTAAAAAATGTTGCTACTTTTTTCTTGTTTCATTAATACAAATCTTCAATGATATCTTAATATTTGTTTTCAGTGTGCAATTGTATTCCAGACTCCTGCTTACAAAGACCCATTCATTACGAAATCTGTTTCTGTCTTTCTACAACTATATCGTCCATCTGACCAGGCTTGTAGTGAACCCAGAGAATTCTTATATCAGCCACAAGATCCTGGTAGACATTTTTCTTTTTCTTTTTTTTTTATTCACTTTTTTTTATATTCAGTAATAACCAATATGTAGTATAATTGATATAAATGCCGTGTGTGTGTATAAATGCCCTGTGTGTGTATAAATGCCCTGTGTGTGTATAAATGCTGTGTGTGTGTGTGTGTAATATATGATTTGAAATTCTATTGCTGATTATATTATTCCAGAAAACACAACTCATTTCAGGGAAAATTAGCAAAGTTTTATGAAAAAACAGCTTTGTTCACAAAATCTAATTAAGTAGAAATTACTGTTGCCTGTTAAACATGCATACAATGCATGTGTTCTAACTGTTAGTTTAAAAAAAAATGCATAATCAAATAAAATTAATTAATGTGTGGAGGATGATCACTAAATAGGATTGAGCCAATTCTAGTAGTGACCACCTCAGCTATTTCATAGGTTTTCAGATTTAAATTTGAAGAGATTGAAAACAGTTTTAAAATGTTTTAAAAGAACCGAATCTCTTAAAATAAATAACATTTTATGTATTATTGTTTTTGTTTTTTTTGTTTGTTTTTTTTAGGTAGATGAATTTTAATATTTTGGGGGGAGGTTTTGTAGAAAAAGAAAGAAATTAGTAGACGACTTCATCATTTTTAGAGTGAGGCATTTTTTTCTTTTACAAAAACAAAAGATTGTGTTTCTTTGTTTTTAAAGAGCCTTCGGGGGCTGTTAAAATTATTTTAATTGATATGTAATTCTTTAAAAAAGAACAAATGTTATTAATTTTAAATTTACAGTAGACTGGGTATCTTTTTTGGTTGGTATTTGATTAACTCTCTATCTTTTAAACCAAGCAATAATACTTCATCCATTAAAGTGAGAAGAGTGTCTTTTGAGTTGTGGTCGATTTTGTTTTCTTCTATATGACGATGGTCGGCATTCTGGATGTCTGGGTTGGAACCAAAAATATTTTTCCACTGTATCAGGCCAACATTTCTCTCTGTCACCAAAGTCATTGCTTGTGCAGGTCTTTGTTGGCTGATAAAGGTGCTGCACTATTCTTCTTCCTCCTTATTTACTTTTAAATAATGGTAAATAAGTACTGCTTTTCTTAGAGCAACAAAAAAGATGTCTGTTTAGCTTGGCTATCAGCATTCAAAATATGATGCTGCAGTGTTTTGGTTTGTTTAACAAACCCTCGTCAGGTCTTTGTTTGTTTAAAAAAAAAGAAATTATTAATGAATTATTTTTATAATTTATCTTAAGGTTCATTATTCCAGCCAAGCCTATTTCCTATACCTTTATAAAGTTTCATCATTTTTAAGTGTATATTTTTTTTAAAGTTAATATTTATAATGGCACAAAAATATACATGAATTGTTTTTATGAGTTACTTTTTAGAATTTAATCAATAAAATGCACTAGCAAAAATAGATATTAGGTAAAGATCTTTTTACCTATCAGTACTCCTATTTGGGGATTAGAGTATTAATATTTTGAATAAAGATTATATTTTAAACTATATTTCCAGATCCTGATAGGATAAAGAGAAAACGCAAAGCTTCAACTTTAAAATTTGACAGCAGTACTTCAGGTAAAATTATATTTTTTAACTTGTCATGAAATTGGGTTCACATGGAAAATTCTTAATCCTAAAATCTTTTGCCTTATTTTAAGACAGTTATCTTTTCACAAAAGAAAAAAAAATATTTAAAGAGTGTTTCTTGCCCATTTATGTGAATTAGTAGATTTATTTACCAGTGTATCTTCAGACATAAACATCTTATATATATATATATATATATATATATATATATATATATATATATATATATATTGTAAGTAAAGGAATTCAAATGAAATATAGACTGCCTCTAAGACATTAAGGTGTTTTTTAGTCCTCACCCTATGTAAAACAGAAACACTCATCAGTATAATTAGCCCTACAAGCATTTATAGTAAGCAAATGCAGAGTCATGTGTTTGCAAATGCCCGGATGTTGCACATCCAGTTTCATGGATTCCACGAGGAACATGCTGCTTGACCATAACATTCAATCTCTGGGTGGTACAACCTATATATGTTGCAATACAACAACAATTGAATTTATGAATTCAACAACTCTGTTAAAAGATATGGAGTACATCTTTATGGATGGAGTGAAATGTGGTTCTAGCTGTGATAATAGTTCAAACCTTCACTGCATTATAACAGTGTGTAACCAAAGAGGCAACCGTATCAGCAAATACCTGACTGGTAGGACCAATCCAAGGAAGTCAAACATAAACTGGACATTCAGGAGGGCCAAATGGCTTATTATTATTTCTAAATTTGTTCACAGTTAAGTTGATATTTTCAGTAATGACTTCCTAAGCATACCCATTACCCCAAAATAAGTTTTTAATTTGCTCAAGTTCTCCCTCAATCTTACAATCTGAACAAACCTTTAAAGACCTGAACATAAGACACTTAATCAGGTTCACCTTTCTAGACTTAGGAGCAAAAGCATCCTAACTCAAGTAAAGCCCTGTGAACGTAGTCTTTCTATATATGCAAGTTAAGAAAGCCAACAAACATTTTTCTACCAATACATCCAAAAACAGTAGTTTACTATTTTTCTCTTCTTCCATAGGAAGGATGTAAAACATTTAGGCAATGGAAGAACTTGAAAGCCTTGTTATGTTAACTAAAACAAGCAAAAGTGTCATCAACATAACATATGTAAATGTAGGACTTAGGGAACCTGGCAAAAAGTAGTCTCTTGTAAAAGCTGAAGAAAACATTAGCCAGGATTGGACCAATCAGAGACGCCATTGACATGCCGTCTACTTAGTGATACATGGTGTTAAAACTAAAGGATACTGACTTAGTAGTTAGTTCCATCATTTCCACGAAAACATTTTCTGGAAAGGAGGAACTAATTTTGAATGACTACGATATAAAAAGTCAGCACAGATGGAGATTGTTTTGTCAAGAGGTATATTGGTAAACAACTAAGCAATATTAAAAGACACCAAGAATTGGGACACAACACAAAGTGAGAGTTGACGAATAATGGAAGCAAAAGTAAATGAGTCACTTATACAAAATCCCGAGTGTCACAAAGTGTCTGTCGATAATTTCAAACACTCGCTAAGTCGTGTGGATCCTGAGTGACCAGGCAATTGACTCTCCAAGAAAAATAAATATTTCAGTGGAAAAATAGAGAATGTTTTCTATCAAGTAAAAAAAAAAGAAATTAGTCAATAAGACAATTTATAAATGATAAATAATTATTTTATTTTATAAAAAATAATTATTATTTACTTTTTTTTTTTTTTTTTTTTGTTTTGTTTTTTAAAGACGGGTGCAAACACATAAAAGTACATGAACAGAAAAAAAAATACCTTCTTTTTTGTTAAAACATAAGTTGCTCTTTTGTTATTAATTCTTTCCTCTTCTTATTTTTCATTAAATATAAGTCCCTCATTTCTCTTTCTTTTTTCCTTTAAATCCGTTTTTCAAGACAATTACTTCTTTCGTTTTCTTTCCTTTCAAATTAAGTTTTCTTCACAAATCCCTTTCCACAAACTTTCCCTTTTCTCCAAATCAGTTTCCAAACAATTACTTTTGTTTTTTTTTCTTTCAAATTAATTCAGTTTTTCTCAACAAATCTCTTTCTCCGGTATCTTTAACTCTTTACCTTTTTGTTAATAAATAAATAATAAATGTCACTTCAATCCACTGTCGTCCGTCTTGTTAACGTTTCAACTCCATATTTCTGTCTAACCCTTCTCGTGTCCGTCCGTCTCTCTGAAATCTCTTGTCCCTAAATTAACTGCCGTCTCTAAACTCCCCGTCTGTTTTTCTCTAATTAAGTAACTGAACAAGCCATTTTGCCAATGTATGTTGGACGGAATGAGACATGGACAAAAAAGGTTGCAGAGGAATGCCAGGCTTATGGATTTTTACTAATCCATGCATTCTTGGTCTCTGCAAACCTACAGAATAGATTAACTCATAAACTTCTTTGGAAATAAATTTTTTCTTAAACAATTCAAGAAACTACTTTTGTAACTTAATTTCCAACTTATGGGTATCATCAAAAGATAGATCCCCAAGTTTTAGAAATTTACTAGTATCATTCAAAATAATGGACATTTTTATAATGTAATCACTACGGTTCAGAATAACAACACCATCTCCATTATCTGGTCTAGTAAGTAGGATATTGGTGTTATGTTTTAGGGCTTTTGCTATTTTGAAGTGGTTCCTCTGCCACAGGAATACCTTCAAATTAACTGGAGTGTCGGCAAACCTATGAGCTAGGTCAACAAAGCAGGCCTTCAAATAGGTCACACTAGATTGAGAAACTGAAGAAAATTTAATTACTTGCAAGAACAGTAACTCAAACTCAGCAAAATTCATAACTAAGTCAATGTTAGGGGAGGGGGAATACAAAAATTTAGTCCTTTCGATAGCACTAACTTTTCACAGTCGGACAAAACATATGAGGAGAAATTAAATATATATCTGTCAGCTGTGACAATACAACTGAACCTCCTTCTAATAAGGAAATGTAAAAATTCTTTATATATTGTCACGGTTGATAATCTAAGACACAAATTGCATTTATATTTTGACCAGAATCTCAGATTTACTTGTCCAGGGTACAACTCCAAGGTTCTTGTAGAAGACATGTCTTTATAGGTGGGAACACATTATCAGAATGAAGATGATAATTAGGATAGGACGATAAACACAGGATTTCGATGAGAAGAGTTTAATAACCGATGAGAAACAAAACAAACAAAAATTAGCATAGAAATCTATAGAGCAAAGTTCCTTTTTGTTTTTGTTTGTGTGAAGTGTAAGCGATATTTTTTTGTGAAGTCAATGAAGAAAAACTACTTACATTTGGGTCATAACATTCATTCAGAGTCAAAATCCAATTTGATGGTAGATGTATCAGCAGTTTCAATTAACATCTTTTGTCTCTGCTTTTATATTATATTGTGTTTTTTTCCTAAGCCTGGATGCCAGTTTGACCAGTAAGTCAGGATGCTTATTTTCTTTGTTTATATTTTTTGAAAAAGAGCATTTTAATTAGATTCTTAACTCTTAACTTCCCAGAAGCAATTCTAGGCCCAAACCCCTCTCTGTTCCCATAAGGATTTGGTAAAAAACAGCTAAAAATGGGTCTGTACATTCAAAAGCTCATAGTATCGTTATTTGTGAACAGATTGTTGTAAAAATAAGCAGACTTGCAGAAAACAATTTCTTCCTCGATGTTATAAAGTTGTTTGCACTGAAAATGATTTGCACACACGTAGTTATGGAACAATTACATAATGATAGGAAAAAAAACAGGTATATTCAATAAAAATGCTGAAAAAAAATATTTTAAAACGCTTTAATAGGAATACTTTACATGCAGTTAGTTACAGAAATGACTGTGCAAACATCACTGACCTCAGTGCATCTCCATTGTGAAGCAATCAACAGGTAAAGACAGGTGTCTGAGGTATTTTTTCATATTAAAAAGAGAAAATTTTCACTATATATCCAATGATTCTGCACTAAATGAGGTTCAGCAATGTTACAGTTCATATTTTCTACATCTACATATTATTAGAATTGTCTTGCGTATAAATTCGTTTGAAAAGAAATTTCTTCAAACAAATTTAGTGGAAATAGCTGAAAAAAAAATTCTACAGGTGTAGCATCAAGTCCTAGTGGGTGTGTTGGACCAACGAAACTTGTAAATTCTGATGGTCTCATTAGTTCAACAACATTTTCAGTCCATTGGTCGGGTTCTGTAAAAATTTCATCTTCATCTTCTAATTCAGAAAAATCTGATAAATCACTAGTATTGACACTCAAAAAAGAAATATCACTTTGAGCATCAATTCCTAAGCCTATCTCTTCAGTTGAAAGATTATATTTGGAAAAACCTTAAAAAATTTTACATATTTTTCAGCCGCCATCTCCAAATATTTTTTTCAAAAATGAGAGGGAAAAAATCAGAATGGTCTACACAAAATCTTTGTTTAAAAAGATAGAAATCAAAGTTTACCGCAAATAGATTATTCAGGAAGTGAACTAGGTTATTTCCCTTGCTTAAAAACTAGTAAAAAATATATTTTAATCGGTATTTAGAAGTAAATATGAAAACGGGCGGACCTCCTAGATTCGCAATCACCATTTTTTAAAATTCGAGACAATAAATTTTCTTCGTTTTTTTGTTAAAAAAAATGGTTTTAAAAAGACAGATAAATATTTATAAACCAAAATAAATATGTTATAAAATGAACAGGGTTGTTTTCCTTGCATAAAATGAGGAAAATAATAATTTTAATTGATTTTTTATGAATGCATGTGAGACCGGATGGATTTTTTAAATTTTAATTTTTATTTCTTTTTAATTCGAGTAGATAAACACCTCTGTTCTTTGGGAATAATTGTTTTAAAAAGACAGAAAAACATTCCAGACGAGAAATTAACCTTTCTGTAAGAAACATACTTCTTTTCCTGGTTTAGAAATGTTGAAAATATGAGTTTTAATCGAATTTAACAGTGTATATAAACCGCGGACGCTTCAAGTCGTTTCAAGCACGTAGAAATATTTTTTTTTAGTCACAGGTCGTTTTGGGAAGTCTAAAGTTAAGCTGCCATGTTGTGCTCATGCAATTAATTCTAATGTTGCTGCTGCTTTTTTTCCTTTTGTTTATAATATTAGCAGGTAAGAAGAAAAAAAGAAGAACAAGGGAGGAATACTCCTGCTATAAACAACATCTCCACATTTTTTTCTCTTAACTACTCCAAAAAAGGCAAAAGAAAAAAAAAGAAATTTCCATTTTTTTATTTTTTATTTTTTTTAATCCCTCCTGGGTTACTCGATCTTTTCCCAAAGAAAAGAAAGATCTAAACTCTTGATAGTGCATCAGCTGTAAGATTGTTTCTGCCAGCTACAGTTGAACTGGTTTATGAGCTTCGCTTTCTGGGGGTTCATTCTATAGGATTGCTGTCATATAGATCTTGTCTCTTCTACGTCTACATCGTGTGGTTTTCCTGGGTACATCGGAGAATAACTCTTTAAAACCTTTGATGAGGTAAACCAATTTATGTTTTTCTATTGAAGGTAGGTGAGTTAACCTGTATTCCAGATTCATTAAAATTTCCAAATTCACCAGCTTAGGCGACCAGTCCCGATCCATAATTGCATTCCCCCTCCTCCGTTCTTTCAGTTCACTGTCTATTTCGCAACTTGCTACCACCTCCTCCTCTATCTTTCTTCGTAGGTAGGGCTTTAGCATATTAATGTGTCAACTCTGGGTCTTCTTTCCACAATCTGGGGTGCTAACCACATAATTAAGGTCGCTAATCCGTTGAACCACTTTATATGGCCCTGTTTCGATGTATCTTGGGGGTGATTTGTAATTCTTCTTCCTTGTTTTTTTTTTGTTTTTGTTTTTTTGTGTGGTACGTTTTGTTCAGGGTCGTTTCCTGGCACAGAATGTGGTGTAGATGTGTCGTGGAGATCTTTGTTTTGAATCCTTGACATGGATGTGATGTGGGGATCTCTTAGGGTCGTATCTTGGGTTGTAAGGCACTAGCTGTGGTCATTATAATTTTTTCTATAGTTAATGGAAGAGTTATTAGGTCTATAGAAATTAATTTACACAGCCTTGGTATCAAAATCGTTACTATTTCATCCAAATCAATTAGAAGCTTACTCAATGCAGGGTCTCACCAACCTATAAAATCCGATGCTAGTGTTTATGCAATTCCATGTAAAGATTGTAACAAAAAATACATTGGAGAAACTGCCAGAATTCTCAAGAAGTGTTTGTATTAGCGAGATATTAAATCGGGCAATTTTCAGAACACCCTCATTCAACATATGTCTGAAACTGATCATAACTTTAATTTCAATGATGCCACAATATTAGCTCATATTCACAACAAAAAACTAAGACAGATTTTTTAAGCCAGTGCAATTTTGCTTTTGCCCTCCCTAAATAATCAACCTGGATTTTTCAACATATCACCGTTTTTAGCTAAAATAGTTTTAAATAGCTACAAAATACCAGGCTTTATTTAATTATCTTTCCCTACTTTGTTCCCATTGTTTTCATAAAATCAGTCCATTAATACTTTTTCTTGTCTTTTGTTGAATGAATTTCTTTGAGTTACGTCACACGTCATGGCACCTTCGCATGTGCGGATCATGGCTCGTATTTCAAAAAATATAACGCGGAACAAATACAGTTACAAACTTTTTATAAATATTTTTCTAACTCCTGTCATTTATAAAGCATCGATTAATTTTCTTCATCCCATAATCAGTCCTTTTAAACGTTTAAGCGTCGACTCAGTTGCATAAATAAATTCATCTTAGTTTGGAACACTTCGTTTTTCAAATTTCTTCATATTGTCAGATTTATTTCTATTATTTACTCCCATATATATAGCTATGTGCAAAACACGCTCTTTTAATACGCACGAGGATTGTTAAAAAATATTTTAAAACATCAATAAATTGAAAACTTTTTAATGTTTTCTTTTATGTTTAATATAAAGAACAATTCCAAGTTTATGTGTTATAAAAATGAAAAAACAAATTTCTCTTATATAAAACCTAAATTTTTGCATTTAAAAGTAAATTCCTGTAAATTCTTAATCTTTGTTGACATAGTTATTGCATCTTGACGTGTGCACTATTTTTTTGTATGGACGATCGTACGTATAATAATTTTTTTTCTGAAGCAAAAACAAATTACTAATTTAGCATTTCCTTTAACAATTTAACTTATGTACATCAACAATCCAACGCTGCAACAACAACAACTACTACAAGAGTTTTCCTCAAAACCCAAAGCGGATATTATTTCCGTTAGATCCACCCATTAATAAGAATGACGACAATTTGTAATTCAAACATTATTTTCAAAATTTTTTTAAATAAAAACCGAAATATGTTATGTCATTATTTTTAACTCGATAATTTTTATACAATATTTTCTTTGATTAATAAATACGATTTTTTATATATATATATATATATATGTCTGTATATATATATGTATATATATCATGAAAGGAAAGGTTCTGGTGGTGGAGTTATAGGATTGTAAGGGACGGCAATGATCTGTAAAGATTATGCTATTGCTGCTATATATATATATATATTTATATATCCAATATATAAAGGAGTCATTTTGGTATGTACATGTCAACGTATAAAATGGGAGGTCACTCAGATTTAAAATCTTGCATACACATAGATATTGTTCTAACTAAGAAACACTCCAAATTTGGTTATTGATTTTTACTGATTAAGGGATATAATTAATTAATTAAACAAAAATCAAACGATCTTTCAAAATCTATAAAATAGCTGCTACTGATATTCCAGCTACAATCAGCATGCAAACCCTACCCAGCTGCCTCTTTGCCTATGTCCGCTCTATTTCTACTGCGCAGTTTTAAATGCGTTTCTTTATGTAAAAAAAGAAAAATGAAAGCCTTTTTATCAATATTTTTACGAATACTTTCATATTTCTTAGAATAAAATATATCCATTTTTAATCAGCGAATCAAATTTGAATTAATATGCGAATTAGCAATTACAAGAACTGAATGTAAAATAGTCTTACACACGAAAAAGTTTTTGAAAAAAATCCTTCAAGCGATTAAAAAAAAAGGGTATTCTTAGAATAATATGATTAAATATATCCAGTGAAACTCAAAACATTTTTGAAAGAAGAATAACGGTCCATCTTTTTTCTCGCCTATTTACGGTTCAGTCTTCTTTAAGATATCTATATGGTTCGAAAGAGAATGAAAAAATCTCTCTTTTTATCAATGGAATTATTTTTTACAGTGAGTTAAAAAAATTATATTTTGCTTCAGTCAGCCTAGAATTCGTAGTATAGTTTTTTCATACTAAAATTTTAACATAAAATCAAATCTTATTTATCGCATATTTCTGTTTCTATCTTAAAAATATTTATTTGGTTCTAAATATGTAATTAGTATGTCTTTTCATACATTGAATTTTTTTTACAGCGAATTAAATAACTCAAACGAAAACATTTAGCGACAAATCAACTAGACAAATCATCTATTGTAAACAAAACCTTTTTTTATTTTTCATAATCGCGTTAATTTATTTATTTTAATATTAGAAATACAAATAAAATCATGATACTAATGTAGAATAGTGCGCAAGAGATAATACCATTAGATTACCTAATACATTTCACGGAAATACCTGAAAACTCAAATTGTTATCAAATTTATGATATTCGATCGGCTATGTTTTCAATTAATAATGTTATTTTTTTAAAGATTGTTTATCGTTTTACATAAATTTGATTACTTTATTTAATTCTTTTTTTTTCTTTTTCAAATATTAATTTGAAGTTTAGCAAAAAATATAGTTAATCATTGAATTAAAATTTCTTACTATATCATTATTAGGCTACAGTCCCAAACCGATTATCGTTCAGTTGTGTCGGATGTAAAAAGTCACCAGATAAATTGTCCTTTATTAGTAAAATAAAATCACCACAAAATTTGCGCATAGGTTTCTTGCATCAAGAATTAATCAAATAAGTTTTAAGTGATTAAAATACGTATAAAACGAAAATAGCTCCAAATTCAAATTAGCCAATGAGATTACAGATTCTATTTGGAATGTAAACATCAGCTGATGTTCTGTGTTTATGAAATAAAAAAAATATTAATTTAGAATGACCCTCAACCCCCCCCCCCCCCCGCAAAAAAAAAATAATAATATGCTTTAGTAACTAAAGCAAACAATAATAATGCTTTAGTAACTAAAGCAAATGATTTTTTTTCTTCAGGAAAAATTTCAAAATATAATTTTCAATTAAAGAACTGGCTTTTTAGAGGGGGGGGGGAATGAATAGTATTTCGTATATAGATATTAAAAATGCTTATTGTTTATACTTATAAAAAAATAGAAAACACACAATTTTATAATGTTGAGTTCCTCTACGCGATCAAAGCACTAGATTGTTTCAAGTTTAAACAATAAATATTTACTTGTTGTCGCATGTATGCAAAATACTATTATTTTTTTTTTTTTTCTAAAGTCAGTTTATTTTTTAATTGAAAATTATATTTTGAATTTTTTCCTGAAGAAAATTTGTAAAGGGATTATTGTAAGGTAATGTTTATTTCGCTACGCTATCAGATTATATTTCGAATACACGATTCTCATTGGCTAATTCTGATTTCGGAGCTACTCCGTTTTTTATACGTATTTTACTACAAAGTAGCCCGTTTAAATATACTTTTCGCATAATATCAAGGTACGGTCCTGATTGCAAAAAGTTTTTATTAGCCTTTTTTGATTTTTAATTAATAATTACGTTAGAATTATTTTCATAGCTTGTTTAGCTACGTAATTCGAGAACTAAGCCTCTTTTGACGCCTGGGACTGTAGCCTAAATGTGATGGGTTAAACTTGCAAATCGGTCGGAAAATTACATTGACCCAGAAAAAACAGAACCTATAAATTTTGTAATAAAACTGTTAATTTTAACTTGGGGGGTTTAGGGTTAGGGTTTAGGGTTAGTTTAATGGGAAAATAAATAAATAATTTGGGTTCTGTTTTTTCTAGGTCACCTGTAATATGTTTTCATTTTCCGACCGATTCGCAAGTTTAGCCATATGATGTCATCCCCTCAAATCTGACGAAAATAAAATTTTCTGACCTCCCACCAGACAGGATTAAATTAAGATCATTTTTACATGTTGATTTTCGAGGACCGAACTCAGTATTCAGTAGTAATAGATCTGCAAACAATTATTAAACCATGTTTTTATCTCCTCTACCCGGGCTTAGCCGGGTAGCCGCTGCTAGTATTTATATATATATATATATGAAATTTAACATTATGAAAAAACATATGATGTTTGTTATGTAATTGCTGACAGTACTGTTTCGACCAAATCAATAAGTTGGTCTTCATCAAAGAGCGACATAGATGGGAAGAGAAGATATCCGTTAAAAACGACTGTTTACAGAAACGAACGCTGAGTTCAACCGCTGAAATTTTTTTTTGAAAAATGCATGTTCTGTTTTAAAAATAAAATAAATTTTATTTTTAATTTTTAAAAAATCAGAAGCATTATAGTTTATAGAAAAACTCAAAAGAGTTTGTTGTAAAAGTTTATATAAAAATGTAAAGTGGGTATCAAAATAGTATAGTATATATTTTTCAGCTGTTAAAAAATATACAAGTCCACATGGTAAATTGAAAAAAGATGTTAGAGTTCCAAAATTTATTTGTGACATTGATAAGTCCGTAAAGTTATAGATGAAAGTCTTCAAGGTGTAAAAGTCCCAGATATAATGTTTTTTCATTTGACAAATATGAAAAATAGATGGAAATTAATCCGACAGTATGAAATTTAACATATACTATAGTATTTTGATACCCACTTTACATTTTTATATAAACTTTTACAACAAATAATGCTTCTGATTTTTAAAAATTAAAAATAAAATTTATTTTATTTTTAAAACAGAACATACATTTTTCAAAAAAAAAAATTTCAGCGGTTGAACTCAGCGTTCGTTTCTGTAAACAGTCTTTTTTAACGGATATCTTCTCTTCCCATCTATGTCGTTCTTTGATGAAGACCAACTTATTGATTTGGTCGAAAAAGTACTGTCAGCAATTACATAACAAACATCATATGTTTTTTCATAATGTTAAATTTCATACTGTCGGATTAATTTCCATCTATTTTTCATATATATTATATATATATATATATATATATGTAAGTGATTTGAATTTTTTTTTTTTATATCTAATGTTTTTTGTTCTATATCCGATATATATTGTAACTTAATGTATATATTTGAATTCAAGATAAAAACCGTCAACTGGAAGATTTTGTATAATTTTTACAGTTGTGAAATGAATAAAAAATCTATTAGACAAATGTCAGACTCAAATTGATGAATGATTTAAGAATATATATATATATATATATATATACACACACACACAGGGTTCCCACGCGTCCTGGAAAACGAAATGTATATTTTCCAGTACTAGAAAACCTTGAAAAAGTGGGGGGGGGGGTCAAAAATCCTGGAAAAATTTTGAAATTTGTCCTGGAAAATTTCAATTATCTGAGACAAAATTAATGTTATTGTTACCGTTAACAAATATAACTTATAAAATAACAAGGATGCTTTTTTTATTTTTTTGTTGTTTTTGCTCAATGAACCTACCCAACATTTCCCAAACTGGTCATAAATATTCATTAAACAGTAAAAATGCTTCTGATTGGCTATTTTGAAGTTTCGCTTTCATCATGTAGCAATATTTTGATTTATTTTTATACGACACTGAACAAGTCAAGAATTTGTCATCAGACTAAAGATAAGGTATTCGTTAAAGAAAGGTTAAAAAATAAATTACGTTTTACAAAACTGCCCCTTTACCTCGTAAAATTTAGAACATTTAAAAAGAATTTTCTGTACTTGTATAGAATAGCACACACGCAAAATTTTGACTGAAAATGAACAATTTAAAAAAAAATACATTTAAGAATTTTAAAAAATTAATGTTCATTGAAAAGAAGTTTGTTAAACATATTTGGAAACACTGGAAAGTAAAAAAATTTCCTAAGACAAAAGTTGATAACCATTTTAGTCTCGGTAGTTTGTCGGATGTGGGGGTTGGGATCAAGCGTAGGGATTGTTACTGTCTTTAGTAATGTTGGTGGGGTGGGGTTGGGGAACACACCTTCCTAGCAAGTCTTCAAGCAAGCGGTGCTTGAACAAAATTTTCAGGGATATCAAATGTCAATTTCAACTCAGTTAAAGTAAGTGTTCTTTTTACGTTGATAATACTCCCCACCCAGGTAAAAAAAGAACAATTTCTTTGTATATTCCTACCATAAAATAAACTGAACCCTCATTTTATGTCCGTGTTTTTGCAATAAATGTTTTTTTGTTTTTTTTGCACCCGTTATTTTACAATACTAAATATATTTTCTTTATTTATTTTAATATTCACTAAATATGTATATTCTAAAAGTTTTTATTTTGTGAGAATGGTTAGTTATAAAGTGGGGGTTCGTTTTTACACTTCAACTTTTTACTTGTAAATTCCTACCATAAAATGCCCAAGCCTAATTTTATGGTAGGAATTTACAAGTAAAAAGTTGAAGATTACCTTTTGTTGTTATTTCTTTTCTTTTTGGCTTTGGTACTCTAAAATAAAAGCGTCAGATTTTAATCATCGTCGACGAAAAAAACAAAATTACTGTCATAAAAAGTTGATCCAATTTATGCCTAAATTGTAAAACGAGCCCCTACTTTAAAACTAACCATTCTCACAAAATAAAAACTTTTAGAATATGCACATTGAAGTGAATATTAAAATAAATAAATAAAAAATATTTAGTATTGTAAAATAACGGGTGCAAAAAAAATAAAACATTTATTGCAAAAACATGGACATAAAATGAGGGTTCAGTTTATTTTAAAGGAATGTACGAGGGAATTGTTCTTTTTTACCCCCACCCACTCCTGGTCAGGTACTATTTGCAAAGTTCCATCCCGGTCTCCTGCAGTGATTGGTCAAAAAACAAACCCACGTATGAATGAAGTCCCTACCTGTACATAAAAAAATAATTTGAAGGCGTTTTTATCGACAAATTATTATTTTCTTAGTGTTTTGAAGGTAAGCCATATTTTTAAAAATATTTTAAAAAAACAGAAAAACAAAAAACAGCGCTTTTTCCAAAAAAGTTAATTTTTTTCGACAAGTAAATGTAAATATTTTAACCTTTTTAAAAATATGGCTTACTTTTAACATCTTCAAACTAAAAAAAAAAAAAAAAAATCCATAAAAACACCTCCAATTGACAAATTATTTTTTCATATACAGCCAGGGACTTCATTCATAGGTGGGTTTGTTTTTTCACCTATCACTGCCTAGCGTTTTTTAAGGCTGGGACGGAACTTTGCGAATAGTACCATTGGTCATTTTAACGTTTTATCATCCCGGATAATCCTGGACAAATTATCCCCCGTTTAAAATAAAATTAACAAAAATCAAGGAATTATCTGATTTTAATGAAATTTTCAGTGTTGATTTAGCAATGAATGAATTTTATAATGCATTAGTTATTTTATTTCAAAACTTTCTGATTTTTTTCAGGTCACTTAACTTTAACCCCTCTGTTCTTGGGGTGCAAAATATCAGTGTGGTATATATGTGATTGATACTATTTTCTAATAAAAAGACAAAAGACCAAAGGTGTGAATAGAAGAAAAAAGTTTTTTTAAAGAATCTGCTCGGGTAGTAAATAAGTATCGAAAAATAAAATGAAAATAAAAACTAAAAAATAATTTTTGGAGTATCATTTGTATTATTGTCATGAGGACAATAATACAAATGATACTCCAAAAATTATTAATAATTGTTATCTGTACAACGTTTCGGCCGATGTGCCCTCCGGCCTTCTTCAGGTATTTCTTGTCGGACTCGAGAACCTTCTTGGACTCAGGAACCTTCTTATAATCGGGAGCCATCACAGAACTTTGAACCTAACCCTTTATTCAGTCCACGGGGGTATCTTGTTCTCATTCCGCTAACCATAGCTGGGGTACAGGTGTTAAACTGTGTTAATTATTATTCTATGTTACTGCTGTCCCTGGCCAGGATTGAACCTACATTCCAGAGATAACTGTCACTTAGAACTGTTTTAACCTAACTCCTTTATCCACTAAGCTATGTGTCCAATTGGACAATCCAGTGTGAATTTTTTTTCAATCGCAAATGTTACAATTTATTTTGTAAAAACTGATTTTAAGTAGCGTCTTGGCAGGCATCTTGATCGAAATTGACCAAAAAAATTGTTTTAAATGTATAAAAAATGTATCAAAAATAAATTACATGTGTAATATTATTTTGCTTTTTTTACTGATAAGTTACTACTTTTTGACTTAGACAAAAATTTGACATTAAATAATCGGTTTAATAAATTTTAATTCGTTTTTAAAATGAAAAGCAGACAATATTTTGGCAGACCCTACTCTTTTCCCTAATCCCAATCATCTAGTGAGAGCTTAATGGGTGACCCAACGGGTCATGTTTTGTCTAATATATGTTAAACTCGCTACAAGGGGACAGTTGACAACCAACGCTAATAACACAAACGCCAATAAATGTATTACGGTTGTTTATTTCACACGTCCGTTCGCTTCACTTCTCAACATTCAAAGTCGGTTGCTAAGAACGCTCTTTTCACGAAAACGCATGGGCACACGAAAGAGGTTCCAGTTTTGGAGGTGTGGGGAATGTGGAGCGCCCCTTCATCATCATTGCTCCCTGGTCCACTCTGACCCGGAGTGGTAGTACCTGTTAGGGTCCCATCTATGGGTTAAATAAAAAAATGTATTTATAAAAGAATTGTATTATCCATTAAGAATTGATTTATTTCAAAACTTTATCGGCATTAAATGACCCACTGAGGTTGATATGCCGTAAAACAAAACAAACCAAACCAAACCAAAAAACTGCTCTGACGCTCTCACTTTCGACCTCAAAGCAAGCCTTATTCTTTCGTCAGCCTCGGACTGGATATAGGCTTTGCGAGCTTCATGTAGTGCATTCAAGTGTTTTTGGAATGTTTTGCTGCTGGTGCTCCCTTCCAAAACAGGAAGTTCAGCTTGCATGATGTTTGGTAGGTTTGGATTTTTTCCAAACACTAGCTGGTTGCTGCTAAAACCATTCCACATTTGCAGTGAGTTTCTTGCCATGTTGGCCCATGAAAGAAGTGTTTCAAGTTCAACTTCGCTATTTTCAGCTTCCAGTTTTGTCAGCATCATGTCCATGACAGCATACACATGCTCACACAGCCCATTCTGGTATGGGCTCATACCAGCTGTGGAGCATGATTGTACATTCAAAATTGAGGGTATCTCCCTCATTTCATCCGATTGAAATTCGCCTCCCTTGTCAGTCATTAAAGCCTCCATAACACCAAATATTCCCACCCAGTTTTTCATGAGTGCTTCAATGACATTGCTTGTTTTTTTTCGTTGAATGAACACAGATACAGTGTATCTGGACCACATATCAATCATGTGTAGAATCCACCTGCCTTTGTAATATTTGAGGTCCATCGCTACCTTTTCATTAAAGTCTTTTGCCATTGGCATAGAAACCACTGGCCGAGGGGGTGTTTTTGCATACCTTTGACACAGTTGACATTTTAAAGTTATCTCTGATAATATTTCATCATGTTCCTCTTTCCAAACCTTAGCGTCCTTCAGTAGTGCAACCAGTCGTTTTTAGGGGGGGGGGTGCAAACTGGCGGTGGAGTTTAAGCATTGTTGTTTTGAGATCCTTTAAATTCATTTCATTTAATTTCACTGCATTCACTTCTTGGGTCTGTATTGTCTCAGATTTATCAATTGGTATGCAGTAGTGCCTGGACGATGTTATATTCAGTGCTACCTCTTTTCCCATGATAATGGCTGTGTCATTTTCTAAATCCATTTTTACTCCTGCTTTCTTCATAGATGACCTTGAAAGCAGGAGTGGGATATCCGATTCAACCACATCGGTCTTGATAAAAATGTTTTTTTCCAACAACCCATACAGGTATTTGGTACTCTCCAGCTGATCTCAACTTCTCTCCCCCTCCAAACCTAAACACCTTTCGACCCTCATTTTGGGTGATCTTTTTCTGGTCCTCTTCTTCCAGTGATCCTAAATAGGTTCTTAACCAGTTCTTTCCACATACTGTTGAATTACAGGCACTGTCCAACACTGCACAATTACTGGCATCCATACCTAATTGAGTTATGTCTGGTTTTTGATATCCTGTGAATAAAACAACACTCTCCTCTGTTATATTTACTTTTGCCATATTTTCCCAGCTATCAGGATATTTTGCCATTAGATGTCTGTAGGATCCACAGGATCTACATAAAAGGATTTGTCCATCTGGTCCAACAGGATTCGTGTTTTTGAACCCTTGTTGCGATGATTGGAATGTGGGTGCCCTGAAGCTGCTTCCCCTGCCTCTGAAATTACCTCCTCTTCGTTGAGTGCTTTTTCTAACAAAGCCTGACGTTAGATAAGCTTCTTGGTTTTCTGCTAAAAAGGCTGGCTCTAAGCTTATTGGTCGTTCCTTCTCTTGGATTCTATCACCCCTAAATTTTTTTTTTTGCTTCTACGTACAATGTTTGCCGGTTTTCATAGTTCATTCCAGTTAATACCAGCATTTTTTCTTCCTTGGTAATATTAGCTTTCCTTAAAAGTTTAAATGCCAAAATTTCAGGTGGGAGGGTCATTTTTTTCTTTTCAATTTTTCTATACAAGGCATCGAGCGTAGCAATATACTCATGTATTGATTGTTGTTCATTTCGTGAGAAATCCTCAAAAGCTTCAAACTTTTCAAGAGAGTCCGAAAGATTGTCCTTGGCAAGGTTGTTATCCATGAATTTAATCAATATGTTTAGACCATCCTCACGTTTCAATTCGTCAAGCTGTAGTTGTTCAAAAATTTTCTCTCTTATTTTTGTTTCATCATCTTCAGGTAAACTGAGAGCGATTACTATCGTTCGTTTATGTTCGTCCAAATCAGTTATTTCCGACCACGCTAACAATTCTTGTTTGTAAAGTTCGTATGATTTGGATTTGTTGAAGGAGGGAGGGCTTATTTTTGTAGCCACTTATAAATATTTTCAGTTTTTTTTTTTGTTTTTTTTGTTTTTTTTCTTAAATCCGTAGACACATTCAACAAGAAATGTTATTTTTCACTGACAAATACAAAAACAAATAAAAAAATCCGTACTCACTCTGCTACCATTTGTTAAACTCGCTACAAGGGGACAGTTGACAACCAACGCTAATAACACAAACGCCAATAAATGTATTATGGTTGTTTATTTCACACGTCCGTTCGCTTCACTTCTCAACATTCAAAGTCGGTTGCTAAGAACGCTCTTTTCACGAAAACGCATGGGCACGCAAAGGGGTTTCATAAAAGAGAAGAGTTCTCTTAAAGAAAGATAACTTGGGTTATCTTTCTTTGTTCCATGACATTAACATTAATTAACTATACTAGCAAATATATGCACCCTTCGGGTGCAAGTATTTTAGTTAAATTTTATAATAAAATATTATATTAAATTCGAAAGGCTAATGAAACTGAATAAAAATGTAGATAAAAAGATTTTGAACAGAGGGGGTATGATTGAAAAATAGAACAACTTTGAAACTAACTCTTCCATCATTTACCATTACTCCCATCTTTCATTGGTAAATTTTCCTAATTAAACTGTTTCGTTAAAATAGGAAGTAATGAATAATATTACAGTTATTTCTTCTTGTTAAGGGATTTCTTTTAAGATTTATTGAAGAGATTTTTGCTCATATTCAATAAGATAAAACCAAACAATTAGAAATCCATAATACTAAGCATATATTTATTAAAATCAACTTTTTAAGATCAATATGCAAATTAGCCTTCCCATTCACACTATAAACCGCTATTTTGTTGTATATATAAATACAATTGCATGTTATTAGTACGTAGATATGGTCAACAGTGTAAGCAATGTAAAACAATTTTATTAATAATTGAGGTTTAAATAAAAATAAAATCATGGAGAATATGATGTAAATAACTAAAGGAATTGTGACTTGTATAGTAATATAGTTTCGGTTACAGACATACAATCCCACAATCTCCATTATAATAATATATATACATATACATACATACATACATATATATATATATATATATACATATATATATAATTTTTCAGCATTTCTTCTTTCAAACATATTTCGTTGAACTGTGCAGACATTTTTTACATTACCACCTGAAGATGGCCTTTGATGGGGCAGAAAATACTCAGGAACAGATAAGTTACGGCAAATACATCATTTCATCTATTTGACAACTTGAAAGAATGATGAACATAATTTAGAGACACAAAATGTCTGCATAGTTCAACAATATATATATATATATATAATGATACAGCTATTTAGAATTTTACTAGGATAGCTTTCTAAAATAGCACTTAGCACAAATCTGAAATCAGAATTTATGTCATGGATTTTTTGGATGCTTAAACAGTTGTTGGTAGGATAACCGTTTTTGCTTATCTGAAATTCATGTGCTCAATCTTGATAAGTGATAAGATTGAATCTGATATTTGAATGGAATGTTAGAATTTTTGTTGTTTACAATTTAAAAATGTATAGATATGTATGAAATTATTGCTTGTAAAAATATCTTTTGTTTTGTTTTTGATTGTTTACTTGATTTTATTTTCTCTTTTTGAATGATCTTTTCAGAACACCAGACTCTGGACTCAAATGAAATAAAAAATCTTCTACGATTGAAAACTGTTCGCAAAACAGGTGTGTCATCTATGTGAATACATTTTGTGTTGTCCATCAGCATTACATTAAAACCTGGTTGTCTTTTAACTTGATTCCTCAAAAGTAAAGAAGCTGGACAAGCTATTTTATTTTTGATACTTTCATTTCTATACTTTTTCTACTTCTATACTATTTATTTCACATCCATAAATATTTACCCTCATAGCTTTTTAAAAATCTTATCTTCCTCCTATCACCTGATTTATTTTATCCTAAACAGTTTCTTTTTTTATGCCCAGCTCAACTAAATATTTTTTTTTTTGTTTTTTTTTTTGTCTACTTCCCTATTCATCCCATACTTTCACTTTGTCATTCCACTTTAATCTCTAATTGCACTGTTGTCAGCTGTACAGGGCTAAATCTGAGTCAAGTAGATCTGTTTGAAAATTATTTGTATGAAAATTTTAATTGAAAGTGTAAGATTGAGCACAAAATATTTGTCTTAGGATTAGTTATTTGAAGCTATAATTGTTTACAAAGGATTAATTTTAGTTACTTGATACCTTGAAATACTTGAAAACCTATAATGGTGTAAATTAAAAGATGGGAATATTTGAAAATATAATTGTTGAAAAAAAAACTTTAAACATGGGTTCTTAACCCTTGTTTAAAGTGGGGTTTTTTTCAACCATAAAACCAACTATTTTCACATTTACTTATTAGCATTTCATCTTTCTGTTACTTCTTTTAACCTTGTCGTTTTCTTATTAAACGGTTTTATAACATAAAAGATGAGATGAAAAATTGAGAATGAAAATCATTTATTATTATTTTTAAGTAGGGATACTAATGTCTTTTTTGTTGAACTATTGTTACTTCATTGTTTTAAGTATTATATGAAAAAATATAATCCACATATTTAATCAAATATTTATATCATCTCAATCCTATGACCTAATCCTAATTATCTTTATTTCAATTAACACATTTTCTCATAAATTAATTTTATAATTGTTTTCAAATTTTATTTGTAGAAGCTGCTGGTTGTTCTTTTAGTGACAATAATGTGAAACCTGAAGTTCCTGATGTTTGTAGCTTTCAGAATGAAGATGGATTACATATGAGGGCAGAAAACATACATGTTCCAGTTCCACCACCAGAAGATAATTTCCTATTTACAGATGATTTAAATTTTCTAAATTCATGCCCACCTTTCAGTGGTGGTGAAACTGATTTTTTGTCTTCAGTATTGTCACAAACATCAGAACTTGGAGAGATGACTGCTGAAAGTCTGCAACAATGTTTGGTCAATTTCTCATATCCATCAGAAAATTAGAAAATGTCACATTTTGCTATAAACTTTTGTATTCATATCACTAATTTTTTCCCAAATTACTCTTTTTTTTTTCTTTTTTTTTTTCATGTTAAGACTTTTAAAACATCTGTAGAATATTTTGTTTCAATGAATATCCATTGCATCATCCGTGGTCATTATTTTTATTCCAGCTTTTATCCTACTAGGCTGGGTTTTTAAAAAAATAGTTTTGTGTGTTGTTACAAAAGCTAAATTTTAAACATTTTTTGAACAAGATATATTTGATATGCATGGTAAATCATGGTAAACTTAATGAAACCTATAAACTTTGATTTTTCTTAAATCCCAGTACTAATTTCATATTCAAGTATTTGGAAGAGCATATAAAAATAATATGATTAAAATACACATGCACACATTAGAAAGTTAATTTAATTTTCATGAGAATATACCAATCACAATCAAAATTATCTTCTATTTGTTTTTTGTTTTTTCTATTTTTTTTTGTTTTTTGTGTTTTTTTTTTTTCAGTTTTATTGTTTATTTTTACTTTTGCTCAGAAAATTTGCTGTTCAAATAGAATTTAAGCAAAAATTTATTTTGTTTTTGTCAGTTAAAATGTTTTTAGTGAAATGAATGCCATAAAATATTTTGTTAATACAACATTAACAAAATATTTTATGGCATTCATTTCACTAAAAACATTTTAACTGACAAAAACAAAATAAATTTTTGCTTAAATTCTATTTGAACAGCAAATTTTCTGAGCAAAAGTAAAAATAAACAATAAAACTGAAAAAAAAAATTTGCTTAAATATTATTTGAACAGCAAATTTTCTTACATTGAAATAATTCCATAGTTAAGATTAAATATAATCTTCTATTGAAGAATTGTTCTGATAGCAATCTGAGTATTTTTCTCCTATTTTAAAAGATATTTAAAGAAAACTTTCCCTGGAGTACTGCTGTCATATTTTGAAGTTTTTAAGAAAAAGAAAATAAACATACTGTTAAAATAAAGGTATCATTATTTTATGAAGCGGTTAGTAGTCTTTTCATTTCTTTTCCTCTTTTATTGTTAATATTGTTTTCTTTTCAGACTTTGATTATAAGGTTATCTAATTATATTTCTCAGTATATCATACACTTAGCTCTAAACCTTTAAGTTATTAGATCGTGAACATCAAAATCTTGTTAAAGGCATTCCATCTAACACTTAGAAGTACATAGCTGTTGACATGTCAATTTCAAATTGAAAAATCTATTTTTGTGGGATATTCAAACATGTAGAAATCAAAACATTATGCAGATTTCACATTATTATGAAATTTCAAATTGGTCTGGAAATTATTCTATTCTTTAAACTTATTTTAACACTATTGTACTGACAAAATGACATACTGTTTTTTGCAGTGACATATAAAATTCTTATCATTACAATATATCCTCTTAGTAAAAATATATATATTTGCTAAGATTATACTGGGGCTTTTTTATGTATAAGGCTTTATGTAATCTCTTACTATTTTTTCTCATGAATTTAAAATATTGAAATTAAATTTGAGTATATGGCTCTAATAAATGAGTCTCTCTCATATTCTGCATTTTGTTCAGTTATTTTTACTGAAAAAAAAAAAGAAAATTTTACTGACAAGCTATCCTTGTTGAAAGCAAATATCTAGTTTCCTTTGGGGGATCTTTTGATGAGATTTTAGAAACAGGCAACTAGCATACAGTAGTAAAATTAATATTTTCTTTTGTGATAAACCCATAAAGATTTAAGCTTTGAATTATGACCAGTTGAAACTTTTCTTAGAATAGTTTACAAAATATGTCAATGAGCCAAGAAAGGAAGATTGGTCAACACTGGTGTGTCCATGGAGAATCTTGCTGTTTTGTCGGGTGCTGCTTCCAGGATTTATTTAAAACAGCATGCAGCATAGTTCCCATCTGGCTTTTTTCTCCAGGTGTTTCATTCAAGTGTTGCAACCATACAGTAGTACTGACACGGCTACAGCTTGGAAGAATTCCTGTTTTATTTCATCAGACATTGGATTTCCAATGGACAGTAATCTCATTTGTAGTCCATGCTTTACCTATGCATATATTGACATCACTTTCACTTTAGACGAGATAACAGAATATTGTATTATCATTCACTTCTTTTATAAAAAACAATTTTGTGCTTACCAGATATACAAAAAAAAATAAATAAATAAAAAAACTTATCAAATCTTTCTGTTGTCAGTCATTCTGATGCATTGAAAGTCTATTTTATCCACAACAAACTATCACACATACAAAAAATAGTTTTTTATGATTTAGAATACATTTGGACTGAACAAAAGAAATACTTCTCAATATATAATATAAATACTTTCATTTTAGAACATCTTGTATGTCTCATCAATTTACATCTCAACTACTTCTTTTATCATCACATTTTAAAACAAAGATCAACAATTTATTCATTCATTCTAATTGTCAATTCAAACGTCACTCACTGAAACAAAAAATCAATATATTTTCTCAACCCTCTTAAGTACCTTTTCAAAAGAATGTGTTACTTATCAGAATTTACCAATTTAAAAAAAAAGGCCTCTCAGCTCAGATTTTGTATGTGAAGCTTTTATATATATATATATATATTATATATATATATATACACACACACACACACACACTAGCAAAAGTACCCGGTGCATGACCAGACTTAAACTTTTTTAAGAACACCAGTGGATAAGAGAGAGAATAAGATAATAATTTATAGAATAAAAAAAATGTAATCCCTAACTTTTGAGTGTTTTGAAACATAATTCTATTTTTCTAAAAACTGTTTTGTACATATGACAAAAACTTAAATTCAGTTCAAAATTGCTTAAAGTGATAAAAAATATTAATTTATTTTATTTTTTGCCCCTAAGAAGTATCAATTAAAAGGAGCTAAGTAGTAAACATGTATCCTTATTTATTTAGCTCTATCGACTGAGGCTGTACAATACGCTGACAGCACCTCTGCTGAGTAAAACCTCTTACTAATTGGGCCACCTTTTTGTCCATAGGTAGCGACCTGTTATGTTTTTGGATAGAATCCTAGTGGCCATTACTTGGGCTAGACGGGCAGTCAGAGAGGTCCCTCCAGTAAATCGGCTGGTCATGTAAAGCCTTAGCACCTATATGATTGTCCTTAGTGTATTGCTCTTATGATAAAACCTCCCTCCCCTTTTTATCATAATGTGCTAAAAGGCGGTGGTTGAGGGTCTTAGTGTTATGGGTATGACGTTAAACTGCATCTAGTGGTGAGGTTCCAATTCTGAAGCTCTGGGATGTATGGAGTACCCTTTCATTGCCATTACTCCCAGGCCTACTTTGACTCGGAGTGGTAGTATTTGGTAGGCCTACCAAGTACTACCACTCCAGGTCCCATCTATGGGTTAGATAGATTTTTAAAAAAAGAGCTTTAAAGATATGTTTAAAAAGTGAATTAGAAATAATTTGAATACCCAGTAATAATGAATAAAACAAAAATGACTTTGGCATAAATTAACCCAACAAGGGTTGACATGCTTTAAAACCCAACCATCCAACAAACATGTCTTTATTTGAAGGAGGAAAATTTTGTATTTATTTGAATGAAAATCATTCGTTTATTAAATATTTAACGATAAGTAAAGTTAAGAATTTGTGTATAATAATTTTTGTTTATTTTACATAGAATGCTTAAAAGGACATTTAATTCAAATTTCATCAATGGAATGTATGTGATATTTTAACATACACCACTAGTTATATTGGTAATACTAACTGGGGGTGGCTTCTCACGGACGCATTTCTTGTGAGGTGTACCAAAAGTCGCTACCAATTTTTTTTTTAAAATGACCAAAAATCAGGGAATTATTCTATTTAATAAAATTTTCAGTGTTAAATTATCAATAAATGAATTTTATAATGCATCTGTTATTTTATTTCTAAACTTTCTGGGTTTTTTCAAGTCCCTTAACTTTGCCCCCCCGCCTTATTTTTGGGGTGCAAAATATCGATGGGGTCATATAAAAATGAAATTAATTAATTAAAGTATTAATGTTTTTTGTTATTGATTTCTAAGAAGAAATTGTTATAAGTGTTTTAAAATCTTAATAATGTTTGTTTTGAACGTAATTTATTTCACACAAAGCACCTGTTTGCATCAATGTTTTGGCAGAATTTAATGTTGAAAATGTTTCAAAAATTGATTACATATGTAATATTATTTTGCTTTTTTACTGATGCTCATTATGTTATTACTTTTTGACTTAAACAAAAATTTGACCTTAAATAACTGATTTAATTATTTTTTTTATTTTTTCTTAAAGTGAAAATTGGCACTTGAATTGTTGATACCATATTAGTAAAAAATTATTTGCCTTCGTACGGCCATATGCTTAGAATAAAATTATTTTAGAAATAAAAAAAATTGCCTTGTTTTTTATATGGTAATAGGCAGGTGGGTTTTTTCTTAACGCAGGTTCAGAACCTGTGAAGACGAAGGTGGGGGTGAAAGGTCTGTTAACACTAGTCTTTTATTTTTATTTTAGAACTCGTCATTTTTTAATACTGTGAGGAACAACAATCTAGGAATCAAAACTGTCACCCTAGCCTCAAAAACAATACACAATATAGTTAACAAAAACTCTTGATAACATGTAAAATCTGAAGCAGGTGTATACATAATTCCATGTATGGACTGCCATAAAAAATACATAAGTGAAACCTCCAGAAACCTAAAAAAAACGTATTTATGAACAAAAATGAAACATATTAGGCGACCACAACAATTGTTTCTTCCAACCTATATCAGAAACAAAACACAACTTTGATTTCAATAGTGCCTCTATGTTAGCATACATTCACAATAAAAGATTAAGGCAAATCTTTGAAGCCTGCACAATAAGTAACATACATAATGTTAATTATAGACCTGGGTTTTTTAATATATCTTCACATCTAGGCAAAGCAATCATTAACAGCTACAGATTTACAAACACCAAACATAGCAACAACAACACAACATATATATATATATATATATATATATATATATATATATATATACATTAAATAGTCAAGCAATTAATACTTCTCTCGTTTTTTTAAATATTGGTATCTGTAAGGAAGACTTCACACCTTTTCAACATCTTGTGGACCAATCACATCTTAGCTTTTTACCTTACGTGTTCCAATCATATCTTGATTTTCATTTTCGCATATACCAATCACATCATTAACATTCAATTGTTAACGCTAATTAAAAAACAGATATGAACCTTTCCTACATATTTTCCAAAAACAACTCATTCAAAACATCCATCATCTTTTTAACAACAAAACTTTTTCCTTTATTTGTTTCATATTGTCCTGAAGAAAGTTTCTTTATAAATTGTAATGTTCTAACATCAACTCTACAATCAATAATAAACTTACATCCAGTGTAACATCCCGTGTTTGTCTACATTTATCCACAAAAATATATATATATATATATGTGTGTGTGTGGAGAAAATCTTTAAAGAAAACAAACACAGGATGTCATGAACAATGGAAAATATACATATATATATCTATGTATGTTTTGTTTAATACAATATAGAAATTGCTGAATGTGGGACCAAGAACTGAGCCCATTGATATACCGTCTTGGTGCATATATACATATATGCAGCAATTTCTATATTGTATTCAATAAAATATATATATATATATATATATACGTGTGTGTGTGTATGTATGTTTTGTTGAATACAATATATAGAAACGGTCAATTAAACAACACAATTACAAAACACATTTTAGAAACTATCTGTTTAATTTTAAAGAATCCAAAATGTTAGTTAGGATACATAACAATAAAGAAAGAAAAATCATAGAATCTAGCACCATTTCAATTTTCAACATGATTAAACAAAGACCCGGATTTTACATCCCGTCGCCTTACCTTCTCCAAGAGTATTCTCAAGAATCACAAAATTCCCTATATTTAATCAACATCACACTTATTTTTTTATATATAAGTAGGGTATTTTTATATATAAGTAGGGTATTATAAATCTTAGCAGCTATACTTCTGTAGTTCTTAGTGATTCTGTGGTCGCTTTTCTTTGGGATGAGAAAGATACAGCCTTTCATCCATTTCTCTATTTTGTTTTAGTTATATATTGTCATGATCCAAGAAGTATGTCTTTCAGGAGGAGGTATTTCCTCAAGATCTGCAGCTTTTCTGCTTTTCTTTTCAGAACTGTTAAGTTCATCCTATGTGAAGCATCTAGGTTTCATGTCTAGTTGGCCATGAATCATTTTTCACTTTGTGATTTCCAAGATTTTTTTCTCATGTTTTTCTTCTTGACTGTGCAGCTTTTAATTTTGATCTTAAAAAAGAGTTTTTTTTCCTTCCACTTTATTTACTGTCTGCTATGTTAATTCAGATTGTTTATTTTCTACAGAATTTCTAATTTTATTGAATGAATTCTAATTGTTCTTTTTGCCAAAAACCAAATAATTATTGAATTTTAATAGAAGTTTTGCTACTTATTTGATGATGATGAAGAAGAAGAAGAAGAAAAGTAGTTATTTTTTTAAAAATTTATTTTAAAGAAATTTCCATTATTTTTCTTCTCATGTGATTATCATTTGATTAATTCTATGAAATATTAACATTGAATTTTAGGTTTTTAATGTAATTCCATAGTGAAGTAAATTTTGTTGACCTTTTTAAAAACATAGATCCTATGTCTTTTTTGTATGGATGCCTTACTTTTTGAGTTTTAAAGATTGAAAAATAAAGTGGACTATTTCTCTTTTAGGCAACTTTTTGTTTGGTTAGTAAAAGGATAAAGAATATTCACTTGATTTTTTAAAAAGAGTTTTTTTTTGTTTTTTGTTTTTTTCCAAAATTGAAAAATTCTGTTTGAATTCTTTTACTTATTGTCTAGAACTGAGATTTTTTTTATTTAAATGTTACAATGTTGAATGAATAAATATGAGTGATATAGTGAAAAAATGTTTAAATATTTTTATAGATTTTTCTAAAGCAGATTTTCATCAGATTATCTGGTATAGAAATCTGCAAGTGTTATATCATTTTGATAAGTAGCAGCCAGATTGATAATTTTTTTTTCTTTCTTCAAGATATTTTGGACTTCCTTATACATTTTTTGTTTTTATGTCAGCAATGTTTTTTATTTTTATTTTTATTAATTCAAAGGGCCATTTGTAAAGTTTATATTAGTTTTTATACCACTTAGATAAATAATTTACAATTATCAAATTAACTTCTGGAAAAGTTTTTTTTATTTTTTATTTTTTAATAATTTTTTCTTGGGAATTGTGCTTAATGTACTTTGCTAAAGATTGAGAAGTTAAAGATTTTATCTTTAGTTGTGTCAAGCTTTGAGCTGTGAACTCTACTATAGTAGTCATGACAGTGGATTTCCAGGACATGATATGCTAAGAAAGATAAAAATGTTCTGGGAAGTTGCCTTAAAGATGGCAGAAGATAGTGGAATAAAATGGTAAATATGTTCAATGAAGTTCATTTTAAAATAGTATTTTACTCATAAAGTGAACATAATTGTATTGCAGAAAATAAAAAATATATTGAGGTTTATGTGGCATTTTGTAAAAGCAACTCTACTAGATAAATAGCCCTCCTCCTTGTAATTCTCAACAGCAGCAACAATCACATTTTGGAGTTGCTCTTGATCAATTGTTTATGAATAATATTCATAAATGATTTAACTAATGATAGAAACTTGGAAATAGAACTATTTTCTGATTATGTTAAGTTACTTGTTAGACAATTATCAAAGGAAATAACATCAAAATGGATCAAAATAAATTGTCATATTGGGAAGATATTTGGAAATTAAAATTTAACATTGACAAATGTAAAGTATTGGATCCACAAACATGAACTCTGTACACCATGAAGGCTTAAGACAAGTCTTAGGAGCCTTCAGAACTTCTCCGATTAACAGCCTATATGTTGAGGCTTATGATGCACCCCTACAACTATGATGTAAAAAAAACCTAACCCTCCAATACTACACAAAACTCAAATCCTGCCCATCCAACCCAGCTTATGACTGTACCTTCAACCCAAGATACAAGGAATGTTTTGAAAAAAAAAAATCAATAAAACATTTTGTATTCCACATGGAACCCATCCTTAAAGAATCTAAAATCTCTCTCGCCAACATACATGAAACCATCATACCTAAAACAACACCTTGGATTATTCAAATACCTAGTGATCCTCGAACTAAGTGAGCTCACCAAAACAAAAAACTATCCTAGCACTTGCCAAGATAAACTCCTCAATATTTTAGAACACCACCCCAACCACCTCCACATCTTTACAGATTTTTTATTCAAAATTGCTGCACATGCTGTTTTGTCATTGTCATTGGAGCAATGACAATGACAAAACAGCATGTGCAGCAATTTTGAATAAAAAAAATAGAAAGAAAAGCTCCCCCCCCAAAAAAAAAACAAAAAAAAAACACCATTTTTACAGCTGAAGACCGTGCAATAAATCTAGCACTTGATCTCATCTCTGAAAACAACCACAAAAACTTCATCATATTCTCAGACTCACTCTCTGTCCTACTATCATTAAGAAATAAAATTAAAAAACTGGAAGACCTTCTCATCATTAAACTACTGAATAGATTAGACTCATTGTCTAAGGAGATTCTCATGTTGGATCCAAGGCCACATTGGAAAAGAGGGGAAACGAAAGAGCTGACTCAGCATGTAAATCAGCTTTAGATTTGATCCCTGACAAATTCAAGATTCCATATACTGACTTGAAACCTAAAATTAATAGATTTCTTCATACAAAATGGCAACAACAAGGAATAACAACATCAACAATAAACTCTTCCTAATCAAACCGACTCAGGGAGACTGGAGACCAGCCTTAAGAAAATCTAGAAAGTAACAAGTCATTATGTCTCAATTAGTCACATGAGACTTACAAAATCCTTTATACTAAAACAAGAACAACAATGACAATATGAAACATTTCAAACACACAGCACTATTAAATACTTACTCACAGAATGAGGGATTTTTGCTCACATCAAAAACGGGTGGGAGGTTAATGCAAATAATTTTTAATAATGCAAATGAAAGATCTATTTGAATATTTGACATTGGCAGAATGTCAAATATTCAAATAGATCTTTCATTTTTAGGAAAATAAAATTATACCAAAAAATAGAAGCATGAACCTGATCAATACCATACAAAACTAATACCTCAACGTGATCCCCAATGATACTCATACATCATTAAAACCATTAACTACAAAAGTGTAAATATAGATGCACAACATATATTACTCTTGGTATGAAATGACCCCAGATGTGTCGATATGCCATTAAGTTTTCTTTCACACATTTAACAATTTTTTTTTTTGTAACATATTAGTTGAGATAAGAAATCTATCTTGTAGATAGATTTTTAACTAATTCAGTTATTTTTTTTTTTTAAAGTCGTATTCTTTCTGTAAGTTAAATTCCTATTATCAGCAATAATTAAATCAAATATTTATTTCCTTCATTCTGAACTTGAGAAAGCATTTTATCCTTCCTTTTTCTGTTTGGCTGTGACATTACATATTTCAAGCAATGATTTGCCTGTGAAAAAGACACTAGCATAGAAGAAATTGGTTTCATGCCTTTTATACTTTAGGATATAACCAAAGTGAATTTTCTCAAGTAACCATTGGCAAGAACAATTCATTAATAGATTTTGCTCAATTTTTTAAGGGTGCTTTTATTTGTAAATACAATGACTACACTTGGTTACTTTTGCACATCCTTTTGTATATCCTCTTCAAAGAAAGAGTTTAGCATTTGTTTTTCTATTTATTTCTGTATTTCTATTAAAAAATAACTTTGTGTGTGTGTGTGTTTTGCTTTTTAATTGTGTATGATAAACTTAAATATGAAAGTTTTTTTCGTTTACGTGCCTTTGACAAAGAATAATGTAAAATGATTTGTTTGTCAGTTGTATTCTGGTGCTTCAACAAAAATAACAAAATGTTTGTTTTGAACAATTTTTAATGGTTATTATGTTGATTTTGAATGTTCTTTTCAGATAAATTTAAGTTACTGTTTTTTTGTTTTTTTTGTTCGTTTAATCTTCAACTTTTGTTCATTATTCTTTTTTAATATTTAAAGTAATTCAAGTAATTTTTCAGATTGAAATTTTTATTTATACATTTCAATACTCTATTGACTAATTATCTAGTGTAAAGTAAGAATAATTTTGTAATCTTTGTTAAATCAAATAATTACCTATTTAGTGTTGAATAAGAAATATCCATTCAATTAGATAAAAATAGGAAGATAATCAAGCAAATTATTTGCATATATTTTAAAAAAAAACTTTTTCTTTTAAATTATTATATGCTCTCCTCAATGATAATGATAAAAAATGATATAAGATTGCGAAGGAAAGTTGAAATACTTTTGAATGATTCTATTGTTTCTAATAATGTTTCAGTTGATAATATCTGATATTTGTCAATATGAAATTGTGTTGATGAATGCTGTTAAATTAATATCTTTATTTCTGCTACAAAATTGGAATTTAAAAATAAGAATGAGATCAACCTCATTCACACCATGGCCAACATTTGGATGGTCGATGAACTTTTCGGTCTGTTGTATAAGCAGGGATAGGTTGGCACACTCTAGCTATGCCACTGGATAAATATTGAATTATATAAAATATTTGTTAATTATATTTACTAAGTTTAACTTTGTATAATCAGAGGGCCAAATGGAAATCAATACTGTTCAGCAATTTTTCTGTCTTGAAAATCATTGTTACTAAAACTAAAATTTGAATACTGCATTATAAATCGTTTTTTTTTTTTTTTTTATTTTTTTTATTTTTTTTTTTTTTTGTAAATTTTAAATTTCATGTGAATTATATTTTTTATGTGTGCAGTTGTGCATACTATACATATATAGTATAAGCAACTGGGTTCAGATTATGGGTATTTGCAATTTAATTCTCAATTTTGATTATGAATAAATGATGTTTTCTGTTGTTGCTTTTCTGACTTTTTCTTTCTAACATCCTCTCTTGCTTTTCTTCCTAATTATATTTGTCCACAGCAAAATATGAATCATTTGCTTCTTATAGCAATCAAATCCAAATAAATCTGTACCATGAATAATGTTGGGGCACTCATATTTGTTTTAAACAAAGTGCAAATTTCAAGTAGTAATAACTTTGAAACTCAGCATTAAAATATCATGTAATAGATATATTTTTTGACAAATCAAAAATCACTGCTAACATTGATTTTGTTCATGATCACTGATAGAATCATCAACAACTTTAAAAAAATTTAAAAAACAGCTTTCATTAAGCAATAAGGTTCAATTTGATATATATGATATTTTGAAAATTCATTTAAACTATTTTTAAACTCATTTCTATAATTTCTGTGATCAAAGAAATTGTATGCTTTAAAGCATACAATTTCTTTCTTGTTTTTTTTTCGTCACCTTCACTCATTCAGTTTTCATTCATATTTAGGATAATAACTTTAAAAACAGTAAAGTATAATATTTTTAAAGAATTAATTTTTACCTTTTCAAAAAGTCTGATTTTTTTTCTTTGCTATTTTTTCCTACCATTTTTTTGTATATCTTTCCACATGTCAAGATTTTCCCTTTTGAATTTTTCTATATTTGTATTTCACCCATTTTTTTTATAAATATTTTCATCACCATTTTTGTAAAGAATTTTTTTCTTTTGCTAATTTTTTCACATTAATTTTCAAATATCATCTTACTCTTAAAAGCTTTATCATTAAAAGTTTTGATTCATTTTTTTTTTTTTTTTTTTTTTTTTTTTTTTAAGTTTAGAAATATTTGATCTATTATATTTTATTCATAAAGAAAAAAGGCAGAAATTGTAAATGTTCAATTTTGATGAAACACTTAATGAATCTTAGAACAAATATTGACATTTTTTCTTATTAATGATATCATTCATTGGATTTAAAATACAAATACGTTGGTAGCAATACATTTTTTGTATGTGTTTGTAAATAACTCTGTGGAGTGTTGCTTCCATTTTCTTACTGATGCATGCATATTGCAAATTTACTCTTTGATTGGTTTTATTGTTAAGTTTTTTCTTTGGGGGGGGGGTCAATTTTGTTATTTTGAAGTTACAATCTTTGTTGTTAAAAAAATCTGTTTTTAAGAAAAATTATATTCTGTTTAGAAACTTGCCTGTGGCATTTAAAAAAAAATAGGAATGATGCTTTTTGTTTCAAAGAGTTATTGATATTATTTCTTATTTTCAAACTACATCTGATTTCATCCTGAAATAAAAATACTTCTTAAGGAATATCGTTTTGTGTATTGTATTTCTATTTCTATTAATGATTTCTATCTTCATGAGCTTTGTAAAGTGTATATTACACATGTATCGGTATTGCGGTCTCGGAAGACTATATAATTCTTGTACCCCTGAAGTTACAGTGCCTCCTGTGATTGTGAAGTCCAATGTTCAAAAAACAGCCTCGACCACAGATGTTGTATGTGAAGGCTGTTACTGAAGATGATGATGTGCCGGTGCTTTGTTGCTGCCACTTTCTTCTAGGCTTCATGGTTTTGGACCAGGGTGACTTCAGACATGAATAGTCTGCCACCGAGGGCAATCCTGAGCCAAATTTTCCCAACTGGAAAAATTACACAAGATTGCAAGTATAAGGTATATAATAAGGAGGGTCAAACTTACTATTTAGTATGCGAGACTAGCTTGCTAACTATTACACCATGACGGGATGCCCTAGAGAGGGAGATAGTATATCAGAATCTTATACAAAATCTTTATTCACAATCATGCCTAAAAAAAAGATTATGGTAGGTAGATTTCATTATTTATTTATTTATTGTCTATAACTAGGAAATAGATTGTGTTATAGATGCATCTTTATATATAATGGAGATTCAATCTCTACATCACTGCTTACGTCACAGACATTTCAGGAATTAAATAACTTTATCAATGAATATTTAATTTATAGTCAATAATATAACTAATGCTGTATTATTTATATAACTATATATTATTATACTCAGAAAGTAGTACACAAAAAAGGATGACTTGTGCTGTTTATTAAAACAAGTTTTAATAAATATATGCCCACTATTATTAATTTATATATAGTTTGTTTTATGTCAATATATATCTAAAGTTATCTAACGTATAGAGTTTTACGAGAAACTTACTTACAAAAGATATCCTCACACACCTTAAATTTTAATATATATTTTTGTATCCAATTGTATATCTGGTTTCATTTCTGCATGTCTGAAAAAAAAAAATATTACATTATATTAAGATAAATTCTTTAAAAAAAAAGTATATATTTTTTACACTAAAATCAAAATATAAAATTTTAATGTTAAAATATCTAACTTTGTAAAAACTGAAAATGTTCTAAGTGAGTTTATTCCTACTTATTTTGTTTATATTTTGTACACTGGAAATTGCTAGCTTGGGCCCAAAATTTACCAGGTGCCACCTTAGCAAAACCCAAAAATCTAATATTAGAATATAAATATTTTAATATTCTAATATTACATTTTTTGGAGGCCAGGACCTCAAAACCTGAAAATTACCAAATAGTATCAAAAGAATGTACGGTACAAAAATTGTTTTGAAATTTGTATTTCAGTTTATATTAAAGACATGACATTTCTTTTGAATTAAAATATTTGAAAAAAAATTGGTGGGGGGGATATTTACATTAACTTGTCGATAAAAAGGCTTTCGAAGCACAAGTTGAAAAATAGCTAGCATGAACCTAAAATTCACCAGACGCCGCCTTAGAAAAATATAGCGTAATTTAGGGTAGGGGGACAGGACAACAAAACCTGAAAATCTAAGGGGGGGGGGTAAATTGCTTGGTTTAAGAGTTGAAGAAAAAAACAAATGGTACAAAAATTGGTTTTACCAACTAATCATTTTTATAGATGTGGTAAACATTTATTTTTTCTTTAACTTTTTTAATTATAGCGAAGTAATTAATAGTTTGTAGTAGATACACATTCATCAATAACTTTAATTTTATTCCATATTAAATTTTTAAAATAGCTTCTTAATTTTAATTAGTATAAATTTTGTTTTGTTCTATTTTAAAGATTAAACAAATAAAGTCATTCAATTAATTTAATGATTACTTTAATTTAAAAAAATGCTTTGATAAATATGAAATTTATTAAATCTCTAAGAAGAGGAATTAAGAGCATAAAACAACATATATTACATTAATTCATTGATTGAACATCTTTTAAATAAATTTTATTTATCAAAAAGAATTTTTGATTTTGATTTTTCTACAGAATTAACTGAATAAAATTTAGTTTATTGACATTGAATTTTTAAACGCAAACCCCCACCCCCACCGTCGGCCGTCAATATCTTTTTTTGCTAATACAAAGAATAAACATTAGACATGATAGATAATCATTTAATAGGATCATTTTTAGAAACATCTGATTATTCAATCATTGCAATTATTGAATTACTCAGTTTCTACAAAGAGAAAAAATCTCCTTAAATAGGGAGTCTCACTTCTTGAATAGCATACTGTGCGGTAACTTTGTTAGAAAGTTTTGTTTCTGTTTTTGTTTTATAAGATTTCAGATGTTCTTGTATAGAGATCTGATCTAATTGTTGGTCAAGCCAGTTATGACAAAACTCTTTTTTATCAATCAGATTTTGGTAGTCCTCTTAATCTTCTTGACAGTGGTAAGCAACCCAGAACACAGAATATCTTGGTATTTTGTAACATTTAAGACTAAGACACTTCTAATTAGTTATGAAACTGTTTTGGTTGGGAATGCACTCTTTACCAAAATATCTCCATTCTATGTTTGACAGATAATGTTCACCAGAACTTATAATAAAACATGTTTACTCATCTAACCAAGGAATTTAAAATTATCAAAAGTATATCTAGATAGATGATGACTAGAAGATTGATCAGGGGTTTCAATCAAGTTCTTATAAAAATCCTGTTCTATCCCCAAAATGTCAAAGACTGGTGCCATCTATCTTTGAGTTTGAAGCTAAGTGATAAAATGATTACAAGTTAATGTGCATATTAAATATCAGATGCTTCTCTTTTGTATTTCAGATGTTATTGGGGTATTAAATTCCAAGTTACTAGTGAATGAAATCTACATTTAGTTCTTTTCTAATTGGGTATTTTATATATACTAGCAAATATATGCACCCTCCGGGTGCAAGTATTTAAGTTTTAATGTAATGAAATATCGTATTAAATTAGAAAGTCTAATAAGAAGGCAGATAAAAAGATATGTAACAGAGTGGGGGTATAATAGAAAAATAGAAATGAAACTTACTCTTCCATCACTCCCATCTTTCATTGCTGAATTTTACTTATTTAACTATTTAGTTAAATTAGGAAATAAAGAATAAAATGACAGTTATTTTTTCTTGTTAATGGATTTCATTTAAGATTCATTGAAGAGATTTTTGCTTATATTCATTAAAATAAAACCAAACAATTAGAAATCAATAATACTAAGCACATATTTAATAAAATCACGTTTTTAATATCAATATGCAAATTAGCCTTCCCATTCACACTATAAACCGCTATTTTTTGTATATATAAATACAATTGCATGTTATTTGTATGTAGATATGGACAGCACTAATAAAAAGGTGAAGCAATTTTATTAATAATTGAGGTTTGAATATAAATAAAATCATGGAGAATGTGATGCAAATAACGAAGGGAATTATGATTTGGATAGTAATATAGTTTCGGTTACAGACAGACAAACACACAATCTCCATTATAATAAGATATATATATATATATATACTGTATTTTCTGGCATGTTATACAATACTGTTACTTATAATAGGCTATTGCTGCTATATCAATGAAAACTAAAATACTCAAAATGCCTCATAAGATATGCAGCCTAAATATGTAAAATCTTGCTTATCAAAACACTATATGCTAAAATTGATGAGAACAAATCTGTCACTAATGATGTGAACTTCAGAGAGGAAGTACTGACTAGCGTTATATGAATTATATTGGTATATAATATTTACCTGAGATAATAGTTACTTATAATTCTACTGAGAGTTATCAGTACAAGTAAACTTGAAACCAGTCTTTTAAGAGATGTTTGCAAATCCATCCAATAGTATTATGGCATCAAAACATCACTTACTATCACATCCAAATGTTAGTGGAGAAAAAATGGAATTTGCTGAACTCTAGAAATTGATTAAAAGATCTGAGTTAATGTCAAAAAATAGCTATGGTCAAAATAACAAGGGAGCTTGGTTGCTAATCCAACAAGAAGAGGTATAAAAAGATCTACAACTTTGGGATCTCTCCATGCAAGCTTGCTAGGCCAAGACAGTTGAGCATGGAGTGTAAAGGAAGAGGCAGATTTGTGCACACTGCATGCCATATTGAAATTCAGTTTGCACAGGTTTTAAGGTAGAACTAATATGTCCACATCTTATAAAAAAAATTACAATCTTTTACTAATCATGTGTGTGGATTGTTTGATGTTGGCCTGGAAGTGACTGTATCACTCTATAACCCGTCGGTTGCTACTGAGCTAAAGAGCTCACAGAATTTCCGAAATTGGCTATCAAGATTGGATTTTCTGCATCAACCAAGGATTGCAGGGTCTCTATATTTGCTGGAAGTCTAGCCGAATGCCCACGTGTGAAGATGTCAAAGTACTAGAAATCTGCTATAGAAACTGATTTCCAAGGTTAATGGCGGCCTAGTGGTCACATAAAAAACGACTCTTTTTCTTCAAACTTAACAAAATTTATATTCAAATAACAAAAGAATACAAACAATTATTTCTCAAGACTGGGAGTGATGGATCCATAATTAAGGTGTTCTGTCGACTAAGTTATTCGAATATATTGGCTGAAGTGAGTTTATCTGTCGGCTACCAGTATTTGCGTTAATCTTCTCAGCTAGCCTGATCCGCTCAAGCAATCACAACTTTGTCTGCACTCCAGCCTGGTCTGGCTTCATCTGCTCTCAAACCAAAAACGTCTGAGTTAAATAATATTTCAATCAGAACAATTTTATTTACGGTCGGCATGAAGATATTAGGAAATTTTCTGCGCCTCCCACTCTGGTGGGTAACCGCCCCCTTTTAGTTCCAACCAGCCAATCGAATTCACTTCCGCCAAATCGACAGGGGTTTCAATTCTTCCGGCTACTTTAGTGTTTTTTTAAATACATTTGACTTTCTTTAATTTCCATTTTCAACAAGAGTTTATCTCCTTTCTTAAGTGGAAGGAAAACAATAAAAACGCCTTTCTCAAGGGCCGAAGGCAACACACAGTCAAATGCCTTCGGCGCGCCTTAAGTCTGATCACATCAAAAACTTGTCTACGACCACCACCGATTCTGGGAGTTCTCCTGACCTACTTGAGATCTCACCTCCTGATATGGTCATTTCCGGATCGCCCATCTGTTTTGAATTTACGGTCAAGGTCACCCGGCAAATTATATTTCCGATTTTTCTTTTCTTCCTTTCTTTTCTTTCTTTCTTCTAATTTCAAAACCTGAATCGGTCACAACTCTGTATCACCAGTCATTTCTAAAAAGAGAATTATTCACTCAATATTAAAAGGTGATGAAAAAGGTGGCTTAACTAAATTAGCTCAATAGACGAAATGATTATTGCTGCGTTAAGTCTATTTCTTGCAGGCCGCCTTAATGAATGCAGAGCTAGATTATACTCTTGATTGGTATTGATAATCACAAGAGAAAAGAGATATACCCTTGATTGGTATTGAAAATCACAAGCGAAAAGAGATATACCGTTGATTGGTATTGAAAATCACAAGCGAAAAGATATACCCTTGATTGGTATTGAAAATCACAAGGGAAAAGAGATATACCCTTGATTGTATTGAAATCACAAGGGAAAAGAGATATACCTTGATTGGTATTGAAAATCACAAGGGAAAAGAGATATACCTTGATTGGTATTGATAATCACAAGCTATACCCTTGATTGGTATTGAAATCACAAGGCGGGAAAAGAGATATAACCTTGATTGGTATTGAAAATCACAAGGGAAAAAGATATAACCTTGATTGGTATTGGGATTGGTATTGAAAATCACAAGGGAAAAGAGATATAACCTTGATTGGTATTGAAAATCACAAAGGAAAAGAGATATACCTTGATTGGTATTGAAAATCACAAGGGAAAAGAGATATACCCTTGATTGGTATTGAAAATCACAAGAAAAGAGATATAACTTGATTGGTATTGAAAATCACAAGGGAAAAGAGATATACCCTTGATTGGTATTGAAAATCACAAGGAAAGAGATATACCCTTGATTGGTATTGAAATCACAAGGGAAAAGAGATATACCTTGATTGGTATTGAAAATCACAAGCGAAAGAGATATACCTTGATTGGTATTGAAAATCACAAGGGAAAAGAGATTATACCTTGATTGGTATTGAAAATCACAAGGGAAAAGAGATATACCCTTGATTGGTATTGAAAATCACAAGCGAAAAGAGATATACCCTTGATTGGTATTGAAAATCACAAGCGAAAAGAGATATACCCTTGATTGGTATTGAAAATCACAAGAGAGATTGGTATTGAAATCACAAGGAAAAGAGATATACACTTGATTGGTATTGAAAATCACAAGGGAAAAGAGATATACCCTTGATTGGTATTGAAAAATCACAAGCGAAAAGAGATATACCTTGATTGGTATTGAAAATCACAAGGGAAAAGAGATATACCCTTGATTGGTATTGAAAATCACAAGGGAAAAGAGATATACCCTTGATTGGTATTGAAAATCACAAGGGAAAGAGATATACCCTTGATTGGTATTGAAAATCACAAGGGAAAAGAGATATACCTTGATTGGTATTGAAAATCACAAGGGAAAAGAGATATACCCTTGATTGGTATTGAAAATCACAAGGGAAAAGAGATATACCCTTGATTGGTATTGAAAATCACAAGGAAAAGAGATATACCCTTGATTGGTATTGAAACACAAGGGAAAGAGATATACCCTTGATTGGTATTGAAAATCACAAGGGAAAAGAGATATACCCTTGATTGGTATTGAAAATCACAAGGGAAAAGAGATATACCCTTGATTGGTATTGAAATCACAAGGGAAAAGAGATATACCTTGATTGGTATTGAAAATCACAAGGAAAAGAGATATACCCTTGATTGGTATTGAAAATCACAAGGGAAAAGAGATATACCCTTGATTGGTATTGAAAATCACAAGGGAAAAGAGATATACCCTTGATTGGTATTGAAAATCACAAGGAAAAGAGATATACCCTTGATTGGTATTGAAAATCACAAGCGAAAAGAGATATACCTTGATTGGTATTGAAAATCACAAGGGAAAAGAGATTACCCTTGATTGGTATTGAAAATCACAAGGGAAAAGAGATATACCCTTGATTGGTATTGAAAATCACAAGGGAAAAGAGATATACCCTTGATTGAAAATCACAAGTATACCCTTGATTGGTATTGAAAATCACAAGGGAAAAGAGATATACCTTGATTGGTATTGAAAATCACAAGGGAAAAGAGATATACCGTTGATTGGTATTGAAAATCACAAGGGAAAAGAGATATACCGTTGATTGGTATTGAAAATCACAAGGGAAAAGAGATATACCTATACCTTGATTGGTATTGAAAATCACAAGGGAAAAGAGATATACCCTTGATTGGTATTGAAAATCACAAGGGAAAGAGATATACCGTTGATTGGTATTGAAAATCACAAGGGAAAAGAGATATACCCTTGATTGGTATTGAAAATCACAAGGGAAAAGAGATATACCTTGATTGGTATTGAAAATCACAAGGGAAAAGAGATATACCCTTGATTGGTATTGAAATCACAAGGAAAAGAGATATACCTTGATTGGTATTGAAATCACAAGGGAAAAGAGATATACCCTTGATTGGTATTGAATCACAAGGAAAAGAGATATACCCTTGATTGGTATCACAAGGGAAAAGAATATACCCTTGATTGGTATTGAAAATCACAAGGGAAAAGAGATATACCCTTGATTGGTATTGAAAATCACAAGCGAAAAGAGATATACCCTTGATTGGTATTGAAAATCACAAGCGAAAAGAGATATTGTGACCGATTCAGGTTTTGAAATTAGAAGAAAGAAAGAAAGAAAAAAGAAGAAAAACAAATCGTAAATGTAAATCGCCAGGTGACTCGATCGTTTGGGTCAGAGTAGATTCAAAACAGATGGGCGATCCGGAAATGACCATATCAGGAGGTGAGATCTCAAGTAGGTCAGAAGAACTCCCAGAATCGGCGGCGGTCGGAGACAGGTCTTTGATGTGGCCAGACTTGAGTCGTACGGAAGACATTGACGGTGTGTTGTCTTCGGCCCTTGAGAAAAGCATTTTTATTGTTTTTTCCTTTTCTACTTGAGAAAGGATAAAACTCCTTGTTGAAAATCTTATAAGAAACGAATTAAAACCTATATTTTTCTAAGACCACGCATGTTTTGGAGACCACTTGAAAAATGGCCGGAAGAGAATCTTTTTATTGTTTTCCTTTCTCCACTTAGGAAGAAGGTAACTTCTTTTGTTTTGGAAATGGCTGGAAGAGAGAAACAAAATTATCTGGGCCTCACATTTTGTTGGAGACCACTTGAAAAATGACCGGAAGAGAATCTTTTTATTGTTTTCCTTTCTCCACTTAGGAAGAAGGTAACTTCTTTTGTTTTGGAAATGGCCGGAAGAGAGAAACAAAATTATCTGGGCCTCACATTTTGTTGGAGACCACTTGAAAAATGGCCGGAAGAGAATCCTTTTATTGTTTTCCTTTTTTCCATTTAGGAAAAAGATAACTCGGAAGTGAATTCAATTGGCTGGTTGGAACTAGAGGATGGCGGTTACCCTGCTAAAGTAGGAGGCGCAGAGAAAATTCCTAATATCTTCATGCCGACCGTAAATAAAATTGTTCCGATTGAAATATTATTTAACTCAGACGTTTTTGGTTTGAGAGCAGATGAGGCTGGACGGGCTGATGAAGTTGTGATTGTTTGAGAATCACATGAGCTGATCGGGCTAGCTGAGAAGATTAACGCAAATACTGAGAGCCGAGAAAAACTGACTTCAGCTAAGACCATTTGAAAACTTAGTCAACTTGTTTTGCACAATACTTTGCAGAAGACCAGAAGTTATTAATTACGAGGCCATCACTCCCACAGTCTTGAGAAATAATTGTTTGTATTCTTTTGTTATTTGAATATAAATTTTGTTAAGTTTGAAGAAAAAGAGTCGTTTTTTATGTGACCACTAGGCCGCCATTAACCTTGGAAATCAGTTTCTATAGCAGATTTCTAGTCGTTTGAGATCTTAACACAACGTGGGCTTCGGCTGGACTTTCAGCAAATATAGAGACCCTGTAATCCTTGGTTGATGCAGAAAATCCAATCTTGACGGCCAATTTCGGAGATTCTGTGAGCCCTTTAGCTCAGTAGCGACCGACGGGTTATAATATACCCTTGATTTGTATTGAAAATCACAAGGGAAAAGACAATACTGAAGAGTTGGATTCATGATCCAAATTTCATTATCTAAAATTACCAACGGAACACTTGGATTGCATTAATTTAAAGGTTTTATAGAGATCTTTTGTAAATATTATCTATTATTTGATATTCTAGCACACACACACACACACACACACACACACACATATATATATATATATATATATATATATATATATATATATATATATGTCTATAGTGGTACCTTGACTTATGGGTTTTCCAAGTTACAAGTTGTCACTTGGCTAAAATTTAAGGTTTAAGCAAGCTTCAGATATGCCACCACTAGTTGGTACAACGAACACCGCAAAATCCACCCAGCATCCTGCATCTCACTAGTTCACTTCATATGGTTACTTTTGCAGAGGGTGTTTTTCTGCTATATTTTGTGCTTACATTTTACTTTTTCTGCAATTATTTTGCCAAATTTCTTTATTCTAATCATACGTCTTAAGAAAGTGTTAAGAAAAAGAAGTGCATGATGATCCTTGAATTAAACCATGAAATAATAGAAAAACATGAGCGAGGTATGTGTGTAATAATCTTGGTGAGGCATTACAAATGTAGTACTTCTATGGTACCAAACCTTTTTGTCAGCGCACAAAAATATAAAATCATACAGCATCGCCGGTCCCGCTGATTTAGGTGCGCATCCATGGATTCTAGCGCTGGCCCGTGTCGAAAAAATGGCTACAGCGCCCCATCAACATCACACAAACCGCATCACACCCTGAGCAGACAAACAAGACACACCCACTACAAACGTCGCAGCTCTGACCACAATGTCTAAAAAGACAACCACAGAACCTAGGAGTAAAACGCACCTACTAAGGTGTAAGCAAATCCTCAACTTAGCAACATTTAATGTCAGAATGCTAAAAACGATAAACCAACTACCTGAGTTAATGGCGTCTGCAGTGGATAAAAGTATAGACATAATCTGCGTACAAGAGCATAGATTTGATCATAGTGAACTGGAAATAAAATATCACGGAACAGGTAATGGATGGACGTTTTTGTCGGCATCTGCGTGGAAAAACTCCACAAGTGCCACCATAGGAGGTGTAGGAATGCTCTTCAGCCCCCGATCACTAAACAGTGTAGAAAAAAATCCAACCAAGGATTATATGATTATATGACAGCAGTCTAGTGCTATAGCCCCACTAATGTCAGCGAAGAAACGGACATCGCAAAGTTCTATCATGAGTTATCATCCCTATGATTCCCAAACACAATGTTCTGGTCGTTGGGGGTGACATGAATGCGCAGATAGGCAAAAACGAGAACAATAGATACTGCCTACATAACACCCCAAACGGCGAACTCCTAGCCGAGTTCTCTCTTGCGAAACTAGGCTTGTATGCTTAAATACGAAATACCAAAAAAGAAAAGGCAAACTATGGACCTACACATACCCAAACAATACAAAAGCCCAATTAGACTGTATCCTAATAAATAAAAACTGGATAGATAGTGCAATGAACTGCGAAGCATACTCATCTTTTGAAGGAGTATCCTCCGACCACAGAATAGTCACAGCAAAATTATGACTTAGCCTACGTAGAAACAAAAAGAAAACCAGTAAATCTATACAATAAGTCTGGCCGACACTTGCCAACAGTGATATATGCAATCGCTATGCTGTGGCAGTAAGAAATAAATTCGATATCCTCCAGGAGGCATCTGAAAGCTTCTCTCCAAACGCGGAATACGAAAATTTTGTCAGTGCCTACCTAGAAGCAGCATCTGAGTGCGTACCGACCAAACTAAGAGCCAAACACTTCATTCCCTGGGAGACTGAAGCAGTTAGAGAAAAGCGAAACAATATCAAATAAGCAGCCCAACGTAATAAAACAAACCCAACTAACACTAATCTACATAACCTTAAGAAAGCCCAGATAGACTTAACCAAAACATACAAAAAAGAACAAATAAAATACATCCAAGTACAGATAAATAATATTAGACAATCGGTAGAAGAGAGTCACGATTAGAATGACAAACAGTAAATGAAATTAGTGACAGAAACGGACACATATATATCCATTACATTCACTGATGATTTTTTCAGTGCAATATTTGTATATTTTCTCAAATCTAAGAAAGATACTGTATCTGCTACATATAAATTTATTGCTAATTCTGTCACCTATGGTAGGATAAAATCCCTAAGATCTGATAACGGATAAGAGTTCAAGTCAAATGACTTCCAGAAATTACTCTCTGATAACAGCATAAGACATAAAACTTGAGCACCTTATTTCCCCACACCAAAATGAGACAGTAGAAAGAAATTGGCGAACCAAATGACTAGATGCATGATTTTGAAAATAACTTGAAAATGCAAATGACTTCAGTAATCTTGTTCTGAAACAACTATATGGAAGCAACAGATGACATTTTCAGATCAAATGTATGCTTACAATGTTACTAGATCTGTGATCCAAATGTGATAATTCATTGAATATGAGAGGAAGAGTCCTTCATATTTACATAACATAGTCCTAGTAACATTTATTAGCAACATGATGAATCAGCAGACAACCAATAGCGATGATGATGATGATGATGATGATTTCATATAAAAGAAATATAAACAAGAACAAAAATCCGTTATAAATCCATACCCACAACTTAAGACTGATTCATAAGAACAACAGACAGAAGGAAAAAGATGAAAAACTTGGGAATTATCCCAGAAGTGAAAGAAAAGTCCCACAATACCTAAATGATTATATAACAAATTCTGAGGATGATATTGACCAAGCATTAATCAATATTGATTATTGTTACAAAACCACATGTAACATACCACGATCATATAAAGAAGCATTAAACTCTTCAAAAGCGCCTTGCTGGAGTGAGGCAATGAATGAGAAAATAAAATCCCTAAAAGTAAATGATGTTTTCAAATTGACACTTTTACCTGTAGGCAAAAATACAGTTGGAAGTAAATGGGTTTACACCATCTAGAAAAACCCTGATATAAAGCCAGATACGTTGCACGCCAGAGTTGCAGATCAAGAATGCAATGTTTGCAGTATGAAAAATTGTATCAGATCGATGTAAAACTAACTTGCACCAATTAATTGTGAAATTTTAGAGCAGCCTGAAGGATTTGAAACAAAAATAAACAGAGTTAGATTAGTCTATAGGATAAATAAATCTCTATATGGGATGAAGTAATCAGGACGGAGTTGAAATAAAATGCTACACGATTGCTTCACCAGTAATGACTTTATACAGAATCCAGCAGGCTACTGTGTCTACATGAAACAAAGGGAGAGAATACTAATTATATCATGGGTCGACGATTCAATCATCGCAGTTGAAAACGTTACCTCCCTTAGTAATGTTGTAGAAGAGACCTACCTCGTAAAATATGGTGTGACAGAGAGAGTGAAGACTTGCCGTATTCTCAAAGGAAGTGGGCTAGGCTTTGCCTGGCGTGTAGGACAGACCTAGGGTCGAACCCGCTTCCTTCAGAATGCGAAAGGGTTGTGGACGAGCACTGCAGAGTAGCCCGGATGTAAACAGTCGCACCGTGAGGATTGACGCGTACTTGCAGTGCTGACGAGTGTCGCACGTGCTTGCACGGACAATTCAGAGTGAGGAGCTCGGATGTGGTGAGGATTGATGTATATTTAAGGACCTATCCTCCCAGACCACAAGAGAACAACTGCAGTAGCATTTTGTTGTTGAGACGAGCGTGATACTGTTGGGAGAGTGTTTAGACTGAAGACTGTCAATTGGAAGAACATTACGTCGGACGACTGTGACCCCCAGAGATTACTTACGTTCCTGATTAGAAGCTATTTCGGCTTTTTATACAATGGCACAAATTCGACAGCCGTGATGTAATAAGGCCGTTTACTGGTGAGGGTGATGTGGTGGCATGGCTGAAGAAGGTTCGTCTTGTGGCGAGACTGAGGATGGTCGATGGCGTGGCCAGCTTGTTGTCGTTATATTTGGAAGGAGACGCGCTTGCACTTTATATGGAAATGCCAGAGAAGGATCAGCAGGATATAAATAAAATAGAAGCGACGACTGAAGGAGAGTATTATCCTCGTACCCCACTTGTACTAGGTTTGGCACAAGGCCCTATTAACCTACAAGCCGGGTCATTGGTGGCGGGGTTTAAAATTGCGTCTATCCCCTCGGCATTCCCCCTCAAGGGGGGCGCCTCAGGCACTGGGCAATAAATCCAGCCCTACCCCTTTTTTGTTACGGATGGTGCCTTTTTAGCTTATATGAAGCTAACCCTGGTCAGGTGGGAAGGCGAACGCGTTGACGTGTACGCAAATAGAATAAGGCAGTTGGTCGGATTGGCTGGATTCGAGGGGAGTGTTGAGATTGGCTTTTTTTGTCATGGGGAGATAATCTCAGTCGAGCTCCAACAGGCACCGAATGTTGAGACCCTAACAATGGGATTTGATGTCGCGCGAGTGCTAACTACTACGGACAAAAAACCGTGATGTCAGCAGCCGTAAGAACGAACACATCGACGTCCCAGCAAACGGGAAGTACCACCAAATTCACAAGTGCCGCGTAAAGGTCCATGTTATACGTGTGGTGAACCCAACCATTTTTCCCGGGGTTACCAAAAGTGTTTTATGAACACGAGAGCACAGGGCAAAATGCGTTGTTACCGTTGTAATGGACTTGGCCAAGAAGTTGTCCGGGGAAACGGATGCGGGGAAAAGGAATTATCGCCACCCTTGCCCCCGTCAAGTCAGTGAAAACTACATTACCAGTTGTTGGCTTCCGGATAAATGGCATGAAGTGTTCGGCACTCGTCGATACAGGATGTTCCAAAACGATAGTAAGCACGAACTACTGTCGGGCATGGAGTAAGCGTGACATGGACATTACCACAATCGATGGCACATCCAAAGCATTTTGCGGAGTTAGTGCTGTGACAATTCACACTGAAAAAGGGGATAGTGCTAAAATAGATGTTTTGGTAACGCGTGGAAAGCCGCTTGGTTACGACCTACTGCTTGGAATTAATGCGATACGAGCACTGGGTGGGGCTGATATCACTTCCAATGGAAGGGAAAAGGGAAAGAATTCTGTGCAGCTCTCTCAGTTGAAGAACCGGACTTCTGTGCTTCGTTTGACCATAAACAAAGGGCATGGACTGCACGATGGAAGTGGGCCATGAATGAAGCACCAGAACAGCTGCACAATGTAATACCAAAGTATTAGGTGCCTGATAACATCAAGACTGCGTACGAGGAGGAGTTAGAGATGTGGATGGCGAATGGGTGGTTAATACCGTATCCAGAGGAGCGGCTTGGACCCCCAAAGGGTTTGATCCCACTGATGGCTATTGTACAACCCAGCAAAAACAAGGTACGGCCAGTGATGGATTACAGGGAACCAAACCAACATGTGGATGCCTTCACTGCAAACGCCGACGTGTGCTGCCAAACTGCGCGAGTAGCGTCAGCAGGGGTCCAATGTAACCCTGCTTGACATAAGGAGAGCCTACCTGCAGAGACATGTTCATGAGTCATTGTGGGCATTTCAAACTGTGATTGTCAAGGGAAAACGATATTGCTTGACACGGTTAGGATTTGGTCTTAATGTGGCACCGCTTATTATGAAAGCCATCGTAAATGCAGTGTTAACGCAAGAGGAGCCGATGATGAAAGTCCCATCAGCTTACATTGACGATATTTATGTAAACGGGGATGTAATGTCAGCAGATGAAGTCAGGAGGAAACTGGAAGCCTTCGGTTTGACAAGCAAGGACCCAAGCGTTTAAAGAATGGGGTGTTAGGTTTTGTGGCCGAAACGATATGTAAATTCTGTCTGCGGAAACTGGTGGGCACTCTCCGGTTTGCAAGTGGCTCCGTGCAGCAACCGGAGTAATTAAGAGACGGGCTAGTGCAGTCACGAGAGGATGGGACGATACAGTAGATGCCGTTCCTCTTAAGCTGATGATGGTTGAAGTAGTTACCAAAGTATGCCAAGATGATCCCACCCGAGGTGATTGGTGCGTGGCCGGACGAGAGTTGAACGCATGGGTGGATGCAAGCTCTCTAGCAACAGGCGTGGTATTAGAAAGAGATGGTGCTATTATAGAGGACGCATGCTGGCTTCGTCCGACAAACGACGCCCAGCACATAAATTTGGCGGAACTCGAAGCTACATTGAAAGTGGCACGCTGGGGTGGTGCATCTCCACACAGACTCTCTGTGCGTGTACCACTGGTCGACCAATACCCTGACGGGTAAAGCCAGAGTGAAGACAAAAGCTGCAACTGAGATGTTCGTTCGAAGGAGATTGACGATCATACAACGGCTGGTAGAAGAATATAGTTTGAAGGTTGATGTCACCCTAATTCTATCAGAGCAAAACTAGCTGATGAATTAACAAGAGTACCGAAGAGGTGGTTTGACATAATGAAGCAAGGATTTGACTCTTCTCCAACGTTGTGTGCGGTCGTAACTGAGCAACTGACACCTGATTGTATCTGAGCCATACATTGCCAGAGTGGACATCCTGGAATTCGGCGGACAACATATTTCGTTCGGAAAGTATGCCCTTCAAGTACTAGAGCGGCTGTTAAATCGGCCATACACTGTTGCGAGGAGTGTCAGACAGTAGATCCAGCGCCAGTTCATTGGAAACAAGGAAGCTCGAAGTGTAGGGTAATTGGTACAGGTTGGGTATGCACATAACCAATTATAATGGCAATCATTTTGTGACACTGACGGATTTCGGCTCGACACGGTTCACCATATGGCGTCCACTGGCTCGCCAAGATGCATCTACCGTCATACGACAGTTAAGATCAGTCTTCTATGAACGCGGTCCGCCAGTGGAAATATTAACGGACAATGCCCCCACCTTTTGTGGCCACGAGTTCCAGACCTTTGCAGGTGAATGGGGCGTGCGAATGCGATATCAATGGGCCTATGTTCCAGAGGGTAATGGTATAGCGGAACGCTGTCATCGCATCATTAAAAGAATTGCGACCAGAATGCAATGTACTATTCAAGAGGATGTGTACTGGTACAATGTAACACCTAAAGATGGCGTAACATCGTCGACTGCGCCATCTAGCGGAATTTACCAGTATGAACAGCGTATAAAAAGGCTAGATGAGATGACGCCATCCCCTGGGGTCATGGACAATCCATATCAAGAAGGAGATCTAGTTTGGATTAAAGCCCCGAACAGTCGTTGCACTACTAAATTCGGTAAAGGTCGAATAGTGTTCCGCGGCATATAAAGGATCTTCGCAGACGCTATAGACCAACTGCGTTTGAGGAAGACGAAGATAGTGATACGTCGTCCGAGAGTGAGTCAGGGACTATGTCGGTGGTTGGAACGGGGCCTGTAACGACAGAGAATGTGATGGCGGAGTTTCACGAAGACGGTGTGGCTGAGACCGAGGGAGATGGTGTGCAGATAGACGGAGACCCGCCACCTCTGCGAAGGAGTACTCGTCAAAAGCGGGCCCCATCTCCCTGCCATTTTTGTGATCACGAGATCAGGGGAGAGTGTAGTGAGAGAAGAGACCTCCTCGTAAAACACGGTGTGACAGAGAGAGTGGCGGGCGTGAAGACTTGTCGTATTCTCGAAGGAAGCGGGCTAGGCTTTGCCTGGCGTGTAGGACTGACCTAGAGTCGAACACGCTTCCTTCAGAATGCGAAAGGGTTGTGGGCGAGCACTGCAGAGTAGCCCGGATGTAAACAGTACTTGCAGTGCTGACGAGTGTCGCACGTGCTTGCACGGAAAATTCATAGTGAGGAGCTCGGATGTGGTGAGGATTGATGTATATTTAAGGACCTACCCTCCCAGACCACCAGAGAACAACTGCAGTAGCATTTTGTTGTTGAGATGAGCGTGATACTGTTGGGAGAGTGTTTAGACTGAAGACTGTCAATTGGAAGAACATTACGTCGGACTTGACTGTGACCCCCAGAGATTACTTACGTTCCTGATTAGAAATGTCAAGGAAATGATGATGAGTTTAAGATGAAAGAGCTATGAGAACTCTATCATTTCATAGGGATAGACTTCGACATAACACAAGGACGTGTGAAACTGAATCAAACGAGATATATAGAAAGGCTGTTGGAAAGGTTTGACATGTCAAATTGCAAACAAAGAACAACACCATGCGAACTAAAAATGGATCCCAGCAACACCAGTGACCTTGTTGATACAAGAAAATATCGGGAAATTGTCGGGAGTAATCTACTTAATGACCTGCACTTGACCAGATTTGGGCTATGCTGTAGGGAAATTATCTCAACATCGATCAGAGCCGCATCAAGAACATTCGATAACGGCAAAACACATTCTAAGGTATTTAAGAGGTCGATCCCAATATCCGAATATGATGTGTGCTATAAGAAAAGTAAAGAACTAAGGATCTTAGCATCTAGTGATGCAGATTGGACATCTGATCAGAATGATCGACGTAGTACAATTGGATTTTGCTTTTATTTAAACAAAGGCAGCTCACCTCTCTCTCTCTCATGGAAGTCATGGAAGAAGCAATCTAGTTTCGCTATCCCCTTGCGAGGCCGAATATATGACTTTAGCTAAAACAACACAAGAGGGTTTATATTTCATTCAACTATTAAATGGAATTCACTCTCAACATAGGTATGAACCAATAAAAATACTTGGAGATAACCAAAGTGCAATCGCACTATCTGCCAACAGCATTTTACGACAAATGTCCGCCAACGCCTTTCCTCTCCACACGCCTTTCCGTTTGTTCGTTTTCTTGTCTCTCGTCATTTGCCTTCAATTCACAATAACCGACTTCTTTCTCACTATTTCTTTTTCACGAACGATAAGGAGGTTTTTTTACAACTTTTTACGGTTCAACAATAACAATGGAATTTTATCCGCATGAATGTTACAACAAATAAATGAATGAATGACGATGTCCGTGTTGGGGTGACTGGTATTCCTTCGTCAAGGATTCCGCTGGGCACACCAAATATAAGGAGGCTGGAACAAAGTCGATGGACATCTTGTTGTTGCCGAAAAGTGGAACGATCGTGGGTTGGTAGGGAAACGACCCGACACACGCAAGATAGTAAAGGGAAATGTCCCGACGTTCAAGGTAGCAGTTTTGTCCTAAAAGGACAAGTCGTTACTACCAGAGCTAATCTGAGTCAGAGGCAGGGAAAACCGTGGCCGGGCTGGAGCCGGAGCAGAGGCAGGGAACCGTTGCAGGAAATGTCTCAACAGACAGCAGGCAGGTGACCGAGGCTGGGACAGGAGATCGTAGCAGGAACAGAGGCAGGGAACCGTAGCAGGACATGTCTCAGCAGCAGGCAGCTAGCAGGAGGCAGGAGGCAGCAAACAGCAGACAGGAAATGTCTCAGCAGCAGCAATAGCAACAGCAACAGCAAGCAGGAGACACAGGCAGGATCAGGAGTCTTCAGGTGCCGTTTGTGGATGGTTGAATAATGGTAACGGAATGATGGGGCATTTTATGCCTGTTGCACCGCCTTCGTCTCTCTCCATCGCCTAGTTGTGTTAATACTCTTTCTCAGTCGGAGTCACCACTGTATTCGTCTGTTCACAGGAGGATGGTTCTGCCTCCGGTTGCGTATCAAGCGAGATGTTGTCGCACGTGTCTTTTCGATCAATGCGGGTTTGATTCGATCAACAGAGACGGTGTCTATATGTTTGCCGCGATTGATCGTGAAGTGTTTGTCGGTGCGACTGACAACTTTGAAAGGTCCCGGGTATGTCAGAGCAAGGGGTCGTCGGACGGCATCATTCCTCACAAAAATAATCCTGCAGTTGTAGAATGTACGTATCGGTTGATCGGTGACGCGGAGGGGTATACATCAACGTCGCCATCTTCTGTCGTAGTTCCTGCACGGACAAAGTTGTTGGTGTAGAGTCAGAATTTGGCGAGAAGAATTGACCCGGTAGCGAAAGCGGTGTACACAAGACAAGTTCAGCTGTTGTACAGCCCAGATCTTCCTTGATGGTGTTCCTCAATAGAAGGATCAAGGGGAGGTTACGTCCTTGGTCACCAGTGAGGTTTTTAGAGATCGATGGAATCTCTCGACCAGTCCATTGGCACAAGGGTGGTAAGCCGTTGTTCAGATGTGTTTCACACCAAGTAAGTGGGTAAATTCCGAAAAGAGGGCTGACTGGAATCGCCACCCGCAATCCGTTGTATTCATCCGAGGAGAACCGAAGGTTGTGATCCAGTGTCGGAAGATTTCCATGGCAACTGTAGCAGCTGATGTGTCTTTGATGGGCACAGTCGTTGGCCAGCGAGAAAATTGATCCACTATTGTCAGGAGATGTTGATAACCCTGACACATTGGCAGTGGTCCCACCAGGTCGAGGTGAATATGTGAGAAGCGAGCGCCCGGATTGCTGAATGCACCAATCGGGGATTTTGTGTGTCGGTGATGTCTTTTACAACTTTGTGTAAAAAGATAAAAGATAGAGCGAGACGAAGACGATTTAAAAACACAACTTACTTTTTATTCAAGTTTAATAATACTGATAAACGCAGACGACAGACACAGACGCTAGATTAGTTGATCACGTGATGTGTACGTGATCCTAACGAGATGAAACAAAGATGATGTAAGGGGGACAACTCATCACATCCCACCGGTCAAGGATTGTTCATTACAATTTTTATTTATTTATAAATAATGAAGTCCTTAAATTTATTAGGGGTTTTCTTTGTTCTTGTAGGTCGCATTGTTGGTGTAGGCGTTGCTACTTGTTCCTCTGCTTGTAAATGTCCGGATTGGACTTGCTCTGTTTGTATGTTATTGTGTTGGGATAGTGGTCTTATATTTATCCCTGGAGTTTGTGTATTTTGTGTTTGTTCACTTTGTGGTCTATATATTTCGTGTAGATGTCGCCTGTTGCGTCTTAACAATCGCCCACTACTTTGCATTTTAACAATGTAACTTCGTGGTTTGATGCATTTATCTACTACCATTGCTGGTAGCCATGTATCGTCTTCCTGAAGGACAGAGACTTTGCTGCCTATTATTAGTTCAGGAAGATCTTTACTGGACCTGTTGTAGTATTGTTGTTGTTTCCTACTGTTGATGCTTAGCTGTTCTCAGATTTGATAATCCTTTGGGTTGTTTGTATTTAACAAGGTTGGTATCCTTGTCCGGATCTTCCTATTGTACACGATTTCTGCTGGTGATGGCAAATTACTGTCAAGTGGTGTTGCTCTGAGATTTAGGAGGGCTAATTGGTAGTCTATCCTTGACTGTTTTGCCTTCTCCATGGTTCTTTTTACCATCTGGACCATTCGTTCGATGAATCCATTCGATTGAGGGTACCTAGGGCTGGATGTGATGTGCGTGACTTCCCATTCTGTGGTGAAATTATGGAATTCATTAGATATGAAATATCTTGCATTGTCTGTATGTAGACATTCTGGAATCCCGTGAACGGCGAAGACTGCTTTGAAGTATTCTATGCAGTTTGTACTAGTTATATAGTTCATTGTCTTTATAAAAGGCATTTTGCTGTATTGGTCGGCAATGAGTAAGCATTGTTGGCCCTTAAACTCAAATATGTCGGCTGCTATATATTGAAAAGGCCTGGTTGCATGTTCCTTAATGATCATGGTTTCCTTTGAGTTTTTACTCTGATGCTCCTGGCATATGTCACATGATCGTACACGATTTTCAATATCTCTACTTATTCCTTTCCAATATACGCTGTTTCTGGCCCTTAACTGGCATTTTTCTATGCCTTGGTGTGCCTCATGGATTCTCTCCAGGACTGTGTTCTGCATGCTCTTGGGTATTATAATGCATCTGCCCTTAGTCACTAGTCCATCTTCTACTGATAAACAATCTTTCAGTGACCAGTACTCTCTTATGATTCTAGGGGCTTGTCTGATGTTTTCTGGCCATCCGTTTATTATGACGAGCTTTAATATCTTAAGTTCGTCGTCACTTTCCGTGGCTTCTTGTAAATCAGCATGCTTCTGCTCTGATATTCGAATTATGTGTATATTACTATCCAATTCTATTTCTTCACCTTGTGTTGGCTGTACTCTCGATAAGTAGTCTGGGATTTTCATTTCGGTCCCTGGCCGGTAAATAATTTTTGTGTCATAACGTTGCAGTCTTAGCAACATTCTCTGTAACCTTGGGGGTGCTTGGGCGATATTTTTGCTCTGTATATTTTCTAGAGGTTTGTGATCAGATTCAATTTCAAACTCTTTCCCATATATATAGGTGTGAAATCTTTCACAACCAAATACCACCGCCAAAAGTTCCCTTTCAATATTTGCATAGTGTGTTTCCGTGTCGGTTAATCTTTTGCTAGCAAATGCAACAATTTTGTTGTTGTTTATCAGCGTCGCACCGAGCCCTAGCATGCTGGAGTCTACTTGTATTGTTGTTTTGGCATTTGGGTTAAAGTATGCTAAGCATAGATTTTCATGAATGCAATTTTTTAGGTTTTGAAAAACTTTTTCATGTGTCGCGTTCCACTTGTAATCCACGTCTTTTTTTAATAGTGCTCTCAGTGGTGCTGTTTTTGTGCTGAGTTCTGGTATGAAGGGACTCAGGTATTGTATCATACCTAAAAATTGCTGGAGCTCTTCTCGGGTAGTTGGGGTCGGTTTTCCTTTTATCCTGTCACATTTTTCAGGGTCAGGGTGGGAACCGTCTTCATCCCAAATAAAACAAAATAAAAGTAAAATAAGACAAAAACAAATTAAATTCTATAATTTAATTTGTTTTTGTCTTATTTTACTTTTATTTTTGTTGAAGACTAGCCCATATTTCCGAGCTATCTCCATGGTCTCCCTTAGATTTTCATCGTGCTCCTTAGTGGTTTTCCCGAATACGCATATATCGTCCGATATACCTATTTGCAGTTTTCCAATATTTGGTCCATTTTTTGCTGGAATATGGCTTGGGATACTTTAAGTCCGAAGGGGCACCGTAGGTATTTATACCTTCCAAACGGGGTATTAAAACATGTGAGCAGGCTGGATTTTTCGTCTAGGTGTATTGCCCAGTATCCATGTTTTGCATCCAGTTTAGAGAAGTGTTTTGCTCCAGTTAATTTGTGGGAGATTTCTTCCAGGGTTGGATTTTTATAATAAGTTCGTTTGATGAACTTATTAAGTGGCTTTGGGTCTAAGCATACTCTTAGTTCCCCACTTCTCTTCCTGCTGCACGCTATTGCGTTCACCCAGTCTGTCGGTTCGGTTACTTTCTTTATTACTCCCATATTTTCCATTTTTTCCAGTTCTTTTTTTAATTCATCTCTTAGATGAACGGGGTACTTTCTTTGTGCTTGGACAACTGGTGTAGTATTTTCTTGAACATATATTTTTTGTTTTCCTGGAAATTTTCCAATACCTTGAAATCTATCAGGATATTCATTTTCCAGGTCCTCAATATTTTCTATCATTCTTTTCTCTGTTGTCACACTACAATTTAATTTTACCAAACCTAGCTGTATGCAAGTCTCAGACCCAAAATTGTGGTGTCATTCTCGCATATATAGAATTTAGCTAGGATGGCTGGTGAGTGTTTATATTTTATTTTCAATTTTATGGACCCATATTGGGGTATTTTGGTGCCATTCACGGCCCATAGAGTGGTCTTGTCCGTCTTTACGGTGTCCACTACTTCAGTAACGCCTTGTGGGTACATTTAAAAAAAAATTCTAACTGGAATTATATTACCATTGGCTCCATTTTTAGTTTATGCTCTTTTCCACCTGTATCTACACAGTCAATATTTGCAAAAACTTCTCTCTCGTTTTTGTTAACAACATATAGATATAAGTCTTGTTCCGACTCTGTGTCAGTTACGTGAGCAACATTAATTTTTTTGTTTTTGTTATATTGCTTGTTGTGGAATCTCTGCTGACTATTTTTCCAAGTCTTGTTGTATGTGTTGGGGGTATTTTTTTTTTTTATTTGCGCGTGTTTTTGTGAGGCAATATTCCTCAAAGTTGTGTAGATAGTGGCATTTTCTACACTCCTTGTTATATCCGTAACAATCCTCTTTCTTTTTGTATCCACATTTCGTACACGATCCCCTGTTTATTTTCGACACTGCGTGGTATATTCCGGGCCTTATTTCGTTGGCGTCTTTGTAGCGTGTGTTGTCTATTATCGTCGTCTCATAGGCTCTAATATTTTCAATAGCCACTTTAAGTGTGAGGTCGGGTTTACTTATTAAATTCCGCCTTTCTTCTGGGCTCTTTAACCCTTTTATTATTTGTTCGAGGATTCTTTCCTCTTTACTGGCTTTGAATTCGCATCTCTCAGCTTTGGTCTGTAATTTGATCAGATATTCGTCGATAGAGTCTTCGCTCTGTTTCATTGACGAGAATTCCAGTCGCTCGACCCATTTGTTCGGTTTTTGAATTAAACGCCTCTCAAATGTCGCGAATATCTCTCTGGAATCTTCTTTTTGTTCCGTTGTCAGCATTTCATTTTTTAAGATTTCCCGGCCCCTTGGTCCTGTGCTTATCAATATATAATTGTACTTCAATTTTTCTTCAATTCTATTAATAAAAAAATACGAAGTTAAAAAATCAAACCACTCACTGAAAGCGTCCTGTTTGTTTTCATTTGACCAGTCCAAATAGGGTAGAGGGATATTAGTAGCAGATGCCATCATTTTTTTTTAAATTTTAAATTTTTTTTTTTTTATAGGCTGCTTACTTCCTTGTATTTTTTTTCCCCGAAGTATTTACTTCTTGCTCTTTTTTGAGTTTCTTCCTTTGAAGTTGTTTTTCTTTACCGCTGCCACCATGAAATTTGATGTCTTTTACAACTTTGTGTAAAAAGATAAAAGATAGAGCGAGACAAAGACGATTTAAAAACACAACTTACTTTTTATTCAAGTTTAATAATACTGATAAACGCAGACGACAGACACAGACGCTAGATTAGTTGATCACGTGATGTGTACGTGATCCTAACGAGATGAAACAAAGATGATGTAAGGGGGACAACTCATCACAGGTGGACTTTGCATTTTTGGAAACAGTGAAGAATCCGATTATTTGAAGTGCACTCACTCCAAATAAACTTTTTCTTTATTTGGAAATGAGATACAACGTATGTGCACACAACTCGGCATGTAGCCGGAAATTTGGTTTGGGGGGAGGGGTGATAAAACTGGTCATATCACTACACGGATCTATCTAGCTAGGCTCACTCGCCGACCGATTCATTCAAAAATAAAAATAAAATTCTTGCATTCTCTCCTTGCGCAGCTCCCTTTCACCAAAATACCTCATTCGCTCTATGCATGTATCCTACTTAAAAATTTCCCAATAATGACGATTGGCGATGGAGGGGGTGGGAAAAGATTGAAAATAAAAACCCCAAGAAACTGAAAAACACATGTAAACAAAACAAAAATTGTGGGTCATTTTGGTTTTCCCCTTTCCCTCAGCTATTGTGTAGGCCCGCCGACTGTCTTCCGCACTTTGTTGTTAAGAAAGCAAGTCGGTCAGTGCCTCTAATATGGGAGTGGGTGTCCTTAGTGGGTGGTCGGTAAAAAATTGGGATTCTGTAGGCCAGGCGGGTTGGGTTACTAGAAAAATTGACTTTCCAGGGAAAATATTAGGGTGACCCGGGTGGTTTTATAAAAAACTTGGGATTGGGGTCCTGGATATGTCCTATAAGAAAAAACTGGGGTTGATGATCATTCAGCCTCCTAACTAAAAGGATCTATGGTGTATGCAGTTTTGGCTTTTTCTTGTTTTTTCTTTTGTTTATTTTACAGACTTTGTTTGTCTATCTAAGGGATGGGGTCCCGAGACAGGATCCCCGTCAGTGCTGGCCATGATGGGCAGACAACAATGTCTCTACTCCTGCCCTCGTTCTCACACATAAGCTTGCAGCATTTATCCACCTTTCGTTGAATGTCATGGGTTCGAGCATCCTCCTATCGCACCTAATCCTTACCTTAAGCTGATGCTTAAAATAACAGATCAGATTCTGACAGGAAAATTCCTCGTCCTCATGCAATCCCTTGTTTCGCGTCGACCATATCACCATTCTAGCTACGGCTAGTATAGCGAAAAACACCTTTCGTTTTTCTCCGGCGAACGGCGGACTGACATTGTCCACGACGTAACCAACGTCGAGCGGCACCACTGATTGGGTGCGATACGGGCCGTAACCTCGTTCACGTACTCCCAAAACGAACGTACCCCGTTACAGTGGTAGAAGGCGTGTTCAGCCGTTTCTTCTAAGCCACTGTTGCAACGGGTGCAAGATGGAAAATCAGCGGCGTGCGCTTTGTATTGTACGCTTGCGAGCGGCAACGCATTCCGAGCTAGTCGCCAGGTGAGGGAGAACTCGGAGTTGTTCATGAACCCAGCACCTGGCGCCCAATTCCACTGTGAGCGGACCTCCTCTAACGACGAGCCGTGCCGCTCCACGAGCGGATCCGAGACGGACCCCTCCACTAATGCCCGATACAGTACCCTCCGAGGCCATGAGACGTCACTAGACTCAGGTAGTCTTCGAAGGGCTTCACGACACTCGAACAGAAACCGCTCTTTCCGTCGAATTTTATTTAGCCGTAGCTGCCAGTCCGGGAAGATGTCCCGGATTCGCCACGACCAAGCGGTTTCGGTTTGCAACGATCGATTCAGAAATGCCAGTCTCTCAGCGTCTCGATGAGCCGCCAAGTTCGGCATCCCCAAACCTCCATTACAAGGCCGCTGGAAACAAACCTGCCTGCGTACCATTGGCCGGCGCCCTCTCCACAAAAAGCGGAAAAGGGCCCGTTCTAACGCCAATAACCGAGCCGCGGGCAGGGGAAGTACTGACAATCGGTAAAGGATCAGGGGGAAGATGTAGGTAGCACAAACCTCCGCCCTTCCCTTTAAGGACAACCTCCTTGGAAACCATTTTCGGATCTGAGCTTCCACCTTTGACTGTACTTCCGACCAATTTTTCTCGACTTGGAGATCAGGCCCAAACCACGAGGACTTTGATGGGACCGTCACTCCAGCGGAAGGGACCGGGCAGGGTATCGGATCCTGCCCAGGCTCCCAACCGCAGACCTTCGCTCTTTTCTAAATTGATCTTTGCCCCAGTGATTCGTTCGTACCTTGCAAGCGCCTTCTTCACCGCTTCTATGTCTGAAACGCATGACACGAACACGGTGATATCATCGGCGTACGCGGATACCTTGGCTTTCACGGGGCCAGGGACAACAATTCCGCGCAGGACCGGACATGCCTCCCCGTCTCTAAGCCTACGGAGCAAGGGCTCCAAGGCGAGGACATAGAGAAGAGAGACAGGGGGCAACCCTGTCGCACAGATCGCTCAATCGGAAAGACAGCCGAGCGCTTCCCATTTACTTGTACCACTGCCGTAGGAGATTGGTACAGTATCTTGATCCATTTGCGGAACTCCGGTTTGAATCCGGTGGTCTCCAAAACAGTCTCCAGGAATCGGTGGTCCACCCTGTCGAATGCCTTGGACTGATCTAAATTGATCAGCGCGGCACATTTGTCGTCTTTTATCCCCTCTAGGATCATGCGAACCAAATGCAAATTGTTTTGGATCGATCTTCCTTTCACAGCGTAGTTCTGTTCTAGTCCGATCAGATCACCGACAACATTCCGCAAACGGTTCGCTAAGACCCGGGCCAAAATCTTTAACTCTGTGTTTAGCAGAGTTATGGCCTGTAATCATCTAAGCCCTCCCAAACATTCCTGCCACCTTTCTTCAGCAATGTGATCACGCCCTTGGTAATGCGTTTTGGGATTGCTCCCAAGGCAAACCAATTGTTGAACACATCCGTCAGAATAGGGACAGAATGTGCGACAACCTCAAGTACAATTCGTAGGGTAAACCGTCAGTCCTGGAGCTTTGTTGAGGCCGACCTGCTTCAACGCATTACGGACTTCAGAGTCTGTAATCCTCCCCTCACAACTAGCCGCTTTCGCCTCCCTAAGGTGGGGCAAGTCGGCTAAATAGTTGTGGAACTCCTGCACCGGGAGGTTCGGCAACCGGGTAAATCGTTCCTGGAAATGCGCACGGAAGGCTTCCCGCATCTTACGACCTGCACGAAGGCTGTGCCCGTCCGGGGTTACAACCATGTCGATGTATCGTTCCGGGAACCTTCTGAACTCTTCCTGACGCAATCCTGCGTCCAATTTCACGGCTTCGTTGGACACTCTGTCTAGCCTAGATCTAACTATACAACCTTGATAGCGTTCGCTAGCCTCACGCTCAAGGTCCCCTCTGGCTATACCTAAGGCTAGGGGATCCCCCCCCCATCCACCGCCCGGGAAATTTTATTTTCTATGGCCTTCACTTTCGCTGCCTTATCTAGGGCAAGCCGTTGGCAATATTTGATAGTGAAGTCCCTTATTCTAAACTTAAGGTCAGCCCACCATCTATTCCCAATAACCGCCCCACTAACGCCGCTTAATGAGTAAAACAGCCTCCCACGGTAGTCACATACCCCAGCACTGAGGTATTTAACTTCCAGTAAGAGACCAGCCTAGGCCTATCGCTTAAGCGAAGAGTGACAGTAAGCAATTTATGGTCACTCTTCGCATATAGGTGGAACACAGGACAATCTAAAAAGTCAACATCGGCTCTTCTAACTAACACTCTGTCCAAATATGATTTAATTGGAGCAGAGGGCGAGCTATTCGTCCATTCCACATCTCCTGCCCTGGATGTGATTCCCGAAACCGGTCGACCAGATCGAACTCGGCCATTAAATCGCACAGGGCGCTGTCTACACCTCGCCAACCGCTAGCTCCGTCCCGTCCGGTCTAATTTGGGATCAAGGATCGCATTCCAATCTCCATTAAGATTAATCGTCCAGGATACGCCATGTACTGCCCAAACTGCGAAAAAAAGGATTTCTCTCCACAGCGCTATTAGGCGCATAAACGCGATTACCCGGAATTTATTTGCTTTGATACGGCAATATCGCCCACAATCAGCCTGCCACTTGCGCCAGCATAAAAACAACGTCAGCCACCGCCCCCAGACTGCTTTTAACTAGCAGGGACACAGCCCCGACTGCCTGAGATCACCNGGTTTCATTGTTGTCTGGTTGTTGTGTGTCCGGGGTGTGAAGGACACACATGTGGCTTTAAGTTGATGACCAGAACGCGCCTTATTACCTTTTCTCTAATTTACACGTCGAGCGATGGCATTCGACGTGGACTTGCTCTATTTCAGCTCAACACTTTAACTGCCCATCGGCGAATGGCCGTAGAGATGGAAGGTTCCAAACTGGTCCCTTTTTGGAGTTGGTTGCAGATGGGCAGGACCTTGTTCTCATCTGGCTCCGTTATTCCATAGGAGCCTGGAAAATTAAAGAATACACAACCCAAAACTCAATAATTTGTTACGATAAGACGAACAAAAACATTTATCTTATCCAAGACAATATGGATTCATTGCTGTTATTTTTTATTTACTTAACTTTAAACTGAAGGAAAAAGAAAGAAAAAAAAGACCAAAAAAGCTTTTTCTTAAAACAAAAACAAAAAAAGAAATATAAATCTTTATTTTTTCAGTGCATCAAATCTTTTTTTTTAATTTTTTTAATTTTATTTTTGCATTTTTCCATTTAAATCGGTTACCAAATAAGGGCCATTTTCTTTCAGTTTTGTTATTTTAAAAAGTATGGGTGCTAAAAGTTGTTCGGCTACTAAATATGATTAATTAAAATTTCAATATCCATGAGCGATGCTAAGATTCAATATTTAACCACATGTTCAATTTCGGTTTTATTTTTGTATAAAAGTCGGTATCAGCCAATCAGCGAGGGAGTATATCCCCCTTTCACTAGCGCTAGACCAATGAGATTGTTTTTGCGTCTGTGGTGAAGCTACGCACTTACCATCAGCTCCTTTACCGCACAGATCCCTGTAGGCTGAGTTGGCGAGGGCCGGTATCGAACCAGGAACCTTGAGGTTCTCAGTCAGACACTATACTGACTGAGCTAAACCTGCCCTCAAAATATTTTCTTTCAACCCCATGTCCTTTAGTAAAACAAAACAAAAATGATATAAAAACAAAATTTAGTAAACTGAATTCAAGGGAGTAATTTTTAAATATAGTATACTGGACAGCTGTTAGTGGAATATGAAGTCCAATGTATGTATGTATAGTATTGTATAGTTAACTAGGATTAATACTAAAACTCTAAGGAAAACATATCTTAAAACAACGTTAATTAATTATAAGTTTGTTTTTGTTTTTTGTTTTTTTAATTGAAGGACAGCATTAATTGATTTTATACAACATCAATTAATGCTGTCCTTTAATTTTAAGTGTATAACTGAATCACTACGCAACAACTTTTAAATCTATTTAATTTAAATGATATTTTGATAATATTTAATCTAAATGAATTAACGTCGTATTAAGTTATGTTTTTTTTTTTTTTTTTTTTAGTTTCATTCTTATTAAAAATAATAATCCCATTTGAGAAATTAAAAACATACTTTAGATTTCGTTTCATATTTACTATCATCATAATTGTACAAATTTTGGGTATACTGTGAATTCAGTGTCGTATATTTTTTACCATAGTCTACTGACGTAGACTATGGTAAAAATATACGACACTGAATTCACAGTATACCCAAAATTTGTGTACAATTAATTTATCGACATAAACATAACCTTTTTGTGCCATAAAAAACGGTTTGGATAAAATTCTGATATAAAACAAAAATATTTCTGTCCATTTTATAAAATTAGATTTATTTGTGTTTAAAAGGTTTATATTATTAAAAGAAAACATGAGACTTAATATTCATAAAAGATGTAGGGGAAAAAATCCACCCGGATTTTTAAATATTTACAAAAAAAAGCTATTAAATATTTTCAGTAAAATTTTCGGCACTTATTTATTCATTAGTCCATTCATTCCTTCATTTAAAAATGAGTTTATGAAAAAAGGTCTTTTTGTAAATAGATAAATTTTTTAAGAATGTGGAAATAAATTTATAAAGTCAATCTCACACACTTTCTTTTATCCTTATTTTGTGGAATCTCAACGAAAATTGGTAATCTGAACATTAGCTACATAAATGAGTAACCTACCCAGGGCTCGATATTAACGCCGTCCCGTTGTTCCGGATGATCAAATATGTCATCCAGGACAGTTTGCCGGGACGGTAAAAAATTTTCCTAAAAGTTAGTACTACATTCCAATATTGACCATCCAGTGATCGAATGCTGACCTCAAAAAACGGTCTAGTTCAAACTTAAAATAACTAATGGCAACAACACTGAAGAAATAGACACAGTCACACAATATATATTTTTATGATTGGAAAATGTCCGCATAAAGATGGAAATAGAATAAATTTTAGTTTATAAAATTTTTATTTTATTATTCTTGATTATAAATAAATGTTTCTGTCAACTACTTCAGCTTTCTTAATGTTTTATTACATGTTATTATGCTACTGATGACTGACAAGTATAGATGATGCTAATGAATTAAACAAAAAATATTTTTATTTCGGGACGGTCCAAACCCCGTTTGGGACGGTCATGAAAAAGTTAGTGTCGGGGCCTGAATCTACCTTGTTTATTTCACTTTGAGGAAGCCATATGTTTGGTCGGCCATTTTCATTTAACTGCAAATCAATACAACTGCATGTTTTAACATGAAAATATCATAAAAAGGTGTTCTTAATGACAATTAAGTTCATTTCAAATAATGCGCAAGCACAATTAAGAACACATTTTATGATATTTTCATGTTAAAACATGCAGTTGTATTGATTCAAACAAATTTGTATTTTCAGGGTAGATTTATGGTGAAATGAAAATGGCCGACCAAAACATGGCTTCTTCAAAGTGAAATAAACAAATGGAGGTTACTCATTTATGTAGCTAATGTTCAGATTACCCTTTATTCTGTGAAATCTCAAAAAATTAACATCTTAAAATGAAACATTCAAAGAAGATGTTTAAATTAGTACAATATGTTTGTTTTATAATTTATTTTTGTTTTGTGTTTTCAGATAAAAAAAAGTCTATACCGGTGGTTTTAGAAACCTATGTATGTCTGTATACACACGTTAAACTTTTAGTCATGAGACTGACATGAACTAAGAAAACATTTAAGGTTTATCGGTTGACTTCTGATTTAGGTTGGAAAATTAAAATGGAAGTTTTTTAGTGGTACCCAATGACAGTTTAACTACAGTCTACGAATTAACATTTTGCGAATTGGGTTACGGTTTTAGGGGATTAAGGTTGTTTTTAATTACGTATTGCTTAAAAAAATAAACAACAAAAACCCCGAATTACTCTACATTTAATGTTGAAAAATATTTTTTAAACTAAGTTTAATTGAAATTATACATTGCAAATACTAACACAAACAACTGTCTCAATAATAGATTTCAATGGTTAATTAAATGTATAGTAATTTGGGTCTTTTTTGTTTATTTTTTTTAAGCAATACGTAATTAAAAACAACCTTAATCCCCTAAAACCGTTACCCAATTCGCAAAATGTTAATTCATAGACTGTAGTTAAACTGTCATTGAGTACCACCAAAAAACTTTGTTTTAATTTTCTGATCTAAATCAGAAGTCAGCTGTTTTATCTTGCTCTACTGGCCACTATTTGGGCACTTTTCTACTTGATATAACCCTAATTTAGTCTGTAAAGTTATAGTGTGCACCCCTTATAGATTTTTTTTATCATGGTTTCATATTAAGAATTATAATTACAGAGGTGCCAATATAAGTATTTATTTTACCTTTTTTATACATATATATAAGTCAAGGAAAGTCTGACACAAAAACTCCATAGACTAGCGGCTTTACCCCATTCCATGAAAAGGCTAGGGAGTAAACCCCCAAAACAAACCAGGAGCCGGAGTCCCTAAAGTGGTGAGATGCTAATCCAGTGCTAACCAGCAACTACTGCGACACTACTCTCCCTTTAGATCACAGTGGCAGTGTGGAGAGGGAGATTTGCTGCTTGGGCAACAGCCCATCCTTTATATGAACCTGCCTAGGCTACGTAGTTAAAAAAAAAAAAATTTGGACACTACTCCATCGTCTTGTAGACAGAAGGATGCCAAATCAATGTTCATGTTATATGTGAGTTTTTTATTTGTAAAACTTTTAGCGATATATTCCCTAGCACCTATATGCAACCTTTTTATCATGTGGGTGCTAGAAGTGGTAGCTGAGGGTCTTTATGTCACCAGAATGACATTAAACTCTGACGGTGAGGTTCCAGTTCTGGAGGTTTGGGGAATGTGAAACACCCCTTCATCACCATTGCTCTCTGGTCCACTCTGACCCGGAGTGGTAGTACCTGTTAGGGTCCCATCTCTGGTTAAATAGAAAGACATGAGTTTATAAACAAAAATTGATTTATCCATTAAGAATGAATTTATTTCAAGACTTTATCGGCATTGAATGACCCACTGAGGTTGATATGCTGTAAAACAAACCAAACCAAACCAATATATTCCAAAAAATCGTCTTGAAATTTAACATACTTTGTGGTTGAAGTTTAAAAAGTTTAGTGCTCTGACAATCTTGTAATTAAGTGTCCCGAATTATCAGATATTTGTCTCCTTTTAATTTTAAAAGAATTTAAATTGTTATTTTTATTTTAAAATTTTTGAGTTATCTTTAAATTTTAATAATAAAGTTATTTTTATTTTATTTATTTGGTGTTTTTTTTGTTTTTTTTTTTTAGATTTAAAAAATTTTCCCTTCAAACAGACTTTTTGTAATACACTAAGTTTATTACAAGAAATATATTTTATGCAAAAAAGATTTAATTGACTTGACTTTTGGCAAAAATTTGCTTTATTTATAAAAAAAATTAACATTTAAAATTTATATGGGGTCTGCCAATTTTGACTTCATAGACGTATTTTACAAAATAAATTTAACCCCCTGATAGAAAAAAGAATTACCAAAAATCAGAATTATCCGATTGTAATGAAATTTTTAGTGTTGATTTATCAATGTATGAATTTTATAATACATCAGTTATTTTATTTCAAAACTTTGTGATTTTTTTAAAAATTTTCAGGTCACTAAATCCCCCCCCCCTTATTCATAAATTACCTATTATATCATAAGTAAAAAAAAAATAATTATACATCGATATTTGTTCTCTTCCAAAGGGCAGTGGCCTAATAATTTGGATAATTCTCAAAAAATCATTACATAACAATACTAAATTAAGCTTGTTATTAAATGAATACTTGTTTTTAGAATCTAAAAATATGAAATTTGAAACTTAACATTAGGCGTTTCATATTTTAAATAAATTTTTATCTATTAGGCATAAAATGTTTCCTCAAAAGCATCTATGGTTGTCGCAAACAGTAATATTTATTTTAAAGAATTTCAATTTATTTCCATTGAATCAGTTTGATTGAAACAATTATGTAATTTTAAAAAATGAATTCGTTGATTAATAAGTCAATACTGAAAATTTTATTAAAATTAGATAAATTCCCTGATTTTTGGTAATTTTTTGTTTATCAATCTGCATTAGTATAATTATCACTTACAACCTCCCATAGATCTGGGGCATCTCGCATTAAACTTGTTTAAAAAGGTTTCCCTTCTGAAGATAAGGTTTCCCAAAGTAAACAACTTTTATACAAACAAAAAATTATATTATATTTAAATAAATATCAATAATTTGTAATTTTTCAGTTCATAGTGTATGTAAAGTTTTTGTTATTGATTTCTAAGAAGAAAATGTAAAAATTTTAATAACTGTTACGAAAGTGTTATAAAAGTGTTTGTTTTCAAAACGGTTAAAATTTTTTAGCAATTTTTTTTAATTGTTTAAAATATATCAAAAATTAATTACATATGTAATATTATTATTTTTTATTTTTTTATTATTTTTTTATTTTTTTACTGGTGTTACTACTTTTCAACTTAGACAAAAATTTTACCTTAAATAATCGATTTACTTAATTTTAATTCGTTTTTAAAATTAAAATGAGACAACATTTTGGCAGTGCCTATGTAGAGGATTACTTTCTTGGGCACTCTTGAACTTTCTCGTCCGTAGAAGCAGTGTTCAATAAATTCTTATACCTATATATACTTATAAAATAAGACCATTAAGCAAAATGCTTTATTGTGAATCAACTATATCACTAAGAATTTCATTGAAAGTGTTACTTTATTTTGTTCTCTCGTCACAAGAATTCATAAACATATGAATCTTGCATATCTGCTTGAATGAATTAACCCTAACCCTAACCCTAATCAATGTAGAATTGAGTGTTCTAAAATTTTCCAACTTACGTTGGCAAAATAAAAGGATTTTTTAATGATATAATTGCCTCACTATAAAGCAGTGTTCAAACCTAAATAGCTTAATGGTTTTATTTTTTTATGTATAAGAATTTACTGGACACCCCTGGCCTCTCGAATTCGAAACATTGGAATTTAGTCTTTTTTAGTACCCGGACAACACATAGAAGCACCTGCTTTCACTGTGCAAAGGAATAAAGATATAATAATGTGAACAAATAGTAAAGTAAAATATAAAACATCTGATAATACAGTATTATTAATCTTATTTGACCAAAAAGAAAATAAACTTATATATATATATATTTATATAAACTTCAAAATTCTCGGTATTTTAACCGTTTTAACTTCAAATATCAAACATTTTACCTTGAAAAAGGCCGTTTTTCTTTGTATGCTTAAAGATTTAATAATTTTCTATTATTATTATTATTTTATTTTATATTTAAAATAATAATAAATAGAATACAATGTGTACATGAACAAACTCTTGGACAAAACACTTGGTAACTCAAATTAAATCAATTTTATCCATTCAACATTTTCTTTCTTTAATTATTTATCCTTTCAACACATATATATATATATATATATATATATATAGTTAAGAATTAATACAAAAATAAACGACCACCCTATCGGCTGGGGCGTTAGAATGCACCGACTGCACCTCTGCAGAGGGGTAAGACTCCCCCAATGGGGCCACCTGTTGGCTGTGGGTGGCGACCCGTGATGCTTAAGGATAGAACCCAGGTGGATGAGCAGTCCATGACTTGCAGTACTCCACTTTGGCCCTATCTTGGACTAGACGGTCGGTCGGAGAGGCCCCCTCCGATCAATCGACTGGTCAAATCAAGCCCTAGCACCTATATGATTGCCCCAACCCTATTGCCCTTATGGCAAGCCCCAATCCCTTTTTATCATATGGATGCTAGAAGGCGGTAACTGCGGGTCTACATGTCCTGGGAATGACGTTAAACTCTATCTGATGGTGAGGTTCCAGTTCTGGAGGTTTGGGGAATGTGGAGCACCCCTTCATCACCATTGCTCCCTGGTCCACTCTGACCCGGAGTGGTAGTACCTGTTAGGGTCCCATCTATGGGTTAAATAGAAAAATGTATTTTTTTTTTAAATTGTATTATCCATTAATTGATTTATTTCAAAACTTTATCAACATTTAATGACCCACTGAGGTTGATATGCCGTAAAACAAAACAAAACAAAAATAAACGAACGAATATAATAAAACATGGATGGAATGAATAAAATAATTGAAAAATTTATTTTCCAGGGGACCTCTCCCAAATGGAAAAAATAAATTCATAAAAATAAAAATAATAACTTTTGAGAGAGGTCAAAGTTTATTTCTCAATACAACTTTACAAAGGTAAGACTTTATTTTATCCTATCCAATATTTTATATGATAATTAATTAAATGCTTCGATAAAGAGTCCCATAGAATGTGAAAAAAGTTTTTTCTATTAATGACCTCTCTCAAAATTTTTTTTTTTTTTTCCATTTGGAAGAGGTCCCCTGGAAAATATATTTTTCAATTATTCTATTCATTCCATTCATGTTTTATTATATTCGTTGGTTCATTTTTGCATTAATTCTTAATTAAATCATTTAGACACATATGCGAATACTTACATTATATATATATATACATATTAGAGGTAAAATAATAACATAATACAACCCAAAATTCTTTAAAATAATTTAATTTTTAAAGATTTATTTATTTTTCTTTTATTCATTGAGGTAATATAATTATATCATCATCATAATCATCATCATCATCATGCTGGCCACTTGGATATCCATAAGTCTCTCTCTCTCTCTCTCTCTCTCTCTCTCTCTCTCTCTCTCTTTCCTGGTTATCGCCCCTAGGAGGTCTTCTGCACAGCATCCTGAATCCCCACAGAGCTGATAGATGTAGGTTTTTGTTAGTCAACCTACACTGGTGTGTCCATCAGTAGGTGTCCACAGAAGAACATCACTTATGAGTCTATCCTCACTTCTCCAGCAGTCAGTGTCCACCATGTCTTCATTTTATTCAGATGTCTTATGCGATAGAGGGCAAGTGGCCATATAGTTGCTTGCTTGGTACTGCGGCCAAGATTTATTCAATATGAAAGCACGTAGCATTCTTGTATAGTATGGGGATAAGTCTTAGTTCATTCGTCTAGTATCCTATCCTCAAATAAAAGTATTACTTACTTTGTGTGCGCTGGTAAGCTGAAATAGAATTTAATGGAGAGAAGGAAAGGAAAAGAGACAGGGATCACTTTAGAGTTAGACCTTTATTTTTGGGTTCACATTATTTTGTTGAGGGGATATATTTCTCGAACAATTCGATAGGTGTTACCTCTCCAAAGTCTCTAAGTCTCTTTAGCGTCTTCGAGACCTTTTCAATGCCAAGAACTGTGCATGCCCGGAAGGCTCTTCCTGTCCTAAGCCTTCTGGGAGATTGTTATTTTTTGTGTCTTTTTTATTTATTTAATTTAATTTTGTTTTATTTCTTTTGACTTTTCTGAATCCCCACAGAAGCTCTCATCTAACTTTTTCTTTAAGAACTTTGTTAGAGTCCAAGGTATGCAGCCATTCAGGAGCCAGGACATGGCTACAGCTTAGAAGCAGCCCTGTCGGGTGGGGCTTTAGAATACACCGACTGCACCTCTGCAGAGGGGTAAAAAACCCTGCTCAAATGGGGCCACCTGTTGGCAGTGGGTGGCGACCTGTGATGGTTAATCCTGATAAATGAGCAGTCCATGACATGCAACACTCGACTTTGGCCCTTACTTAGGCTGAACAGGCGACTGGAGAGGCCCTCTCCAATAAATTGGCTGGTCATGTCAAGCCCTAGCACCTATATGATTGTCCCGACCCTATTGCCCTTATGGCAAGCCCCAACCCTTTTTATCATATGGGTGCTAGAAGGTGGTGGCTGAGGGTTTTCATGTCCTGGGTATGACAAACTGATGGTGAGGTTCTGGAGGTCTGGGGAATGTGGGGCACCCTTTCATCCCCAATACTCCCCGATCCACTTTGACCCGGAGTGGTAGTACCTGTTAGGGTACCATCTATGAGTTAAATAGAAAAATGTGTTTACAAAAAAAAACTGAGCTTAAAAGTTTTTCCTCCAAACTATCGCTACAGATCTTTCAAAACTTTGCTGGCATTAAACTCTAACTGATGGTGAGGTTCCAGTTCTGGAGATCCGGGGAATGTGGAGCACCCCTTCATCACCATTGCTTCCAGGTCCACTCTGACCCAGAGTGGTAGTACCTGTTGGGTTAAATAGAAAATTTGTTTCCCAAAAACAAAATTGAGTTTTTAAAATTTTCTTTTAAAAGAACCGTAGCGATAGTTTGAATATCACTACGGTTCTTTTAAAACTTTGCTGGCATTAAATGACCCAACGTGTTTGATATGCCATAAAACAAAACAAACAAATTGCTTAGAATTTTCACTTTATCTTATAAGTGAGATTTCCATATGACCAATAACACTGGTCAATAAAATTGTTGTTATTTTCTGTTATTATATATTTATCTTGGGTCCACCATTTCCAATTCAGTCTCCACTGACAGTGAAGTCAACAGCAGAATTGCAAGAGTGGCAACAGTTATGGCCAAACTGAGTCAGAGAGTCTGGGACAATGCCAGCCTCACTAAGAGAACCAAACTGTGAGTCTACAAAGCGTGCATTCTCAGTACTCTCATATACAGTAGCAAAGTCTGTATACTCATGCCACTTTTTTGTATTTTGTAAAAATTGTAATCTTGAAACCGAAAACATTTTTAAAAAATCAATCTGTATCATGATGAGACTTAGAAAAAATGTAAACAATCTTCAGTTGATTTATGAAAAATCAATTAAATGTTCGATTTTCATGAAAATGTCCATAATTTGATGAAAATAGGTTTGAAATAGGTTTTTCCTAAAATATATTAGGGAAAATATTTTTTTACAAGGTCTACCCCCCCACACACACACACACACACTATTTTATTTTATGAAATATAAAAAAATGAACCAACAAAAACCGATTTTTACTTTTTTTTCTATAAAGATAAGAGTCTGAATAACTATATCAGACAATTTTTATAAGTTTCTATACTGGAGTTTTTTTAGTAAAAGAACCATGAATACAGAATTCTGCTAAAAAAATCTTATTATAATAGAGATTGTGAGTTTGTCTGTAACCGAAACTAAATCACAATTCCCTTAGTTATTGACATCACATTCACCATGAATTTTTATTTTATTTAAACCTCAATTATTGATAAAATTGTTATACCTTATTAATACTGTTGGATCTACATACTAATAACATGCAAGTATATTTATATATTCAACAAAATAGCGGTTTACAGTGTGAATGAGAAGGCTAATTTGCATATTGATATTAAGAATTTGATTTTAATAAATATATGCTTAGTATTATTGATTTCTAATTGTTTGGTTTTCTCTTAACGAATCGGAGAAAAAATCTCTGGGATAAATCTTAAAAGAAATCCATAAACAAGACGAAAGAACTGTAATTTTATTAAATACTTCATAATCTAACTAAATAGATAAATTAGGAAAAATGAAAGACGGGAGTGATGCAAAATGATGGAAGAGTTAGATTTAAAGCTGTTCTATTTTTCGATTATACCCCCTCAGTTTATAATTTTCTAAATAGTTTCTAATTTGATATAATATTTTATTACATCAAAACCTACATACTTGCACCCAAAGGGTGCATATATTTGCTAGTATCAATAAAGAAACTGACCCTGTTGTAAAAAAAAATAACTTTTACTTATTTTTCAAGATAACGGTAATTTTTTTCCAATCGGATAATTTGATCTTTGAATTAACTGTTTTTCTTTGTAACAACTCTTTATGTTGTTGTTGTTTTGTTTTTTTTGCAAGATTTTTAAAAACAAAGTTATAAAATATTTACGTTTCTTCCTTCAATATGCCTAAACAGATCACATGACGTGAATTTGGTGATACCTACAGTACTGGTACTATTTAACCCATAGCTAGAGGGATGAGTAGGTTCATAGCTTTCCCAAGTGAATGTAATAGCATGGCTGGAATTTGCACTCACTCACTACGATGTCGCAGTCTAACACTTTAGTCATTATGACATAGGGGATTTCCCCTGGACCAATTAAGTGAATAAGTACACCACAAAACTTTTGGTTAAATCGAACTTAACAGACCTAAATTCCATCATCATATGTCACCCTGCTGAAAGAAAAAAATACCAAAAAATCAGGGAATTAACCAAATTTAATGAAAGTTTCCATGTTGATATATAAATGAATAAAAGATATAATGCACCAGTTATTTTATTTAAAAACTATTAGATTTTTTCAGGTAAGTTAACTTTGAACCACGTATCTTTGAGAATCTGTGTTACACCTCAAAAATATCAACACTGAAAATTTCATTAAATTTGGTTAATTCCCTGATTTTTTATTTTTTCGGTGGGGTGACATAAAATGGTGGAATTTATGTCCGTTAAATTTGATTTAACCAAAACTTTTTGCATAGATGAGTTTGTAATTCATCAAGTAGGAGTAATCTCCCTTTTAAGAGACACGTTCTATAAAATCACTGGCTGACTTGTTGAATGTAAACACTTGATTTTTCAACATTGAGTGGTAACTTGATGTAATGAACAAGCTTACTTACCTCCGGCGAAACGAATCTGCTTAGCTTGTCAGGTTCTGCCTGAATTTAGCTGAAGAAGCATGGTCGCCGTCGACGAGCGAATTTGTAAGGTGTGGTCTCGTTATGTCTCGTTCGTGGCGTGAGCGTGGCCTATGCAAATTACGCCGACGATATAAAAGGAGTTCATTTATTTGCCAGGGCGGCAGCAATCTAGTCACGAAGAACGAGGTGTGAGAGTGAAGTTACTGCTACAAGAAGACACAAGCTATTTTCGGCTACTACTCCATGATGAACGGTTTCGATGTGAAATTGATACCCGAGTTTGATGGATCCCCCACTGGTCCGTCTATTGTTGAATGGTTTGAAAAAGCGGAGCGCGTTTGCAGGCTGTCCAAGATAAAGGTGCCAGCAGAAGTTATCCCGTTGAGATTGATGGGAGGTGCTTACACAGTCTACCAACAACTCAAGGATGATGCGGACTTAGACGAGATAAAACATGCTCTGTACACAGCATTCGGCATGGATGAATCTGTAATGGTCGAAACAATGGCGTTTGGCTAGTGTTCTAAAAATAGAAAAATGTAGACACACTGGCACCAAGAATTCAAATTTGGGCGGTAAAATAAGGACCGTTTCTTTTAGATGGGAATAGGAGAGGTAGCAGTAAGAGGTAGATAATAATAGGAGGTAGGATAGTAGTAATTGTAAAGGTCTCTGAAAGGGACACGTGGGAGAGGTCAGTTGACGACTAGAACCCAGAAGGGACAGACCAGCTTTCCGCAACAGTCACCGGTAAACTTCAGCTCAGCCATCAGCTCCTGGATCCACACGACGGTTTAAGAGGTTACAACCAAGCTTAGTACAACTTGATGTAAAAGCAGAATTTTTCTCAAACCAAAAATAAAACCTCATTTAAATCAACAGTTTGTATTTTCTGTTAATAATTCCACAAAGAAGAAACACAACAGTGGTGACCCCGACAAACGAACAGAAAGCACCTCGTATACAGATATATTTATTTATATATATATATATATAAATATAAAGGAGAAATGGAGCAGCCAAGAGAGGAAACGACTCAACAAGTAAACATTAAAGCACCGGAATTTATGGAAACTGCTGTAAATGGATGGTTTACGATAATAGAAGCCCAATTTCACCTGCGGCGTATAACGGCATCCAAAACAAAGTTCTATGCTGTAGTATCAGCGTTACCAGCCGATGAAGTGTGTAAATTACCGGATTCTACCCTCGCAACACAAGACTACGAGGAGTTAAAACGGACTCTTATAGAAGCTCACGAACGAACAAAACCGGAGCTTCTAGAAAAGTTAATGTCAGCTACAACCATTTCAGGGCGACCGTCGGAATATCTAAACGAAATGCTATCCGTAGCTAAACGGATAGGGTTGGTGACGATATTGTGAGACATAAGTTCCTGCAGGCATTACCGTCAGCGATAGCTCCAGTAATAGCCTCGCAAAAAGACTTAAACCATACCCAACTTGGCAAATTAGCAGATGAGCTGATACCATTGCTCAACAAGGATAAGGCATTCGTTGTTCAGCGGCCTAAGAATAATTCACAACAAAACAAAGGAAAATACAACCAAGACACTTCAGTGCCAATAGGTGTCAGGCCGTATCGGAATAAACAACGGTCGAAAGTTTGCAGAGCGCATATTTATTTCGCCGATGAAGCAAGAACTTGTAAACCTTGGTGTAAATGGCCCAAAAAGAACGATGTACAAATGCTACCGAGTTCCCGACCAGCAACGCCTAATGGAAGTGATGCGGAAAACTAATAGGGCGAACAAGTTCAGTCCCACGAGGTTCGCCGCTATTAGAAATACATGCAAAACTAGGGGCTACTAAATTGAAATTTATCGTAGATACTGGCGCAAGTATCTCGATATTACCAACTTCTGCAGTAAATGGTATTTCATTAAACCCGACTCCCATATCACTCTCCACTGCAAACGGTGAGAGAATAATATGTTACGGACAAGCGAGTCTGGAAATTGGAATACCCAGTCTAAGGAGATCTTTCACCTGGACATTCGTGGTCGCTGATATCACCAACCCACTCCTTGGACTGGATTTCCTCAACAAGTTTGGTCGAATAATAGACTGCAGTAACAAAACCATTTACGACCCTACAACAGCCCAGAGAAAGAGTTTAAAAGTATCTGCATCATCGGTGAATTTAGTCGTAAATGAAACGGAGCTCCCGTCATTAGTACGGAACGTGATTAACGAAAAATACCCGAACTTAATCACACCACACAAGAACAATAACAAAAAATACTGCGGTGTTTACCACAGAATTGACACAGGAAGCCACACGCCAGTATTTGCAAAACCCAGGCGGCTTAATGTAGAAAAACTGGAGGCCGCGTGTACTGAATTTAAAACCCTGCAAAAAGACGGAGTGATTTCCCTTTCCAAGAGCGAGTGGTCTAGCCCACTACATATGGTAAATAAACAAAACGGAGGATTTAGATGTTGTGGAGACTATCGTTCTCTCAATAGCATAACGAAGACTGACAGGTACCCTATACCGAATATAAACTCTTTTTCTGCAAAACTTGCAAACAAACGACGATTCTCCAAAATCGATTTAATTTCAGCATATCATCAAATTAAAATGCATCCGGACGATGTAGCGAAAACGGCTATAACCACTCCATTCGGACTGTACGAATATAATTATATGCCGTTTGGATTAAAGAATGCGTCAGCCACGTTTCAACGGTATATGGACAAAATTTTCGAAGATATTGATTGTGTTTTTATATATATTGATGACATTTTAATTTTCAGCAATGATGAGATTTCTCATCAAAAAGACATTGAAACTGTTTTTCGTATTTTAAATGAACACAATTTAAAAATTTCAGCCACAAAATCTGCTTTTAATGTGACTTCCCTAGATTTCTTAGGCTTTCATATTAGTGTAGATGGCATTAAACCTCCAATTAGTAAAATAGAAGAGTTAAAATCTTTTCCTTACCCTAAGGACGCAAAAGGGTTACGTAGATTTCTGGGAATGGTAGGATTTTATAGAAAATTAATACCAAAATTTTCAGAGATAGTTTTACCCTTATCTGAGAGAATGAGGTTATCCCCTAAAGGCTCGTTCACATTAAATGAATCTGAACGACAATCTTTCGATTCAATAGTTAAGGAACTTAATGAACATGATACTGTCAATTGGTGAGCGCTACTCACTTGACAAGACATACATACATAACCGCTGTACACAATTACCTAAGTTTGTCACATACGAACGTTCACTTACTATTATAAGTAATTATCTATTTGGCGTACTAGTGCCATATATAGTCAATTGTCATTGCCAACAGATTTGTGGAAGAAAAAGCCAATTATACTACCTCGAGCTGCTGATATATTCTGCTAGTATTAACAAATCTTACTCAAAGCAGAAAAGAAGAACTAAACCGCTCGATGACTGAGTTTGATTTTAGAACGAAAAATATACTACCTTCAAATTCTATCTAACACGAGTGGACAGTGACACTACAGTCAACATAAAATATGTATTTCTGGCAAAAAAGAATAGCTAGACTATTTAAGACTGACCATTATAGCTCTTAACAACATAGCAATATTTATATAAGTTTTTACATACTCTCTATAGTATGGCCAAAGGCAGCTAAATACAGAACAGACTATACCACGTTCATATTAGGCTTAATTTTGTACAAATTAAATTTTAATTCAGGATTCTGACTACCTTTTACAGGTTCTATATAGATACATGATTAAAAAGGTGAGTCAGAAATAATAGATATGCCTGATTGTCTATATCTATACCGACCAAATCTTTTACCTTGCAAATACAAAATAGTGGTTTCTGTGATTTACCTGCTAACTTGCATGATAATAAGATGGATCTGCGATACTGAAATTCAATCTTTTCAGGACTTTGAAATTAGTTCAGTATTCAAACCAATACCTGGGATGAGTAACCTAGTTCATATTGGATATGTTGAACTTATCAACGTCTCTACCCCAGCATTTATTGTATTGCCTATTCGAA